>CM076570.1:110580423-111180423 GCA_034641835.2 Pinus albicaulis
TCTTACAACATATAGGAATGAAGACTCACTACGACATACGAGGGCACCCACACGCTTGTTTACCGGCCTCTCACCTGGAGAGGATCACAACCCACGTTTTCAGTTTGCCGACTCCTTCACCGGAAGGCTACGAACCACCGTCTCGTTTACCGACCTCACACGGAAGAGAACTACAACCCACCGGCCCGAAGGCTACAACCCTCAGCACCTCTATGGACCACGTTTCATCAATTTTCTGCCCAGATCCAAGCTTCCTTTAGGACACGTCTTATGACCACATTTCATCATATTTTCAAACTGGACCCTTTCCATACTTTTAAGCTCAAACATACATCACCAACAGATACTTATCAATTCAGACAACACAGATCAGATAGCAGAAACATAGTAGAACAGATCAGACATTTCATACCCCTTGTATCAACAAACCCTAGTTTGCATACGCGCTTTCCATTCACTGATGTCGCGTATATACGCGCTTCCATTCACATAAACCCGCGTATACTTCAGTACAAATTACAAAGTCAATTTTATTGCGCATACGCGCTTTCTCTTCAGCGAAGCCGCGTATATACGCGCTTCCTCTGCAGCGAACTAGCGTATAGATCTTCAACTATTATAGAGCAGCATACTTCTTCAGATCAGACATTCAGTTCAGATTTAACTTTCTGTCTCTGACAGATGTTCGCCTCCTCTCAGATCTAAGCCTTCCATGAACAGATCTAGCAAATACAAGTACAATACAGATCTAGATCCCCTTCTTCATCACTCCTTCATCGATGCATCATACATTCAGATCTTTCATTCAATTGTAACCCTTTCCATTCAGATATACTTCAGAGAGAAGTATTCATTCAAGCTCAGACATCTTGCACCCACTCTCATACTTTGCATAATGAATTTCTTCTCCTTTTATAGGTTTACCCTTTTTCAATACCATGAGCCAAAACCACAATACTTCCGATGGTATTCCTAGACGGGGTCATTTAGACGAATCATTACCCAATACAATGGGTCAATACCATGGTGGTTACCCCTGGTTTTGCATTTTAAGAGCGCTTTTGCCCATACGCGACTTGGCACGTTGATTCCCGCGTGCATACGCGACTTCCCTTAGGAAAATCCGCGTATTCCTAGAGACATATTCTTTTCATCAAGATTTAGCACATGCTGAAATCCTTTCTTCATTGCCTTCTGTACACACTGTAGATACATCAGATTTACTTCATCAAGAACATATTCTATCAAGCACAACTTCATCAAGTAAGTTGCCATCATATTCATTTAGTGGGTTGCCATCAAGGACAACACTCTGCATCATATTGCCAACATATGCTAAATACTCTTCCACAAGAAGAAACTCTTCCAAAAAATCCTTATACTGTCTTAAGCATGATTGTGATCTTGAACGTTTTAGTTGTGTGTTTTCACTAAGTACCATAGTTGTTCTTGCTCTTAAACGCTTGTCCAAAATATCATAATGATGAGTGGAAGATGGCTATGATATCTTAGTTTTTCATTGCTTTCAGTCTTTATGTTTGCATTTTCACTCAATTACACAGTCAGGATTGTTCTAAAAACTCTTCCAAAAGAAGGAACTCTTCCAAAATACCAATCATGATGGACAAACAGACTGTATAATTCCATAGAATAATGCATGATAGCTTAGTTAGGATACTCCGGAGTTTAATTGCACTTAACTCATGCTCAGTTGTTCTGTTTTAAGTTTGATAATGACTTGTAGCTCAGCACTGTTTTAGATTAGTGACATTTTAAGTTCAGTTTTAGCTTAACTCATTACATTTGCACTCCATATTCAGTTGTCATTCACTGCATACTAGATTACTTCAGTTGTTAAATTTAATAAAACAGTCTTCATTATTTACAAACCTCTTCTTGTTCTAAAATCCATAATTGATTCATAAACATATGAACAGAAGACCATATCACTTTAAGGCCTGAAGTACTTCTGCAACTTCCTTATCATCTTACAAACAAACATTTCCTCAATAGACTATTTCAAAACTCTATAACCTTTGAGTGAAGTGTAGTGCTATAAAACTGAGTTGCAGAATAGAGTTAGGAACTAGATTTAGAGTAGAATATCTTATGATGATAACAATGTTTTACTCCAATTATACTTCAACAAATCTCTAATCAAGGATAAAATGTTGCATCATTATAATTTAGTTGTTTAAACTGTTTAGTTAGGAAGATTTGCATACTTAGTTGACCATGTCTCAAGCTCTCTCTCAAATGCCTTTGATGAAAGAATTTGACAAGTTTAGTTTGTGTTTTGAATCATTTGCTTAAAAGTCATTATCAAGCTTTGCTTTTGCTTATTCATAGTTTAGATTTAATTCTATTTTTAATATTGCATTTGCATTTACCATTTGACATCAACCAATTAGGTTTCACTCTGTTTCTAATCATTAGCTTCCTTCCATTAGCTTTCTAGTCATTTTCCTTGTGAACATAAAACCACCAAAAGATCAAAAACATCAGAAATCATCACAAAAGACCAAAAACATCACAAAACACTACACACAACGCATTAAGAAACAAGCACCTAGGTACATACAGTACACTTCACTTTAGCAGTTTACCAACCCTGGTTGACAATTAAATGAGCTCAATTTAGGAGACTAGATTGAGACCAAACACTAGGTATTTAGGATGAATGGCGCTGCACCTGTCTCAATTGCTACGCGTTCGAAGGATTATGCTGGATCACGTCAGGCAGCTAGGAAGGAAGTCGTGGATGGCCCACCTCCTCCTCCTGTCTCTGGTCCCTTGGAAATTGAGAAGCCTATTGCTGAACCTATTGTGAGACCACCTTCTGAATGTGTTCTGCAAAGGTCTTCCTACAATCCAAATGCCCGTGCCGCTCAACACTACAGTATTGTTGAGGATTTGGCACAGGCGCCTTCTACTATGTCTGCATTGGAAGTCTTTCAAAGTTTCCCTTCACAACGGAAAGCTCTGTTATCTACGATCAGTGGAATTGACCCCACTAATTCTAGTCTTCTCACCTTCGACCTAGAAAACTTTACCCCGTGACTTTCGCATCAAATTTCTCTTGTAATACAAGTCAGGATCAACGGTCTTAACATCCATAGGGCTGTTGTGGATGAAGGTGCTTCTACCTGTTTCATGTCATCCGCCTGCTAAAAGCCCATTGGCTCTCCGATGCTTTCATCATCTCCAAATGCCTTAGAGGCATTCTATGGTCGGGAATCAAAACCCCTGGGTGTTCTCTAGAGTTTGTCGATTACGTTACAGGGGAAGACAATCAACATAGAAGTAGAAGTGGTTGACGCCAAGCTTAACTACAATCTACTTCTCGGCCGCAGTTGGACTCGTGCTATGCTATGCGTGACCTCCACCCTCTTCCGACTTCTTAAATTCCCTCATGAGGCCAAAATCGTTACTGTGGATCAATTTTCTTTCTTCACCTCCACCTCTGAGAACAACGTTCCTTACGTGGATCACATCCCCAATCCCCCTGACAGTGTAGGACCCGGTCTCTTCAAAGACCTCGTCCTCATGGGTATTTTTCCCATGCCACCACTGCACACCGTTCAAGTTAATATGTTCTCTAGGTCTGACGACCCATGGATCATCCATTTGCCTGAACAGGTGACTGATTTTCGAGAATTGATGCCCTTAAATCCAGTAGAGATTAATTACTGTGAAATCGTCGCCGCATCCGATCCTCCTCCTTCTCAACATGCTCCCTCGAGCATGGCTTTAGATATCTATTCTCAATCCCCCTAGCTTGGCGAGGCCGACTCGCCTGATCCTCTTAAAGATATTTTCCCTTTTGACGAAGCCATTGTTGAAACAATGTCTCTTGAGGAGCTACCTTGGAGCGATGGGCATCATCGTTCCTCCTTCATGCCCAGCCTAGGGGCAATGTCCAATTGTCTAGAGCGTTTTGCATCTCAGGTTCCTACTCCCCCTCTCCAGACGCCTATATTGATACATGAGGTCCTTTCGAAAGGAAACCTGAGCAACATTACTCAAACCATTCCAATCGACATCTCCGTCAAATCGGGGATAGTTGAGAACATACATGTGGGAGTGAATTTTTCTCCTGATGAGATACGAGTTTATACTGATCTTTTCCGTGAATTCAGAGACATGTTCGCTTGGTCCTATGAGGAAATTCCTTGGATTGACCCCAGCATAGTAGTGCATTAGATTCCTACCTATCCCGGTGCGAAACCCGTGCGCCAACGCCTACGCCCAGTGCATCCTCGAAAATCCGCTGCCATTAAAGTAGAAGTTGAAAAACTTCTGAACACAGGCTTCATTTACCCAATTCCCCTCACAGAATGGGTCTCAAATATTGTCCCTGTAGATAAGAAATAGGGTACTATAAGAGTCTATGTTGATTACCGTGATATTAATCGGGCCTGTCCTAAGGACAACTATCCCACTCCCTTCATAGATCAAATCATTGACGAATGTGCTGGGAGTGAGATTTATTCCCTGATGGACAGCTTTTCTGGGTATAATCAGATAAATATTTTACCTGCCGATCAACACAAGACTGCATTCATCTATCCGTGGGGTACCTTTGCCTATAAAAAGCTCCCGTTCAGCTTGAAGAATGCTGGAGATACTTTCCAGCGTGCTATGTCTTACGCATTCCATGACATATGCCATATCATTTAGCCTTATCTGGACGATCTTCCAGCTCACTCAGCTCAGCGGGAGGACCATCCCGAACACCTCTGCCATATTTTCCTTCGCTGTAGACGTTATAATATCTGGCTTAACCCTCATAAATGCATCTTTTGCGTGGATTATGGCCGTCTCTTGGGGTTTATAGTCTCCAAGGACGGGATTCGCCTCGACCCTCTAAAGGTTGAGGCTATTATTAATCTCCCATCACCCTCCTCGTTACACCAATTGCAGAGTCTGCAAGGAAAAGCTAATTTCCTTCGACGCTTTATACCAAACTACGTGGAAGTGGCCAAAGGATTCACGCGTCTTTTAAAGAAAAACGTTCCCTTTCACTGGGACGAGATTGCTCAACGATCCTTTGAGAAGCTTAAGATGTTACTTGTTAATGCTCCATTGCTTCATCCTCCAAAATATCACTGTGATTTCACTCTATATTTGGCCGCCGCGTTTAGCACCATAGCTATGGTTCTGGTGCAGGATGACGATGATGGAAATGAACACATTGTTTATTACCTATCATGGAATCTTCTCGACATAGAAACACGTTACGCTCACGTCGAGAAATTGGCATTAGCCACAGTGCAAGCTGTGCAACGTTTCTGCCACTACATCCTGCTGCGTACAGTAACCGTGGTTTCGGATTGCAACCCCATGACGTACATTCTATCTCGACAATTACTGGGGGGGAAATACTCCAAATGGATCGTTATCCTTCAGGAGTTCGACTTGGAGTTTACCACTGCTAAGTCAACCAAATCAGTGGTTTTTGTGTATCTCATTTGCTCCCTCCCGACAGACTCCACCCCATCTCACTCTGAGGAACATATCCCGGACGAAACCCTCTTCCTTATCAGTACTCGCGATCCATGGTACAGCGAAATTATTGTGCATCTTCAAACATCAACTTTCCGGTATGAGTTGACCAAAGATGCCCGACATCGGATTCGGCATCAGTCTCAACCCTACCGCATTATAGGAGATACTTTATACCGGGTTGGAGTAGATTAGGTGCTCTACCAGTTCCTCACCCTGGAGGGGGCTGAAAGAGTCTTGAATGACTGTCACAGTGGCACCTGTGGTGGTCACATGTCTGGATATGCCACCGCCCAGAAGATTCTATGTGCGGGCTACTTCTGGCCGTCGATATTCAAAGACTGTATTGTTACAGTCCGAAAATGTCATGCTTGCCAGGTTTTTCAGCACAAGATGCGCGTGCCACCTCTCCCTTTGCATCCTGTCATTACTGTTGGCCCTTTTGAAAAATGGGGCGTAGATTTCATGACGTGTAACCCTCATTCGGCTGGGGGGCATGCATATATAATCGTCGCTGTCGACTACTTTACTAAGTGGGTCGAAGCGATGCCTACACTAGCTGTCGACGATAAGACAGCTGCCCAGTTTACTTTCAACCACATTATTGCACGTTTCGAGGTCCCTCAGGCCATTATTACCAATCATGGTACTCATTTTCTAGATTACATGATGGCTGAGCTGACATCAAGATTGGGCTTACGACATGATAGCTCAACGCCATATTACCCCCAGGCAAATGGCCAGGTTGAGGCTGTGAACAAAGTTTTGGTCACAATGCTTCAACAAAAAATTGGTATTCATAAGTCCAATTGGCATCTCCAATTGTTCTCAGCTCTATGGGCCTACCGGACGTCAGCAAATAGTGCGACTGGATTCACACCATTCCAATTGGTGTATGGTCTGGAAGCGACTCTTCCGGTTGAGTGCGAAATTCCTTCTTTAAAGTTGGTTGTGGAACTTTTTCCCGACACTTCTCCTGAAGAAGAGCGTCTCTTGTATTTGGAATGACTAGATGAAACCCGCCGCTTGGTTGCTTTAGTCATTGAAGCACAGAAGAAGCGGGTCAAAGCCCACTTTGATCAATCCATATCTCCGCATTCCTTTGTCGAAGGGGACCTCGTCCTCCTATACGACCAAGCGCACGATAAACTTGGAGCTGGCAAGTTCCAACCCATGTGACATGGGCCTTACATAGTAAAACGAGTATTGAAAAATGGGGTTTATGAGCTCATTGATTACGAAGGAGTTCCATTGGCGCAGCCTAGAAATGGGTTGTACCTTAAAAAATACTATGCTTGAGTTATTTTTTGGTGTGGTGTGTGTACATAGGTGTGTATATTCATTTGTGTGCATGTTTGGTGTGGTGTGCAATGTAAGCATTTTTCTGCTGATCGGGTCTTCCCGATTGTGCAGATGTCTATTACTCCGTTTATGGGTTTCGCGGATGGTGCTTCACGCAGTACCAGGAATCTGTCCTCGGCAGCCTAGGTAATCTATGATCCTGCTGGTGAGTTGGTTAATTTGCAAGGTGTGTGTCTAGGGCCTACCTCAAATAATTTTGTGGAGTATAGTGCTATTTTAGAATTATTAACCGAGGTTGTTAACCTTGGCATTTGTGCATTACTTGTGTATCTGGACTCACAGCTTGTAGTATTACAACTTAACGGTCATTATTCAGTAAGAAACCCATCCATTTTACGTCTGTATCTACGTATTGGTTTACTGGAAAGAAATTTTTATTATATCACATATCAACACATACCCAGGCATATGAATACATTAACAGATGCAGTAGCTAATTTGGTTTTAGATAGACATTTGCACAACTTATAAAAAAAAACATCATCACATGTAAAAAGATCCATCCAGAAATAGATATATAGATATATGTGTCGAATAGTTTACAGTACATCACATAAAGTAAAAAATATACATGTTTGACTGATAATAGCCGAAGACAACATGTCTCTCAAAAAATATGCATATGAAAGCCCTAAATAATCTAATCAGCATGGTACTCGTGGTAGCACGCCACCGCGCGCACCAATCGCCTCAGTAGTCTGTGAAGGCAACTAGGCACCCCCACAGTGTGTCACTGGTAAGATAATGGGACATCTGCCAGTCGTGCATAGTCCAAAACTCCCTGGGAAATGCCCTCCAGGTTTTGGATCAGCTCTCTCCCTTCACCACCCTCAGCTTGAGGGTCATGTATGAGATGGGTCCTCCGCACAATGGGCGACATGCCCGCGGGCCTCTCTGGGCCAACATCTGCATTCACATAAAATTGTTGTTAGAACGGACATGTATAACCAAAAAATTCATAAATATATGAAAATCAAAAAGAGAATCATACCCAGCTCCTCATCCTAGTCCTCCCCCTCTGGGAGCAGAAGATCGAGATCTCTGGTGAAATCGGTCCCAGCATAAGTCCAATCTTCAACCACGATCAGTTGATGCCATAACCACCCAAAGAACTTGGGTCTCCAAGACATCTGTTAACCTCCTCCTAACCTGGGCATAAGTGCTGCCCAGCGAGCCATCCTTGGCTCCCTCGGTATCAGATCGGAAACTATTGCCCCTTGGCCTTGGAAAATGGGTAGTCGTTCCAGGATGAACGACACCAGAATGGAACCATAGCCAAACTGTTTTAGTTTGGCTTGCTTGCATCTTGTTAGCTGCCTCTTGATATTTCTTGTCACTACTGTAGCTCAATCAAACAGTGTAGGATTCATACACTCGGAGGCTAGTATGAGTTGGGCCTTGGTTGCCTCATGTGGAGCTTGCGATCCTGCAGCTCACGTAATGGTATGAAGCACTACCCTGAGTGCTAGGTCGCGGACAGTGTGGATGTCCACCTTCCCGCTTCCCGATCCTTTTTGTGCCCCTGGGCACACTCTTGCCATTACCATCTCCATTTTCTCTCCGGAAGGTCTGCTGCCAGTTATGATTGGCACTGGACCTCTGCGCGACAATCCGGTTATAAAGTAAACATCAAAGACCTCAAGAGCTAATACTTGGTCCCAAATTTTGAATACTTCCTCATTTTCATCCCATATGCTGACCAAGTACTGCAGCAGCTCAGGTTGAGCTCGTAAGCATGACGTAAGGAAGAATTTTTTGAGTCCACAGTTCCTGAGTGCATTCATACAGGCTTCGTTTTCCATAGCCATTCCATCCTCCTCCCCATGTTCCCTCTCCTTCCATTCAATAACCATTGTGCCTGAATACCTGCATCAACATGATTAAAAATGCATTATTAGATCTCTGTTGCATTTGAAAATCCGCATGGATGGCTCACATTTGAGAAATCTAAAGCGGAAAACTGCGTTGCGCCATTAGCCCGACCCGTTTGTGAGTAAAATTCCATTGGCGCGGGTCTGTGCTTGATACCCGCGCCAATGGGCAGAGCCCTAAAATTTCAAAAGGTCTCCTCCAGAGGTCTAATGCACAATGAAAACTCATAAAAAATGGATTAAAATGGAGCTTACGGGAGCGCCTTTTACCTGGAATAGACGAGGATCCGAATGATGACCTGGATCAGTCGCAATCACCACCGCAAGTTTGCACACAAACAGACCACTGTTGCTCTCCAAGTGAGGTAAAAAGTAAAAGTAAATTTGTTTTACCATTTGAAGCCTATTTATAACTTTTCGAGCCAAAAATTAGGTTTTAAAAGTCATTTTTCTCAATATTTTAATATATTTTTGTCGAAAAATGGATTTTACACTTGCTTTTCTGTGCAACGACAGGTTTCTTCGCAGCTTCGACGGTGATACGAGTTCTATTTTATAATTTTTTGGACTCGGTAAAAACACGAAAAAAAGTCATTTTGGAGTCATATTTCAGCTCTTTTCTAACTCTCTAAACATGAAAATATTTCCGAGTCCCTTGTCTTTTCGATCTCGTTAAAGTGGCCCCAAAACGACATCTACCCAGTATACGTTTACCCCTTTTTCGGGCTGGGATAGATTACTTACGAAAAAGGAATACCCTAGCCTATTGCGACTAGGAGGTTTTCTCAGACATAGTTTTCTACCTTTTCGGATTTGAGGAACTATTTACGAAAGGGACCATTGGAGTTTACTTTTCTGCTGTCTTTTCAAACTCTCTAAACATGAAAATATGTTGAGTTCTTCCTTTTTCAGACTCTTTAAACCCTAATGACATCGAATCCAGTCGTAATGACGACATTCGAGTTTCTCCTTCCTAGGGCTCGTTAAATGTACTAGGATGGATTCATCTGAAGGACGAACTTATATTACAAGCATATGCTATCCCCTTCAAGCTTTTTTTCAAAAATAATTGGGGTACTCGCCAGGAATGGTGGGGAAAAATGGAACCAGCATCATTGTCGTGTCAGCAGTATGTCGCTCTTGAACATGGCACTTGTCTGCATTTGTGTCGGGTTGGGGACATCTCATCTCGTTTTCCACTTGCCTCCATGGTTTTGGGTGATCCCTTTTGACCTCTCATCTTCTCTTTGCCTCGTCATCATGGCCTTTGATCTTTTGATGTCAAATACTGCCAAATCCACTGTCGTGCCGTCGATATGTTCAAGAGAAGTTGACCTCTAAAAAATTTCAACCTTCCTCTGATTCTCGCCTGATCCTGATTCACAAAGACATTATGTTCCTCTGTCTCACGTCAATGATGTGGGAAACATTATGGCCCACCTTTGATCAAGGTCACTTCCTGTCGACTTCAACTCATTATCTAGGAAGCTGATCTAGAGACTACCCTCTGGTACCTTGGAGCCTGCATGCCTCAATGGCAGGTTCTTCGCGTTCGACGTGAGTTTTTCATCATTAACCTCCGATCGAGTGATTCTACGGGTGTTCAACGCCATCTCACTGATTCATATTCCGTAGATTGTACCTATAGTACCTTGAGGACCATTGTCATTATTGGTGGTACCTCTCGCGTCTGTTAACAACTTTCATCATTGGCTGGTAATCAGGCGATGTTCTTGCATGTTCGACTTTAGCTCACTTATTCACATGCTTAAACTTGTACTTTGTTCGGGTCAAGATGGAGTGCAAGACCCTGGATTTTTTCTGTTGGAATCCAGGCTGCGATTTTGTGGATTATTATGATTGGTTACATGACTCGCTGATTGGATGGCTGCGACCATACCTGAGTCTCTTTTATCGATCCTTATTGGATGGCTGCATCCATGCCTTGGATCTAGATTCTTGTATACTCTGTTATGGATGGTTGTGCCCATACCACATATACATCATGTATTTGAGATATCAATTGTACTTCTCTACGCAGGTTTTCCGACGGCAGTGTTTTCAATTGGACATGTTCTCGTAAAGCATTTCACCACTCTCTCTCTTTCGGGCCTCATGCTTTAGGGGGCATTTGTTACACAACAATTTTTCATCGTCCCTGCAATTCCCCGTCTCACACATTAGAGGGCTTATTCTGTGACCTGTGAGCAGTGACATGATCTGAAAACACTTTCATGACATTCCCCTAGACATGGAATTTCATTCCTATGAAGACAACTCCTTGTGAAAAACCCTAAAAAATAGCATTTTTATCCTTGGTGTGACTGCTCAGTGTCATACCCGCACCAATGGGGGAAATCCTCCAAAGAGGGCGTGCCAACTGGCACACTATCTCAGTGTTGTACCCGCGCCAGGCTTAATAAGGAGTGTTTTTTAAAAATAAATGGTGGAATATTGACTCCAACAAACTCCTGAACTGGAATCTAAATCGAGTTGGGACGTTTGGATCTGGTTCTCCATGTAGAGGAAGTAGTTTTCCACCTCTCATGGAAGCTTCCTTGAGGATAGGGCCAATCCCATGATTGTAGGGATCCCAACTCCCCTTCCACCATCTATATAAGCTTTCCATTTCAATTTGCAAGCTAGTCTCCAAGAGCCTTCATAGCCTAAAGAATGTTGCAATAGTCCTCATAATGCCAAATCAATGGCAAGGAGATTGACGATCGAAGAGAGAGGCTTGTCCCCATTCCCGAAAAGATTTACCGAGACATATTCCGCTGATGACCCACCGAAGGAAGATTCAGCGTCAGAGCCAGGTTGTATTTTCCTTTGTATGAATTAATGATAAGCGACTATTGGTTATGGTTTCACTCGTATTGTTCATTATGCTCGTGAGTTGTGTCTTCTCTGACTGATACATAATTGTGTATATCGGGTTTTACGCTTGTGTTTGTCATGTTTCTTGTGTGTTCAGGTGTTCGATTGTGGCGAGCGAGAGGATTGTGATCTGCTGGAGTGAGGAAACGGGAGCGCCATCTTCTCTACAAACAACAGCATTGGACTTGAGGTAGGCCTTCATCGCAAGTTGGTCTATTGCAATTAAGAACTTTCACCTTAGCGTGGTATGATTGTTGCTAGACCCGATCTGGGCTAGTAGGGATCGCCTCTGTCTGCAGAAGGGATTTACCTCTACAACATATTTCTGGAAACTTATGCTTGGAATTCAAGGTCTTAAAATGATAGAGGATAGTGAATATATGTTTGTCCTCATACAAACCTCTTTCTAGTTAACCAATACAGTTCATCCAAAATTAAAGCAACCTGTTTTGAAAGACTGTGTTACAGTTGGTTTGTCTAATGCCCAAGTTGAAGGTGTTTTATATGATCCTACTGAACTGCCACATGATTGGTACTTCCAGTAAAAATCACTTGCTGAAGAGAAAAAGCCTGAAGCCAAGATCAAGAGAGTCTCTATTAATAATGGTCAAGTCTGTCTTATTCCAAACAAGCCAGAGATTCCTCGTCCGATTTTTAGGCCTCGTAGACATGTTTTGCCTATCTCTTCCTAAGAATCCTCTTCATCAAGAAAGCATGATACTCATCCTATTAATGAAGTATTTCCTACAGAACCTGTGTTATCCTTAAATGAGTTGTACATACCTGAATCAAAACCCTTTTTAGCTGTAAATAAAATGTTTAGAATCTCCAATAGCCATTTCCCACCCATAGAAGAATGGCAGTATGCCAATCATCGTTTTGTCAAAGGAGGAAAATGGCCTCCAAAAACAAATTTCAGCACAACTTCTTCTCAATCTAAGTAGCCCTCTACTAGAGCTAATTGTGCTCCTCTAATCGAACACAATGCCATGAATTATACTGATTTAGACCAGACATATCAAATTGGAAATTATCTTGCTACCTGGTGCTCCTATGCTGAAGATGTTTTATATGATCTGGGTTCTCAAAATGAGTTAATTTTGAATAATCTCAGATTACTTTATGAAGAACAACAAGAAGAAAAATAGAGGAGAGAAGCCAAAGAGAAAAAGAAAAAAGAAAAGAAAAAGAAAGAGTCCAAGGCTCCAAAATTTTATATTTCCATGGATGCTCCCAGTTATTGGGAAATAGACGAAAATCAGGAAGCCAATGAAGCTAAGTCTAGTAAACAAGCATCTGAGAAAAAATTAGAAACAACAAAACCATTGAATTTCCAAAAACCAAAAAGTGAAGTTGCCACTTTAGAAAATGCTGCTTCTAAGTTCCATCTTTCATTTTTCCATCCATTCAGAAGGCTCATGTTTTCAGAGAAGTGCCTAAGTATCCTAGATTTGAAGAAGACCTGTTTGCAACAAACTCTAGTGGATATGTGTTAGATTTGGATAAATCTAAAAACCCAGCTGAGTCTATCCGAATCTGGATTGGTGCTTTATATCAGATGCAAGTAACCACTAGATTGGATAATATTTCTATTTTTTCTTTAGCAGAAAAAAGAATGGCTGGAATTGTTTATGACTGGTGGATGGGACCATCAGAAGAAGAAAGAATGAATGTAGCTGCTGCTGGTCTAGCTACTCTAGAATTACTGCTCAAAACTCAATTTGTCCCTAAGCCTGCAGATAAGAAAAAACAAATTATAACAGATCTTGCAAGAATGGAATTGAAAGATTTGAAATTTTTAGATCAATTTGGAAATGATTATATTTCAAAGATCTATAAACAAAATCTTACCAATGATTCCACCCAAAAGATTGCATTTTTGTCAAAGTTACCAGGCAATTTAGGTGACTTAATTATGAAAGATCTGGATCTTCAGGGAAAGAGAATTGAACAAATCTATTGGATAGATCTTCTATTTCGGTGTCAAGAGAAAGTTAAATATATGTGTTGGCAAAAGAAATCTCAAGAATTTTCTCCTGGTCTTGAAGTTTTTCGATCTGTATTACCATGGACACCTTTTAGAAAGAAGAAATCCATGAGATATGGAAAATTTAAGCCCAAGAGAGTAACAAATCCTAAAAATACTTTCCAAAAGTTCAAATATTTGAAGAAGCGCAGAAAACCTAAAAGAGATAATTCCTATTTTATCTACAAACAAGAGGGTCATTTCGCTAGAAAATGCCCAAAAATCTCTTCAAATAAGTTGAAAGCATGTATAGAAATTGATGATTTCGTAGATAATTGGTCAGTTGTAGACTCTCAAGATGAAGTGTCAGATGTATATATTTTGAGTGATGCTTCTTTATCTGAAAGTGAGTCAGTCCTCGATACATCCCAGAAGATGAACAAATGCTATAATCCTTCAGAATGTGAATAAGACATTGAACTTCATTACAGTGATGTATATAGTGAAGTAGAAGACACCGATGAAACTTATGAATATAGTTCAGATGACACTGTATCTATTGCACCATATTTTACAGACTTTAAAGATATAGGAACAGAGAATTCTCAAACACCTCTGAATTCTCAAGCAAGTTTCAATTCTTTTTGTCCATATCCAAAAACAGTCGCTTCATCTTCCTCACTACCTGCTCCAGCATCTGATGATTTTGAAGAAAGTAATTTTCTAAAAAAGATCATCAAAACAAACAATTTGTTATATATTCCAGTTGACGTCCAAGTTAAGTGTGAATGGATCAATTTGGATGCTTTCATTGATACTGGAGGCTCCAAAAATTTAGCTCGCCCGTCTTTATTTAAAGGTTTATGGAAACCTTTGAAAAATATTCTTGTTTCAGAAACTGTTGGGGGAACCGTCAATCTCACCCACTATGTAGATAATGTTTCTTTAAAAGTTGGGGGGAGTATTGTAAATTTTTTTGCAATACAACACTATGATACATATACAAGTTTATTTTTGGGAATGCCTTTTATCAATTCTGTCTTGCCTATTACAATAAGCGAAGATAAAGTCATTTTGAATGTCAAGAAAAAGGCAATATCAATTCCAAGATTAACAATGGCTAATTCAGAAGAAATAAGAGAGAATAGCCAGAAAAAAGAAGGTGCAAGAAAACCATAGAATGATTCAAATAATTGGCAAGAAGTGTTGCAGATATATGAAGAAAATATTAAATTGAAAAACAAGAAAAAGGCTAATAGAAATCCCGATTGGTCCCTAGAACAAATTTCTATTTATTAAGAATTTCTCAAGAATTGTTCAAATAATCCTCAAGCGTTTTGGAATGTTAAGAGTCCCCAACAAGAGATAGACACTCTGCATGAAAATGGGGTAAAAGGAAAACACATCCCCTGCACCCCAAATGATGAATAGGAGATAAAAAATCAGATTGAAGAAATATTAAGTCTATAGTTGATTGAACCTAGTTCTTCTCACTATTATTGTTCTTCTTTCTTGGTTATAAATCATTCAGAGATAGTTAGAGGAAAATCTCGAATGGTTATTAATTATAAACCATTGAATGCAATTACACAGAGCTTTAACTATCCATTTCCCCACCAAGAAACAATAATGCAGAAAATACAGAACTGTAAGATCTTTAGCAAATTTGATATGAAATTTGGTTATTATCAGATTCAAATTAAAGAAGAAGATCGCCACAAGACTTCTTTTACATGTCCCGCTTTCTTGTGGCGATCTTCTTCTTTAAGCAGTCTTGTGGCGATCTTCTTCTTTAATTTGAATCTGATAATAACCAAATTTCATATCAAATTTGCTAAAGATCTTACTAATCTGTATTTTATGCATTATTGTTTCTTGGTGGGGCAATGGATAGTTAAAGCTCTATGTAATTGCATTCAATGGTTTATAATCAATAACCATTCGAGCTTTTCCTCTAACTATCTATGAATGTTTTCTAACCAAGAAAGAAGAACAAGAATAGTGAGAAGAACTAGGTTCAATCAACTATATACTTAATAGTTCTTTAATCTGATTTTTTATCTCATGTTCATCATTTGGGCTGCAGGGGATGAGTTTTCCTTTTACCCCATTGTCATGCAGAGTGACTATCTCTTGTTGGGGACTCTCAACATTCCAAAATGCTTGAGGATTATTTGAACAATTCTTGAGATATTCTTCATAAATAGAAATTTGTTCTAGGGACCAATCGGGATTTATGTTAGCCTTTTGCTTGTTTTTCAATTGAATCTTTTCTTCATATATATGAAACACTTCTTGCCAATTATTTGAATCATTCTGTGGTTTTCTTGCACCTGCTTTTTTCTGGCTATTCTCTCTTCTTGGTTATGAATTAGCCATTGTTAATCTTGGAACCGATATTTCTTTTTTCTTGACATTCAAAATGACCTTATCTTCGCTTATTGTAACAGGCAGGACATAATTGATAAAAGGAATTCCCAAAAATAAACTTGTAGATGTAGCATAGTGTTGTATTGCAGAAAATTTAACAATACACCCCCCAACTTTTAAAGAAACATTATCTACATAGTGGGTGAGATTGACGGTTCCCCCAACAGTTTCTGAAACAATAATATTTTTCAAAGGTTTCCATAAACCTTTAAATAAAGACGGGCGAGCTAAATTTTTGGAGCCTCCAGTATCAATGAAAGCATCCACATTGATCCATTCACCCTTAACTTGGACTTCAACTGGAATATATAACAAATTGTTTGTTTTGACGATCTTGTTTAGAAAATTACTTTCTTCAAAATCATCAGATGCTGGAGCAGGTAGTGAGGAAGACGAAGCGACTTTTTTTGGATATGGACAAAAAGAATTGAAACTTGCTTGAGAATTCAGAGGTGTTTGAGAATTCTCTGTTCCTATATCTTTAAAAGTTGTAAAAGACGGTGCAATAGATACAGTGGCATCTGAACTATATTAAGAAGTTTCATCGGTGTCTTCTACTTCACTATATACATCACTGTAATGAAGTTCAGTGTCTTCTTCACATTCTGAAGGATTATAGCATATTTTTATCTTCTGGGATGTATCAGGGACTGACTCACTTTCAGATAAAGAAGCATTAGTTGAAATATATACATCTGACACTTCATCTTGAGAGTCTACAACTGACCAATTATCTACGAAATCATCAATTTTTATATAGGCTTTCAACTTATTTGAAGAGCTTTTTGGGCATTTTCTAGCGAAATGACCCTCTTGTTTGCAGATAAAACATGCATGATCTCTTTTAGGTTGTCTGCACTTCTTCAAATATTTGGACTTTCGGAAAGGCTTTTTAGGATTTTCTACTCTCTTGGGCTTAAATTTTCCATATCTCTTGGATTTCTTCTTTCTAAAAGGTGTCCATGGTAATACAGATTGACAAAATTCAAGACCAGGAGAAAATTATTGAGCTTTCTTTTGCCAACATAGATATTTAACTTTTTTCTTGACACCGAAATAGAAGATCTATCCAATAGATTTGTTCAATTTTCTTTCCTTGAAGATCGAGATCTTTCATAATTAAGTCACCTAAATTGCCTAGTAACTTTGACAAAAATGCAATATTTTGGGTGGAATCATTGGTAAGATTTGCTTTATAGATATTTGACATATATTCATTTCCAAATTGATCTAAAAATTTCAAATCTTTCAATTCCATTCTTGCAAGATCTGTTATAATTTGTTTTTTCTCATCTGCGGGCTCAAGGACAAATTGAGTTTTGAGTAGTAATTATAGAGTAGCTAGACCAGCAATAGCTACATTCATTCTTTCTTCTTCTGATGGTCCCATCCACCAGTCATAAATAATTCTGGCCATTATTTTTTTTTCTAAAGCAAAAATAGAAATATTATCCAATCTAGTGGTTACTTGCATCTCGTATAAAGCACCAATCCAAATTCGGATAGACTCAGCTGGGTTTTTAGATTTATCTAAATCTAACACATATCCACTAGAGTTTGTTGCAAACAAGTCTTCTTCAACTCTAAGATACTTAGGCACTTCTCTGAAAACATGAGCCTTCTGAATGGATGGAAAAACGAAAGATGGAAACTTAGAAGCAACATTTTCTAAAGTGGCAACTTCACTTTTTGGTTTTTGTAAATTGAATGGTTTTTTTGTTTCTAATTTTTTCTCAGATGTTTTCTCAGATGCTTGTTTACTAGACTCAGCTTCACTGGCTTCCTTATTTTCATCTATATCCCAGTAATTGGGAGTATTCATGGAAATAGAAAATTTTGGAGCCTTGGACTCTTTATTTTTCTTTTCTTTTTTCTTTTTCTCTTTAGCTTCTCTCCTCTGTTTTTCTTCTTGTTGTTCTTCATAAAGTATTATGATATTATTCAAAATTAAATCATTTTGAGAACCCATATCATCCAAAACATCTTCAGCATAGGAGCACCAGGTAGAAAGATAATTGCCAATTTGATATGTCTGGTCTAAATCAGTAGAATTCATGGCATTGTGTTCTATTAGAGGAGCATAGTTAGCTCTAGTAGAGGGCTGCTTAGACTGAGAAGAAATTGTGCTGAAATTTGTTTTTGGAGGCCATTTTCCTCCTTTGACAAAACAATGATTGGCATACTGCCATTCTTCTATGGGTGGGAAATGGCTATTGGAGATTCTAAACATTTTATTTACAGCTAAAAAGGGTTTTGATTTAGGTATGTACAACTCATTTGAGGATAACACAGGTTCTGTAGGAAATACTTCATTAATAGGATGATTATCATGATTGCTTGATGAAGAGGCTTCTTGAGAAAAGATAGGCAAAACATGTCTGTGAGGCCTAAAAATCAGACGAGGAATCTCTGGCTTGTTTGAAATAAGATGGACTTGACCATTATTAATAGAGACTCTCTTGATATTGGCTTCAGAATTTTTCTCTTCAGCAAGTGATTTGTACTAGAAGTACTAATCATGTGGCAGTTCAGTAGGATCATATAAAACACCTTCAACTTGGGCATTATACAAACCAACTATAACACAGTCTTTCAAAATAGGTTGCTTTAATTTGGGATGAATTGTATTGGTTAACTGGAAAGAGGTTTGTATGAGGACAAAAAAATATTCACTATCCTTTATCATTTGAAGACCTTGAATTCCAACCATAAGTTTCCAGAAATATTTCAAATGTGTATCAGTTAAACTGATAGAATAATCTGGAAAAATTGTACCATACTGACATCCAGTAGACAGATTACCCATGGTTGTTCCTATTCTAGCATGGTCATAATTCTGATGGCGAGTGTCAAATATTTCAGTGATACAAGGAGTATTCAGACCATTTCTGAACAAAGGGGCTAAACCAATTCTGATACCTCCGAAATGGAGATATGCATATTTATTTTCTTTGGCATACTGACGAAATTTTTTTATTTCATCATCAGAGAACAAACTTAAGGAAACTATCTGAACAGAAGGACCAGAAATATTTATCTTAACTTCCACTTCTTTCAGAAAATATTTCTTCTTAAAGATATATGTAACAGGAATCTTATACACATCAGTTGCATGGAGTGATGGGGGATTCCAATTTTCAGGATTTTCAATAAGTTCATGAGATTCATTAGGATCATAGTCAGATTCTAAGACTCTAGAATCTACTTCATTGACAACTTTACGATCGATAGAAGAGAAAGAGCGTAACAAATTTTCCATTAGAGAATCGAGAACAGGGCACTGATACCATATGGTGTTTTTTTTAATACCCTTGAGGGGTTCTTCATTGGAGGTTATATAGTGCCTAGATCTATATTAGATCTATCTTTTGAGGCATATATCAACCCATGTTATTTTGTATCTTCATTTTTTGTATTAGTGCCTTTAAACAACATTGTAGCAGTCTTCCGACATTTTTATATATAGTAGAAGCACCTCTTTTGAGGGTTTTTTCCATTGGAGGCTTGTTCAATCTTATTGTACATCTTATGGCCCATTTATTATGCATATGTTTCTGCTGTTATTATTATTAGAAGGTTTCCATATTGGTATCTTGCTTTCATGTAATGTTTTACACTGCTATTCCATGGTTTTGCACTATATTCCTGCTTTTCCCATTTGGGAATATTACAGTGGTATCAGAGCATAATCTTGGCACAGCCTGTTCATCTTGAAAATCCAATATGTCATCCGAAGAAGGATATCCTATTACTAATAGAGAGAAAAGGTATCAAAGAAGAAGACACCGGAAGTTTAATTATACAAATGACAAAGAAGACAAGGGTAAAACCCCTTTATTTGGAAAAGAAGATGAAGAGAAAGAGTTTCCTAAGATTATTCTCAAAGCTATGAGAGATATTGCAAGAGAAATAAAGGAGACGAGGATGGATAGATACAAGGAATCCCCTAATGTATTTCAACATGGTGAAGGCTCCGACATTTCTCATCACTGGAGTGATCAACCAGTGCAGCAACAAAAAGTTTCCAAACACTCTACAATGCCTACATTCTTAGCAGTGGGAAACGAAGTGTTTCAAGAACAATAATCCCTTGAAGACTATTTTATGGTCAAACTCAGATATTCAAGGACCACTTGAGTTTTCAAGAGTTTTGTCAAATCAAGGATAATAGGAGACCCAGGCATCACAATAAAGGTGGAGGATTCATTCAGAATCATGATCTACACCGCACTACGGGCATGTTTTTCTTACCCAAATTTGATGGGTCATCTAAATGCACTGCCAAATCATGGGTAGAGAAGCTTGACATCTATTTACAGTTGAAAAAAGTTCCAGAGATGGAGGCCATTAAGATAGTAGCGCTGCACCTTGAGGGTAAAGCACATGATTGGTGTTTCTATGGCTTGTATACATTGGGTCATGCCAATGTGACTGCATATTCAAAGTTCACAAGGAGGTTGGTGGAGAGGTTTGACAGAGGAGATCCTGAAACACCATTCATGGGACTTGCAAAGCTTAAACAATCAGGTAATCCAGAAACTTATATTTCTAAGTTTTTGAAACTTTCTGTTATGGTTCCTGATTTATCTACAGCAATAACAGTCTATATGTTCATTTATGGGTTAGATGAACCTCTTCATGGATTGGTTAAGTATACCAAGCCCACTACCCTTTAAGATGCCATTGAAAGGGCTAGAGATCTTCAATATGTCTTACAAAAAGCAAAGCCAACACTTCAACACAAGCCCTCTTTTCCATCAAAGGGAAAATATGAGAAGGCTCCTTTTTCAAAGGAGAGATAAAATAGAAAACCTCTTGACGATAATGTCCAAAGAGATTTGAGGAGAAGGAATCTTTGCTTCACATGTCAAGAATCATGGGCACCCAGAGAAAAATGTGTAGTAGGAAAGGCACACTGCATAGAGGTCTTCTCATATGATTAGGAGGAAGAAGAAGATGAACCAAGAAGAGGTCGCAGTGCTAACATAGCAGGAGATGAACCAACACCATCAGGAGATGGGAATGGGTCATTTTCTCCAATTGGAGGGGCTCTTGCATCATTGAGAGGAGTGCATAAGTACTTGACCTTGAGGGTTAGAGGTTCCATCTTAGATTAGAGGGTTTCTGTTTTGATTGAAATTGGGGCTGCCCATAATTTTAGTGATGCCCAACTAGTGCAGAGGAGGGAAATACCCACTGATGAATTTGAGGGATTTCCTGTTTTGGTCCTAGGAGATAAAACTATGCAATGTATGCATTATGTTCCATCCTTATCTGTCACCATGGGGATATATACATTGACTAATCACTTCTTTATGGTTGACATAACTAATACCAATGTGATATTGGGTGTGCAAAGTTTAATTACTTTGGGGAAGGTCACCACAAATTGGGAGACTTTGCAGATGGAATGGGTGGATAGAAAGAGTGGAAAAAATCAGATGATTAAGGGCATGCACACATATCCCTCACATACAAATTCCATAAAGAAATCAAAGATGGATTTGTGCAGTGGAAGCAAGTACCTAACAGTCCCATCTATTATGCACATGACTTTGGCCCATGGGACATTATTATTTTGTGGCAAACCACCTGGGAGGCCACCTGATTCAGATTTGGTGAGACATGTCTCACATCATGATGCACCATTCATATATCCAAGAGGAATGGGAGCATTAGGAGGCCATGATACAATGCTGAGAGTCTTGGGTAGACTCAAGGAGGAGGGAGACATTCTCCCAACATCATCATTACCCACTCTCATTTCAGATTCTGCGTTGTGGGAGGAGAAGCATGGGAAGGATAACAGCCTTCCAACATATCCATTTGGCATGGGAGATGTCAAGGAAAAGGGAAGCCATATGACAGATGTTCTTTGTGATAGATCATCATCGTTTTCACTATGGAAGATTGATCCATATTGGAAATCCCAACTGTTGGTGTATTATTCAAAGGATATTTTCACATGTATGATATTGAATGACCATATGCATGAGGAGGGATATTTAGTCCAATATGAGTTCATTTATTATCATGGTAGGATATTCTTATCTAGAGCCTCCAAGATCAAGGAGAAGTTTCTACAAAGAGCACATGAATAATTCTTTTTTCAGCCACACTTATTCCATGAGAGCCTACAACACTATCATGGAGAACTACACTTGGGATGGATTTGAAGAGGATATATATCAACATTTTCAAAGATGCATGAACCATGTGGAGTTGGAAGAGAGACATAACTCAATGAAGGATTTATCACAACCACCTCTTTACTCTTTTGGAATGAGAGGGGATCTATCTATGGACCACTCCATTTGTATGAGCAGAAATTTTGGGGAGGAAAATGCTTTTGATGGATATTTTCATTCTTTTACCATGTATATGTAGCCCATAGCTCCAAGGAGGAGAATTCTTCCATATAAAATTCATGGCCAACTTTGGGCCATAAACATTTCTAAACATGGCCACTCCCTTGGAGGATATAGGGAGATGTTGTATCACTGTGGGTGCACCCCAAAGGAACCAAACATTTCTCACATTTTTAGCCATTGTGAGAAGACTTGGGCAGAAAGTAAGTGGTGGGGAAACCACTTACCATATCATTATCTAATGTAGTCAGGAGATTTACTGCGCTGGTTCCACGTGTGGGACTATGACCCACCTCCATTTTTGCATATTTCTGTCTATATGTACTTAGTTTTGATCCCATACATTGATGATGTACTTATACTTTTTATGGGAATGAATTGAGGAAGGATGGGAGGATTGTATGTGCCCTTTGGGAGAGTAATTCTCCATGTTCATTATGCTACATGTTTCAGGGAGAACATTGGGAAAACAATGCTTGTTTCATTGGAACTATTGTTTCCTTGTGGGATGAATCATTTGCATCTCATGAGAATTTTGGAGGAGAATTTCATGGAGGAATGGATTGGGAGACACTTAGCTTATGAGGGAAGCTTATTACGTGATAGTGTCACCAATGGTGGAGGAGATGAGTTACAACACTCACCTTGTCAATTTCTTGAGGACAAGCAACATTTGGGAAGGGAGGACTGTAATATACCCAATTAGCCATGAGCTAGTTGAAATATTAATTTTTGTTTTGCTGCTTTGTTTTATGAATAAGAGGACAATGGAGGTCCATAAGTCTCCTTATAATGAATAAATAAATGCCGATGTAAAAGGAAAACACTTTGGCAGCGTAATTGAGCACCCTTAGGTGTGAAAAGGGGCTGGAACATCTTAACTGGGTCAACTTTGACCAAATCAATAGCATTGTCATGGAGGAGTGGAAATCAATGAGGGACAACGCAGTTTTAGATGGAGACACCTTGCATGGAAGTAGGGTCATAAATTAATTGGGCTTATGGTTTCGAAGCTGACATCTTATAAAATGAAGAGGATGGAAACCATATTCATTATGTATTGGTATTTTATATTTCTGAATATATGGTGTTGTTTAGCATTGGGTGTTCCTAATTGGGAATCACACCTCTTCCATTGAGAAGCTCTTGGAGGATTCTTGTACTTCACTTCCACTATTAGGCATTTGGCCAAAGCTCATCTTACATCTACAGCATAGATCATGTTGAGGGTTGAGTTGTTGTGCAAGTTGCAGCAGTGGAGACCATCTTTGCGTCACTTCAGCACTTATTTTCAGTGGAGAAGGGTTCCTTTCCTTTGGGAGGATAGTAAGGAAGGCCCTTGTGCATATTTTTAGATTTTGGCATCAGGCCACATATTTATTTTCCCCTACAGTGCAGTTTCTTTCCAGATCTGCATTATTTTGAGGGAGGAGTTGTAGGGTGGTTTTGGCACACCATTTGGAGAGGAGATTTGCTAATGAAGGGATCATCCTTTTACCTAGGAGATCCATTGGAGGAGGCTGCACTATTTCTTATATCAATTCATCCACACTTTCCAAATCTATATGTTGTAGTGAATCTTCAACCCTAGGGCTTTGATTCCTATCTTGTATATGGTGTTTTGTTGAAAACCCTTAAGGGGTTCTTCATTGGAGGTTGTATAGTGCCTAGATCTGTACTAGATCTATCTTTTGAGGCATATATCAGCCAATTTTATTTTGTATCTTCATTTTCTATAGCAGTTCCTTTTAAATAGTGTTGTAACAGTATTCCGACATTTTGATATATAGTAGCATCACCTCTTTTGAGGGTTTTATCCATTGGAGGCTTGTTCTATCTTATTTTACATCTTATGGCCCATTTATTATGCATATTTTTCTGCTATTATTATGATTAGAAGGTCTCCATATTGGTCTCTTTCTTTCATGTAAGTTTTTACACTATTATTCCATGGTTTTACACTGTATTCTTGATTTTCCCATTTGGGAATATTACATTTTTTGACCATGTTTCATAATATTTAATACTGGATCCACCTGACTCAAAACATCAAAAATTGTAGGCCACTTTTCATCATATTTTCAGACTAGACCCACTTCCATCATTTAATCCCAAGATAAAATAAAAATTCTGAAACCATTCACTAAATCAAATCACTCAATTATTGAACCGACTAAAACATCAAATCAATCACTGAATCAAATCATTAAATCAACATCGAAAAACCAATCACTAAATCTCAATCAACCAAATCAACTATATCAACTCATATCATTGTGCACTCATTCATAAAAATATCAGACCACATATTGTTCATCACAGAAATCAGATCATGTCACTGCAAAGCTGGATCAATCATATATCAAAAGGTATATGCTACTGTTCTAAATCATGCCTGTGTATGTATGCACTTCTCCTTAAGAATACCTACATACAGATCTCAAAACACTGATAAATTAATATAAATCAGTGTACCACTAAATAAATCACTAAATAACATTATGAAACCATCTATTATGAAACCAACTCACAAAATAGAATAAAAGATAGATCAACTACTTAGAAATTTGCCTCTTTGAGGGGGAAACCTCCTTTACATTACATAAATGAAAAATTCTTGGATGATACAAATGAAAAAACCTCCTTTATATATATAAGGGTCCAAGGGGTCACAATATAATCCTAGTTGACCTAACAATAATAACACAAGGGAAAAACAATAACAATATTAGGCTTTTATGGGGCACAATAATAACAATATAAGGACTACACGGGCACAACAATAACAAGAAGGGGGTTGCAGTAACAATAAAAATAAGGGGATACACTATTCTTATAGGGACTTGAGATGCCCCTCTCCTTCAAAAAAGTGTTGTCCTCAACGCTTGAGTAGTTTTGGATGATTTTTTATAAAATTCTCATCCTCCCAGGTCAACTCTTCAACGGTTAGGTTCTTCCACTTGATGAGATACTCTGAAATTGACAGATTTCATATCTTTCAAATTCTTATTTTCGTCATTACTTCTGGTTCTAATATTATTTTTCCTTATTCTCCAAGTTCTGGAAATATTTTTTGAACTTGGAGCTTATCACCTATAACCTTCTTTAAGCATGAAACATGGAAAATTGAGTGCACTTGAGAAGATGCAGGAAGCTCTAATTTGTATGCCATAGTACCAATATTTTACAACACTTTGTAAGGACCATAATACTTTGGTGATAATTTATTATCCTTCTTAGCTTGCTTGAAGGAAATTTTTTGTATGGTTGTAGCCATAAAAATACCAAGTCACCTACATCAAAACTTCTTCCACTGCGATATTGATATGCATGTTGTTTCATTAGATTTTGCGCCAAGGTGAGGTTATCCTTTAAGAGTTGGAGAACTTGATTTTGATGCTTGATGTGATATTACACTAATTTAACCTTATAATTTTCTCTTAAATATGATGTGATGGAGGGTGGATGAGATCCATAAAGTGCCATAAATGGGGTCATTTTTGATGTAGTATGGAAGGAAGTGTTATACCACCATTAAACCAGAGGTAACCACTTGACCCATTATGTCTATTTATTAGATACAAAGAAATGAAGATATCCTTCCAATCATTTGTTCACTATCTCAGTTTCCCCATTAGATTGAGGATAATATGATGAGTTATGAGCTAATTGAGTACCCAAACAAGAAAAAAATTACGTCCAAAAATTTCCTGTAAAAATGGGATCTCTGTTGCTTACAATAATCTTTGGGCTTCCATGTAGCTTTAGAATTGTTTCCATAAATGCAGTAGGAACTATATATATTGGCTTAAAATGGATGAGATAATGCACAAAACTATGCATACTTGGTAAGTCTATCAACTACCACCATGATGACAATATTTCCTTCGGACTTGGGTAAACCTATGATAAAATCCATTGAAACCTCCTTCTAACATTGACTTGGAATGGACAAAGGTTGTAAGAGACTCGGGGTATTAATTGTCTAAACTTTATTTTGTTGGAAAACCAAACATTCTGCCACAAACTTTTAAATATCATATTTACTCCCATCCCAAAAAATTCCTTCTTGACCTTGTGGTAAGTTTTTAAAAATCCTTAGTGCCCTCCTAAGGGAGAGGTTTTCAATTCCAAAAGAATATTTTGTTTGAGTTGTGAATTATTACTAAGATATAAGTGATCTTTGTACCATAATGAATCATTTTTATAGCTAAATGTTTCAGATGAGTGTCCACACCTCTTCATCATTCTTCCATTCATCCCTTACTTTGGTTATCCACTTGGGTTGGATAATAGAAATGGCACAAATAAATGATTCCACATCCTCATCCTTTCTTGAGAGTGCATCTACAACAACATTTTGCTTCCCTTTTTTGTAGATGATTTCAAAGTCATAACCAACATATTTGTGACCCATTTTTGCTGCTCTTCTGAAGATAATCTTTGTTCCAAAAATTATTTGAGAATATCATGATCTTTTTTTACCTTGAAGTGTCTTCCCATTAGGTGATTTCACCATTTCTTTAGTGCATGTAGTATTTCCAACATTTCCTTCTCATAAATAGGTTTTATTAAATAATTTCCTTTGATTAGATGACTTTCAAAAGAAATGGTTCTTCCTTCTTGCATTAAAACCACACCAATTCCATTTCTTGAGGCATCACATTCCACAATAAAGGTTTTTGTGAAGTCTGGTGTAGCTATGACCACTGATTGGAACATTGCCTCTTTAATATGGTCAAAGGACTTAGTTTCTTTTGGAGTCCAATAAAATTCATATTTCTTCAGTAAATATGTAAAAGGTAATAAATTGAAAATGTGAAGTTGGGAAACACTTTTTCCCTTTTTTGACGTTGAAAATTGTAATTTTCTATGTTTTTCAACTTCAACTCCACTAAACTCATATTTTTATTGCAAATTATGCTTTGACATAAAAACAAGAATTGTAGAGAATTGTCTTACCTCCATACCCATATTTTTTTTAAAAAAAAATATTGACATATAGAGGGGTAAATTTCTTTTTTACTAACTGCATATACTTGAAATTTTCAGGCAAACATAAATAGTCACTTTATTATCCTTTACTTTTTTTAGGGAAGGTTATTCATTTTTTGGAAAAAAACCATAGCATCATAATCTGCATATATTGCACTAGTGCACAGACTATTTTTTAGTAATTTTCGGATCAAATCACTATTTTTTATTATTTTTTGAAATGGACGAAGACAAAAAAACAGTGATGTTTCAGTACATTTTATTATCCTTTGATTTTCTTTTCAATGTGATCATCAATAAGAAAAATGAGAGTACCCTTTTGAAGTAGACGGGGAGAGGAAGTGCACTATGATTTTTTTAAATTTTTTGGTGTCCTCGTTTGAAAGTTATTGAATTTTCATTCAGTGCAATTTTTCGAACAATGAAATTCCATAGTGACATAGTTTAGTAAAAAATTAATAAAAAGTTGAATTTTTTAACGAAACTCCATAAATCTCACATCATCAAAAACTAGATTTAGAGACGAATCTAATGGTACTTGGTCCGACATATAACATTTTGTTTTTGTAGGTGTTCTATCCCTTCAAAGTTGCAGTTTTCTCAAAACTGCAGAGTTTTCTGAGTTTTTGTTGACCAGAAACTCTCGGCCGAGAAAAACTCTCGGCCGAGAAATTTTTAAAACTCTCGGCCGAGAGTTTTAAACCAATTTATGGGCGGGAAAACTCCCGGGCAAAAATTTTTAAAACTCTCGGCCGAGAGTTTGCACAATAAAACTCTCGGTCGAGAGTTAGAAAAACTCTCGGCCGAGAGTTTTTGAATGTAAAAAACTCTCGGCCGAGAGTTTTTCTAACTCTCGGCCAAGAGTTTGTGGCCGAGAAATTTGCAACACAACTCTCGGCCGAGAGTTTTCAAATCTTTCGGCCAGGGAGTTTAAGTTGACTATTTTTCTCGCTTGAAAATCGAAAATTTCTCGAATTCTCCCTCACTTAACTTGTTAGCTAACTTCGCATTTTCGCCCATCGATATTTTCCCGTAATTCTTAACAAACTTGCGATAATACCCTGTTAACCCCAAAAATACTCGAATATGCTTTATGGTTGTAGGGATTTTACATTCCTTAATGGATTTAATTTTTTTAGGGTCTACCTTAACACCCTCATGAGATACAATATGACCCAAATAATAACCCTCACATTACTCCAAAGAAACATTTGGAGGTTTTTTCATATAATTGTTTCTCCTCCAATAGTTTGGCAACATGTCAACATGTTGAACATGATCCTTCCAAGACTTGTTGTAGATTAGTATATCGTCAAAATATAACACAAATTTTCTAAGGTAGGGTTTGAAAATTATAGTCTTAAAACCTTGTGTTGGGTCAATTTATTAATTAAACTAACACAAGTATTTACTTATCAATCCAGGTTTGTAAACTTGGAAGCATGTCCAAAATATATGGATTTCAGGTAAAGTAAATTTTAGAAGACAAAGTATAGAAGTTACAAGAAATGTATATTACAAATATATTCTAGATTCTAATATTTATGGAAATTCATATTTCAAATATTAAATCTAACTAAGTATTTTTTTATTCTATATGTAATAAGTGAGGGGAGAGGCTCCTAACTTAGGAGATCTTGATTGTCGTTCCCCACAGTACTACCTTCATGAAGAGAAACCAAATAACTGATAAACAATAGTTTATGATGTATAAAAAGTAGGAGAAGAGGCTCCTAACTTAGGAGGTCCAGGTTGTCCTTCTTTACAATTCTATTCCATCATTGTTACCATTGCATTAAGACTATAAATTCAGGAAATAACTCAAGCAAGGAAAAGTGGATGAATTGCAGTTGTTGTTCTTGATCAGATATAAGGAGAGTTTAACTTAAACTCTTGTTTGTCCATTCATATGAAAATTAGAGTTAAACCAAGAATCATCCATCAAACATAAGAAATATTCACACATCTAAATGACTGAATAAATATGAAGCAAAAATAGTTCATGAAAATTATGCTAATTTAAACAAAAAGTGTACTTAGCTTGGTGTGGGGGCCCTCCACCCTTTCCTTGCACACTTGAATAAATTCTCAGCTACAGAAACTCATTCAAATCATATTCACAAGAAAATGATAAATTTTGTCTTCAATTATCTTCAGATAAAAATAATTTGAAAGTCTCAAGTTTTTCATACTACTTCCTCCTCTCTCCGGAGAGAGAGCACTCCTATTTATACATATGAGTTTCTTTGAAAAAGAGATAAGAAATTCATAAATACAACTCCACTTTTCTTTAAACCAATTTCCATAATTACAAAATATGATCCCTACAAATCCTCACACAAATCTTGGATGAGATATCCATGATCTTCTCCTTGAAATGAGATTGAATAATTATCTCCTCAAATATCTTTGAAATATTCCTACACATTACAAGGCTCACACAACTTTTGAGATATATATATATATATATATATATATATATATATATATATATATATATATATATATATATATATATATATATATATATGAAAATTTATTAATTTTAATAATTAATCGCAAATTTTCTTAAAATGCATGAAAATAAATAAAATGGAAAACAATGAGGGAGACCCGTGTTTAACATGGAAATAGTATGATAAATAGTGAATGGAGAAACTATTATGGATAAATGTGAGGAATAATGAAAGGAATAGAGGGTGAAAATATGACATTTTGGAGACCCAACAGCTTGAAATGTGGAAGGTTCATTAGTAAGGAAAAAATGCATGACCAAAAATTCATAATGAACCTCATGAGTTCTAAATGTTGCTTTCGGAATGTCTTCAGTATTCATTCTAATTTGATGATATCCAGAATGAAGATCCATCTTGGTGAAGTAAATTTCTCCATGTAATTCATCCAATAATTTGCCAATGATGGGGATGGGAAGTTTATCTTTAATAGTGAGCTTGTTGAGCTACCTATAATCCAGACACATATGTCATGATCCATCCTTCTTGCGCACCAATACTACTGGAGCAGAGAAAGAACTTTGACTAGGTTGAATTATACCAGCCTCTAGCATTTCTGCAACCATACTTTCAATCACACTCTTTTGAGCATAAGCATATCTGTAAGGCCTGATGTTTGGAGGTGACTTCCTGAAATAAAATGAATATCATGATCATGATCATGAATAGGTGGGAGTCCTTTGGGATTCTCAAATACCTTGGAATTATTGTCCAAGAAATTTTGGACATATGGAGAAATAGATGATTTTGATGTTCAAACCTATAGTGAGCATAATTGTGAAATTACGCCTCGTTGTTCTCTTCAGAAGCTTTGTCATAACATTAGAGCTAATTATATTTCCTGGATTCCTTACAATACCCCATAATTCAACTTCCTTTCCATCCAAAACAAAATTTCAAGAAAATTTATTGAAAATTAAAAGCTACCGTCCCCAAAGATTGTGACCATTGTACTCCTAGTACAACATTAACACCACCCATTTGGATGAAGAGCATTAGAATATTCAATACATATTCCGCCATGGTTAGTTTGATATTATGGCACTTTCCAGAGAAATTTATAGTTTCTCCATTTTCAACCATCACTTAACACTTAGGTGATGGGTATAGGAAGCAATTCAATTCCTTGGCTACATTACAATGAATAAAATTATGGGTACTACCCGTATCAATCAACACTATTACATTTTTCTTCTTGATATGTCCTTCTATCTTGAGAGTTTTAGGAGTGGCAATTCATGCCAATACATTATAGGATATGGTCAGATTCATTTCTTCTTCCTGTACGGTTGGTTCCTGGTGTATATCCTCTTCTTTTGAAGCTTCTTGTTCATTTTCTTCCTCTTCTTCACAATCTACTTAAAATAATTTCTTCTCAGCACACTTATGACCTTTAGTGTATTTTCTATCACAACTGTAGCAAATCCATTTTGCTCTTTTTTCTTCCAATTTTTGTGGTGTCAACCTTGTAGGTTGTGTATGTATAGGAGTAACAATACTTCCATATTTATAGTTGTGACTGGTAGGCTTCCTTGTTGCCATAATTTATCTTTCAATTTTTCTTGCCAACCTAAATGCCTTCTCCAATAAATCAGTTTTCCAATGGCGAACCTATTTTTGGATGTTTTCCTTTAAAGTCCCTATGAAGACATCAATCATGTGTTCCTCTAGAATATTAGTTACCCTTATATTCAATTTTTTGAAGTCCTCAATGTTCTCCACCATTGAACCCTTTTGTTTGATATTTATCAACTGGCTAAAGAAGGTGTTGCTCTTTGTATCCTCATAATGTGCTATCATTTCCTCCGTAAAAATTTACCAAGTGACAATTTTTTTACGAGATCAAATCCATAAATACCATACAAATGTGTTTTTTCTAAATATAAAGTTTCAATTCGTACCTTTTGTGTGTTTTACACATTATGGAGATTAAAATATTTCTCCATATGTAGTATCCATGTTACAAGATCCTTGCCATCAAACTTCCTCATATCAATCTTTGGAATATGGTGGGTATTAAATCCAACATTAGAGTCTATGAAATCATGATTAGCATTTCTTTTGTTCTCATCATGAGTTTCATCTACTATCATTTTTCCCTTATGAATAATTTATTGTAGCAACTTTGTCAGAACTTCCTTCAAACTTTCCATGTTTGCTTTATGTTTTTCTTCTATACCATCGATCTTTGTTTCCATGCCATTATTAAAATCATCCATCTTAGATTCCATGCATTTCTTCAATCCATCCATGTCTTTCTTCAAACCATCCATCTTAGCGTCCATTTTGTGTTACTCTTTGTGAGAGAGAAATTTGTTGCACATGGTCTCGTAATTTTGATATATCGTGTTGCACTTCTTCCTCTTCATGAGTCATAGTAGAGCCTTATGAAGGCTTAATGGGCATGGAATTATTTTTGGGGTGAATTTTAGAACCTAAGACTGATATCTATGCTTAAATATGCCCTTGGAATCACTTCAAACTTATTTTTCAAACAAGACTTATGAAATTTTAAAAAAAATATACACACATTTTTCTTGCTTTTGAATAACTTGCTATTGAAACTAATGTATCTCTATAATTTCGGATCCCCAAGATTTTACCTAATTTGGATTCTTCAATATAATGTTATCCCAATGTCCCACAATGACCTAATTATGGGGTGGTTCAACAGAGTGAACTTGTATGACGTGCCACATGTCACTTTTTTTACATTCGTCTCTGAAATCGATACAAAAGGAACTAGCATCTATTTTCTTACCGTCACTTTTTACAAAATTCCAATCCAATGTATGAAACTAAAGTTATGACAATTTTCCCTCGGCCACTTGTTTGAGATAAAATTTGGGAGCCTGCAAAAACCCTAACTTCATCAGATCATATCTCCGAAAATATAGTGAACCAAGATATGAAATTTTACATGAAGTTCCATAGGATTTCTACTCAAATTTTTTTTTTTAAGCTTCTAAAACTTCGTATAAAAAAAGTTATCATGAAAATTCCACGATGACCTGTTTGCAGCAGTGAAACCCTAGAATCCAAAACTTTGATACCAAATGTTATGAAACCAACTCACAAAATATAAGAAAAGATAGATCAACGTCTTAGAAATATGCCTCTTCAGGGAGGAAACATCATTTAAATTACATAAATTAACAATTCTTGGATGATGCAAATGAAAAACCTCCTTTCTATATATAGGAGTCCAAGGGGTCACAATATAATCCTAGCCGACCTAGCAATAAGAATGTAAGGGCACAACAATAACAATAGTGGGCTTCTATGGGGCACAATAATAACAATATGGGGACCACATGGGCATGAAAATAACAATAAGGGGGCTACAGTGACAATAAAAATAAGGGGATGCACTAGTATTATAGGGACCTAGCACCATCACAGATCATTGAACTAAATACAAATCACCATACAACAATATCATCACAAGTAAACATTCCATACCATAATCAGTTCAACCCAACTAGTATTATCATAAGAGATACTTCATTGACAGACAAAAATAAACATAACATAATTGATCAAACATCATAAACAGTGCATACTACAAAAATATAGTAGATATACGCGCCTTTTAAAAAATACATCCACATATGTATGTGCTTCTCATGCTTGACACTTGCATATAGATTCTAAAATTTCACAGAATGTATACGTGACTCCCCGGAAGAATATCTGCATATGTACGTGACCTCTCAGAGGAAAACAAATGTACAAACCTGTAATAATTGAATCATGCCTTTGTTGCAACCACAAAACATACTAATCAACCCTTACATACCTGAGATATTTCAGATCTATATGCTCCTAAATCCTAACTTTCACACCTAACTCTTTGATCTCCATCTCCTTATATAGCATAAGCCTTAGCCAATACCTTAGGCCAATCCCTTAGTAATTTCGATGGTATTCTTTGACAGGATGAAATATATGTTGTTGTGCTGATTACTATGAACCAATATCATGGTAAATACCCTTGGTATTCCAGTTACCATGGTACGAAATATGTACACGAATTTTCTTTACCATACCTGCATATGTACGTGACCTTTCTTCACAAGACCCGTGCATACTTTCCCAATCTTCACCTTTATAATTCCTATGTCTCTGAGCTAATATTCCTGTGTTCATTCTATGTGTCACATATGTACCAGCCTTTATAATCATCCTGCTACCATGTTGATATCTTTATTAAGTAGGTTACCATAAAGGACAAAAAATTAGCCATAATGCCAACACTCTTACACTTGTTCCAATTGGTGTATATGGCTTAGAATCACATTGGACATGACTCTTCAAGTGGGCCAAGAGAGCATCTACTCTCTCTAGAAATTACCTTTGGTGGCACTGCACCCATCGGATATCATTCATGAAGGAAATGATATCATTCTTATCTTCATGTTTCTCCTTCAAAACTTGACCTAAAAGGGTCTTTAGGTGCCAATGAAAGTTGATGGAGTGTGTGTATTGGTTCCCACTTCCCCTAGTATAACCAGGGTTAGAAATTTGATTGGAGAGATCCTCCATAATTTATATATATGAGTAGGTTTGACGATCATCAGTAACATTTTTCTCAAGGTCATGAATCTCCACTTGAATGGTGGGAGAGGTCATTAAATGATAAATCACTACCGCTTATTGGGCTTGTGTCTAGGTGCGCGACCAACCTTGTTGGTCATGCCTGCTAGCACTTTTGTGACTACACATCTTCTCTTTGGCCATTGTGACCAAAGAGGAAATAGATCTATTACAAAAATGGGACCAAACCAACTCCCCCAAAAATAAGCCCAAGTCGATAATGCCTAGACCACCATAAATTGGTGATATAGTATCCAGTGGAGGCCCCAATACTCCACTCCTCCCCCCCTCCTTGTCCCCCAAAAGCAATGATAGAATAAAAAATGACAAGAACCTAAAGACTTGACCTAGGATGGGCCCCAAACCACTGGGCCTATATAGGAAGAAAGTCACTTAACCAAACCAATCCAAAGGGTGGCATGCCAAAGGAATGAAACCAAAACATGTCTGCCAAGAAAGGGTTGAAACCAGGCTTAAGAATTTACCAAGAATCATCGACTGACCAAAGAATTGGAAACTCAACTGATAGGGAAGCAACAAAAAAAATGCAGGAGTCAAACTAGAAGCTAACTAACCCTAGACATATAAAAGGAAATGAAAATCAAATAAAAAGTAGGAAACCATCACTCATACATTTCTACCTAGGAAGGTAAGGGTTGACTGAAGCCATGACTATTACAACTAAGTGAAGGTGTCAAAAAAGTCCAGTAAACTAGCTTGATATATCCACGTTATCCCACTTCAAGAATCTATAAAAACTCCAGGACCCGATACATCCCTCCCACCCACTGTTGAGGTATAAAAGGTATATTTTTAACACCTATTTATCCTACATTAATTATCAATCTGAGAACGAATTTTTATTTCAAGAGTGTACTCAGTCTGAGGCGGAAATTTATCCAAGAGCAATGCTGTGTGAGATGTAGTACAGTATTCTAAATACAAAAGTAAACAAATGCTTGGAAGAGAACTCTAATTACAATAACATAAATTCAAATGCTCTGAAACTTAACTATTCACTTAACAAACATCAATCGAGGATAGAGTAGCAATAACTCATTCCTCTAAAAATTGATGCAATCGAAATCAAACTGGAACAAGACAATCAATCTGGGAACGAGGAAGCAATAACCAATGTTCTCTACAGTTGACAGTCCTAATTTCAAGCAATCAAAGGGAAATTGAACTTGAACTAACTGCTGTTGAAATTAAACAAAGAAGAACTCTTATTAAAAGAAAGAATTAGAAATGTAAAGAAATCTGTAATTGAATGGCTATGTGCATAAACAACAAACTGTAACAATGTAAATAAACAATCTTTCTGCAATCTGAAGCTAATGAATCAAAAGTGATAAGCAGCAAATATTAACTTAAAACAAAAATTCTATTAAACACCAAGACCATATCAAACGTTGTTAAATAGTAATCGACATGAACAACAAGAAAATGGAGTTAAATATTGAACAACAAAGCTTTAGTAAACAATAACAAGATGAATAATATGGGAATTAAAATCCTTGTTGAAATGGAATAGCGATGAAATTCATTAACGTAACACACCAAGATCCATAAGCAATTAAACAACAAACCGATTAACTTGCAAACTGTAATAAAAGAAAATATGAGTTATCTCACAAACAGCGGATCAATCCACCAGGGTCGGGCACTTAACCACTGGTGAAATGCCGCTGGGTTTTACTTCAGAGCTTGAGAAATAGAACGAGAACATGTATTTGTATTAATCAAACACGAATAGATTTTACATTAGTTGCTATTTGATCACGAGAGTCAAAGAATTACAGTGTTACAAAAGGAATTCAATAATCATCCATTCTTCTCCAATACATAATACATGCTCTCCTTTTATAATCAGAAAGAGGAGAAATTAAATAGAAAATATGATCTCAAATAACAATATTGGATTGTTCCCAACAACTTGATCAACCAGAAAATATATTTCCATCAATCTTTCAACAAAACCAAGTTGAATTTGGATTTGCAGCTGAGATAATTTGGAGGACGGCCGCAACAGTAAATCTGAGAAAATCGTGCTCAAAGAACCTTGTGTTTCTCTTAACACAAGCTGAATTTGGGCAAACCATTCTTTACATAAAGTTAATTTGGTCCGTTTTGAACAAAACCCATGTTCCTGATTTTCCAGATTCTTCTTCAATTGCCCAGAATCTTAACCGCAAAACTGTCACTTATTATTCCAGCGAATTTCTAAGTTGGAATACTTGATGATGATTTGGAGATCAAATCTGCAATCTGGCAAATATCTTGGAGGCTAAAATGGTGAGTGTTGGTAAAAATATATTAATAAACCATCATTGATAAAATTATGCATAATAATCATCAATTTATTAAAAATAAAGGAGAAGAAATAATATTCATCCATAAGAGCATAAATCATTATAAAATGGATTTATATAATAAATTATAATAAATGATATGATAAAGAAGAGTAAAAATGGATGAAATAAGTGTTAAAAAGTGGTCGTATTCACGGCCCAACATACCACCAAACTGAATATATTGCATGTCCTCATGCAACCCAAAGACAAAACTCATGTGTTAACCAAGCAAAGAAAATTGTTCATCCCAACTTATGAAATGGATGGAACAAACGAATTTTCCTCAAATAATGAATATTCAATTTTAGCAATATTGATGAAGGCATGACAATTTTTACAGTTGATGTTCAACTATATGTATATGAAGTTGCAGAAAAATGTGACATAAGTAACAACAAACTTCATTAACCATTTTCTCAAAAATCAGATCGTTTTGATGCATGGATCATGAGATATAAACAAAATGGTTGTAGGTGATAGTGCATAATTTTCAAAATTTTATGAACTAATTTAGCGTGAAATTATCTGGGTTTGTGTATTTTAATGATACCTCTTTGTTATCTAGAAATCACAAGAATTCAGTTCATAGTTTTAAAGATATATGCAAATCAATTTCTGCACTGTATAAAAATGAAATTGTATGCCTTAAACGAGAAAAAAAGTAGAAAACATCCATCATGTGTAGCAATTCCTCCCCCAAACTGAAGAATTAGCATGTCCTCATGCAATGCTAGAAAACAAAGAGAGGTGGTTGCTACAATTTGTTGAAATCTATGCTTGGTGTAAAACAACATGAAATAAGGGAGGTGTTGAGAATGAATAAGAATATCAATGGATGATAAATAATATTACTACATGGTCATAAGAAAGAAATGAAGGAAAGCAACACTCCCCCAAACTGAAAGATGACATGTCTTTGAAAAATGGGAAGTGGTAAAGATGTGGAATGAATGATGATAAATAATGCTCAATGGATTTTCATGAAATTCTCTTAAATTCGTAATAAATCAGAAAATTATACTATTTTACCTCAAGTGTTACCTCCGAAAAAAATGTGGAATGACATGTAGGGACTGACCTTTGTTGAAGCTCATGTAGGCTGAGTGGATACTGAAATTGATGCAAAAGGTGGAAGCCATGCAAGCACATCATATCTGAAGAATTATGTGCATTCGCAAGCCTTAGTTGTTAGTTGGAATAGTGTGGCCATGTAATTTTGGGTCCCCCCCCACAATTACGTATGCAATTTTCTTGAATCCAAAGTTTTAGTTTGGAATGGCAACGAATAAGATGCATGCAAAAAAGTTCAAATGTTGAGGGTACGTAGAAATGCGAGTATGAATATTGTGGCAAAATGGAGAGTGTCTTGCTAAACAATTGTACAGCATGGAAAGACATACATGCTTATGATATGATCAACAAATTATCGCATTACTGAAATCAATGCATATTTTGAAATTGTGAGTAGATATGAAAATGTTTATGTAATGATTCAAAAATAAGGGAAAAGGACAGCTGATGTGAAAAAAAGTACTTATGCGGTCATTATCCACATAAACCATTATGATCGATTTATAAATAAATTTCATGCATAAGAGTTTATGAACAAAGGGTTTAGGAGCATGGTTTTAGGAGCATACTCTCATTTGATATTAGATAAAGATATAAGAAAAGAGTTTATCATTACTATTGATTCGTGAAAAATATGACTCCAATACCATCAGCAGAGCTCTGTTGCCCACAGGTGTCTATAACCTTGACAAAGTTGCTTTCTCACCCTTGGAACCATTATCCTTTATTTATGCCTAGGGAAGTGTTGTGTGATGTTATGATGGAGGCCACTGTGCTGGCTTGGGAACCAGATGAATCACAATGTCATTCACCAGGAAGGAGTGAAAGGTGGGCAGGTCGGCTCGTGATGAGACCTCTTGTTCCATGGACTTTTTGTTTTTCTGAATTGTCCATTGGATCATATCCCTGGTGTGGTGTCCATAATGGAAATGTCACTTCACTGCTCCCTTATGATCATGGTAGGCTGGCTCTTGATGAGACCCCCTATCCTCCATCTGCCATATCATAGAATTGTTAGTAATCATATAGAGATTTTTTTTTCTTTTTCTTTACATATAACACTTTCCTATTTATATATAAAGGGTGGCTCAACACTCCTTAAGAGTAGGGATGGTGGAAGAAGACTGAACATCTCAATAGAGAAAATATGCCCTTATTCTTATTTAATAAATAAAAATCAAAGAGAGTTATGAAAATTTAGGGAAGAACCAACATGATAAAGATAATCGATCATATTAATTTTAGTGAAAATAAAGACAACAAAGGGATATAGATAGTTGTGTCCTTTCCTTTTTCTTATCACTACAAAAAAATTTCTTAAAAATGACAATTTCTCTTGATTAGCTAATTCCAGTAACCTTTAATTTGTGTATCATTGCATGAATTATATGTTTTCCTTTCAAAGAGTCATGAAAAATTCACAAAAATTCCTAGAAATGTTGTTCACAAACAAGAAAAATGCACTAAAAAAGTGTTGTTCCTTTGGAAAGGAACATCAAAAACAATCTGCGAAAATTTTGTTCCTTTGGAAATGAACAGCAAAAAAAATCTGCGAAAATGCTGTTCCTTTGGAAATGAACAACAAGAACAGTCAGTGCTGTTCCTTTTGAAAGGAACAACAAAAACGAGCGCTGTTGTTCCTTTTGAAAGGAAAAACAAAACTGCTGTTCCTTTTGAAAGGAACAACAAAAACATGCAGCAAAGATGTTGTTCTTTTTGAAAGGAACAACAAAACTAATCAGCGAAAATGTTGTTCCTTTTGGAAGGAACAACAAAAATAAACACACAAACACATTGCTTCTTAAGAGGAACGACTGTTGTTCCTTAAGAGGAACAACAAACAGATATAAACATGCAAAGATGCTGTAGGGAACAGCAAAGGAAAAAAAATAGAAGAAAGAACAAAGCTAATGTGCAATCCATTGTCAAGCAAATCCAATCATATAGAAAGGAAAATCTATGTACAGGTTTCAAGAAAAAGTAATTTTTTACAGAATTGGTGCTACCGAAGAATTGCTTTCAGCAATTGAAACTTGCATGGTGGGGTCCTTATTGTTCAATTGCCACTGGAGCGGAAATTAAAATTTGAAGAGATCAACACCTGAAACACAAAAAAATAAAAGAAATAAAAAAAGAAACAACACTTTATTAAGTTACAACAGCTATGATGTTATTTCCTAAGGGAATATCAATCTGTTAATGGGAAAAAAATGATCTTTTTGAAAAATGTTTTGGCAGCAGTGAGATGAATCTTGAAATGGAAACCAATTCTTCATTTCTTCTTGTTATGAATCTGTTAGGTAATGAACTGGATGAAATGCCATTTTTTCACTAAAATTTCTTTCAAGAATCGCTCGTCCATAAATTGACCTTCTTTGTTCTCTTAAGACCTACAAAAAACGAGTGTCTACCTGCAATAAAACATTAAATCATAGAGAAAGAGAGGTGTACGGGCTCCCTTAATCCAAGAATTATGCAAAAAAATAACACTCTGTAGAACAAACCTACGTAAAAATAAAACAAATTTTATTTGTCACCTGCGGGAGAGCAGTGGTCGACTATACTAACCAGTAGTGTTTTAATCATACCTTCTTTGTTTTTCATTAGATTTGAGTGATTTCAAAGCCAAATTAGAGCTAATTAAATTTTTTATCTCCAATAGAAACATGTTTTAAAAATTTCGTGTAATGGTATGTTAAATTTGCTTGGAACAACCTGCGTAATAGAGTCATTTTCGATTTTCTAGCTTAGACCAACAGTTGATATTTCAAGTATAAATTGTTCGTTTGATGGTGAATTGAACCGATTCCAATTGGAGATTAAATTAGATTCATTTATTGATCTCCAATAGAAACAGGTTTTTAAGACAAGAATAATTGATCGGTCAAATACGTTAATGAACAGCCGAGAAAACAGAGTTTCAAGAGTGTTGATTTATGATAGACAGTCAATATTTTGGTCATAAATTCCTCATACGATATCAAAATTGAGTGATCCAAATTGCGTTGTAAACTAGATTAATAGATGAATCTACCATAGAAACATTTTTTAAAAATATAGTCATTTATGCCTCCAAAAACTGACTATCCCAACTCTGTTGTTGAGCTGCCTACTAGACACCCTGTCAATGTTTTGTTTCTAACGTTTTCGTTTCAAATCCAAATGGAATGATTCAAATTGGGTTGGAAAGTAGACATCAAGGGCTACTTAATATAGAAACAGGTTTTTAAAATATTCAATTTTGGTCACAAAAAACATGACTGTCCCAACTGTGTTTTCAAAAATTTCATCAAGCCTACAAGCCAAAAAAAATATGATATTCAAGAAATTTTTCCATATTGGTGATAAAAATGGATATGAGTGTTTGTAGAATTTTTATTTTCAATATAATGAATCTATGTACAAAAATATATTAAAATATTTATCACCGATGTTGATTTCCACAGCGTGTTGCAACAAAAACAACTATTTTTTACAAAAATAAAATAATAAAAAAATGTGTTTGTTTCCTTATTTATTTTATTTTCTCCACTAATCTACTCTTCTTTGAAAATCGAATATGCTTATGTATAAGAGTATTCCCAGTGGAGCCATTTCCAAAATAAGGTCTCTAGTATGTACATACCCAAATTTGAAAAATGCATGTTGATAAATAGTAGGGTATGAGAAGCCAACTTCCCTTCTTGTAAAAAAAAATTGGGCGAGAATTCTCAATTTCTTGGGAATCTTGCTTAGTATCTTCTGTTTGGCTATGTACCTCAGCAAAGGCTACAGATGGTGATTCTGTGGCTTGAAGAGAACTAGTAGGTTGTCTAGAAATAACTTTCTCAGGTCCTATTAACTGCTGAGATTTAGTTTTCTTAAGAATTTTGTCAATAAAGGTCGTTCTCCCAAGGGTCACCGGTCCCTTAGGTTTTTCAGGTTTGAGAGGAATTTTGTCTTGTTTAGCTTTTCTATTCATTCAAAAAAACAAGTGTTCATTCCTACGTAAAGAAATAAATTTACCTAATTTTGCTGTGAAGCGGGCTGTGAGCAAGTATGTTCCTTGCTCGGTGCGCACGTTCTTACCTTCCGTATTTAATACCCAATTCTTCCCAAGCAAAAAAAAGGTCAAATGTGCATCACTCCTTCTAAATGGCATACACTCTTCCCGGCAACGATGCCAAAATGTTGAGGTAAAAAAGGAATATTTTTAACACCTATTTATCCTACATTAATTATCAATCCAGGAACGAATTTTTATTTCAAGAGTGTACTCAGTCTAAGGCGGAAATTTATCCAAGAGCAATGTTGTGTGAGATGTAGTACATTATTCTAAATACAAAATTAAACAAATGCTTGGAAGAGAAATATAATTACAATAACATAAATTCAAATGCTCTGAAACTTAACTATTCACTCAGCAAACATCAATCGAGGATAAAGTAGCAATAACTCATTCCTCTAGAAATTGATGCAATCGAAATCAAACTGGAACAAGACAATAAATCTGGGAATGAGGAAGCAATAACCAATGTTCTCTACAGTTGACAATCATGCTTTCAAGCAATCAAAGGGAAATCGAACTTGAACTAACGGTTGTTGAAAGTAAACAAAGAAGAACTCTTATTAAAAGCGAGAATTAGAAATGAAAAGCAATCTGTAATTGAATGGCTATGTGCATAAACAACAAACTATAACAATGTAAATAAACAATCTTTCTGCAATCTGAAGCTAATGAATCGAAAGTGATCAACAGTAAATATTAACTTAAAACAACAATTCTATTAAACACAAAGCCCACAGCAAACGTTGTTAAACAGTAATCGACATGAACAACAAGCAAATGGAGTTAAATATTTAATAGCAAAGCTTTAGTAAACAATAACAAGATAAATAATACGGGAATTAAAATCCTTGTTTAAATGGAATAGCGATGCAATTCATTAACGTAACACACCAAGATCCATAAGCAATTAAACAACAAACCGATTAACTTGCAAACTGTAATAAAAGAAAATATGAACTATCTCACAACAATAATGAAAAGATAGAGATACAAACAGCAGATCGATCCACCAGGGCCGAGCCCTCAACCACCGGTGAAACGCCGCTGGGTTTTACTTCAGAGCTTGAGAAATGGAACGAGAACGCGTCTTTGTATTAATCAAACATGAATAGCTTTTACATCAGTTTATTTTTTATCACGAGAGTCAAGGAATTACAGTGTTACAAAAGGAATTCAATAACCATCCATTCTTCTCCAATACATAATACATGCTCTCCTTTTATAATCAGAAAGAAGAGAAATTAAATAGAAAATATGATCTCTCATAACAATATTGGATTGTTCCCAACAACTTGATCAACTAGAAAATATATTTCCATCAATATTTCAACAAAACCAAGTCAAATTTGGATTTGCAGTTGAGATAATTTGGAGGACGGCCGGAACAGTAAATCTGAGAAAATCGTGCTCAAAGAACCTTGTGTTTCTCTCAACACAAGCCGAATTTGGGCAAACTGTTCTTCACATTAAGTTAATTTGGTCCGTTCTGGACAAAACCCATGTTCCAAATTTTCCAGAAAATAAGTGTTAAAAAGTGATCATATTCACGGCCCAACACCCACCTTCATGAATGACTGAAATTCAGATGCAAACACCAAGAGTAGGGGTAATCGAAATCCAATGTGTGTCACTACCTCTTTTGCGCCATAGGAAAGCGACCCTTGCATTGGGAAGGGACGATTCTCATGCCATGTTCTAGCCAAGCATATAATGAATTTAGGTGGCTCAAAGAAGAACATAGGGAAGTTAAATCCCATCAATAGTGAGGTGCACTCCCACTCAATAATAAATAGCCAACTATGCTTTACCATCGAAATCCAATTTCCTTCAGAGGCAATACCATAACACCAAGGGAAATAAAATCCTGCATTGATCTTGCATGCATGGGGTTGGTGACGCAACCCTCTATGCCCCCTCTTAATTGTAATTTTATTTTTGTCTACAACATATTTATTTGTGAACAATGATTCCCTTTTTTAGATTCATTAATGTTTTTTATAGATTTCTTAGTTGTAGAAATACAAACCACTTATGATTAAAATCTACTTATAAAGTAGAGGTAGTGTTATTACAAGATTAAAACCACTGACAAAATAAGCCATGGAAGAACCATAAATTGGATTTTAATTCATGGTGATGGGGGCTATTTGATTACTAAATTGTGGCGAAGTAATGTTTAGTTAGTAAACTTCAAATATTTGTTTGTTATCATTTCAAATTTACACTAAAATAAATAAATCTATACTCAGTTATTAGAATGGACATGTTTTCTATTGAGCACAATTTAGAAAATAATTTGCATTTTATCCAATCCATGGCAAATTTTAAGGATGTAAATTTAACCTAAAGTTTATAAACCTTGGCAAATATTACTAGTCCTTATATGAAAATTGTAAAATGTTTGGCCATATTTTAGTAAAATTGTTCAATTTTTTAAGGATATTATATAGTTTCTACAAAATTTTGGAATTTATTATTTAAAAGAAGAGTATCCTATAGAATTTGAAAGAATTGTTTTTAGGAAAAATGGAAAGTGAAAAATATTTTTTGGGAAAATTAATGGAAAAAATAGCCCTTGGGTGAAATTTATTTGCGAAAAAATTCTCTAATCTACTCAACTCTAGATATGTTTTATTTTAAGTAGAATTTGGAAGTTAAAGTTCTTTTGATTTAGTAAATTTAGGATTAATTATCCATACATACAATACACAATGCCTCACAAGTTTATAGAACCATGAGTTGATAACTAAATGAACTAGTGGATTGATCTTACCCCTTACCCTTGCAAAAGGTAATTATAAATCGTTGTCATTTTTGGAACCATTTTGAAGGAGTCACTAAGGAACTTGGATACTTTTTCTACATTGATTTAGGGAAAAACACACGATTAGTACACGATCTTAGATAACGATCAATGAATTATTTTCTAATCTCTATCCTAAGTGTTATGTGTTATGAAGTATTAGGATATATAAGAAGAATTGGAGATTCTCGAGGGTATTTACATGTCTAATATGGGCCACCCACATCATTAACACCATGCCAAGAAAACTAATAGGAGGCAACCTAAGGAGTGTTTTAGAACCTTATCATAACCACCCTATCAAACAAACTGCATCCAATACAATAGTTATCCATTCTCAAGTTGATTCTATAACACATGTTGTCATAATTTATCCAACTACAAAATATATTAATATTTAAGACACTCTAAACTATTCGGAGAACCATATCCAAGTGCATGACCTCTCTATTTATTCTCTTACTTCTAACATTTTTTTTGTATTTAGGAGAAATGAATTTTTAAACTTGGTTGAAGAAAGAGGAGATTATAATTAAAATTAATTTGCTACATTTCAATTACCTATTTGAGATTCAAGTGGCACAGTTAAAATGAATATTATCCCATCTTCAACCTTTCATAAATTTCATGGCTTGGCTAGTGAATATCCTAACAAATTACTCTTTGAATTTGATGTCATTTTTCGGAGCTATGATTAATCCTTTGATGATAAAAGGCTAAAATTATTCCTAGCTAACCGGAAGGAAGCAACACTTTGCTATTTCATGGATATTGGGAAGAATATTATTTGCACATGGGAGGAAATAAGAAAAACCTTCTTGAAAAAATATCAAGATATTATAATTTAAGAAATATTCGAGAAGAATTTTTCAAAATGGCTCAAAAGGATGATGAAATTTTAGAGGAATGCATTGAAATATTCTAATACAACCTGCAATGATCAAAATAGAAAAATTTGGATCCAAATATGCTTCAAGATATATTCCTCAAAGGAATATAAGATGATTAGATATATTTGTCAAATATCATGGGGGACAAGGATGGGAATATTTCAAACGATATGAAAAAAATTAGAGTTGTGTAATTGTTAGGTCCCATAATTTTGGTAGATTGGCAATTACCAAAAAGAAAAGGGTAACATCAAACCAATCTTTGGAGTCCTAGGACCTAGCCTTCCTAGACTCAGAGAGGGCTCTCTCTATGCTTATGTAAAGGATTAAACTTGTTTGATTTTAGGCTAGTTATAGGGATTAGGGTTTTTCTGTTTGTTTGTTTGGTTGGATAAGTCGTCAAGAAGAATAGGTAGAGTAAGAGAGGATCAATCCATTGGGCTATGGAGTTTGCAAAGATTTTGAAGAGTGCAAAAATAGTTCAAGGGTGTTTCATAGGGCAAGTAAACAGGGCCAAATGGATCTAAGTAGGTTTTGAGTGAGTGAAATGAAATTGGAGGAGTGAATATAGTAGTTAAGGGGAATCAAGGATCCTTTAAACAAACTAATAACAAGGAAAAGCTTTCAGCATGATTAGCATAGTAAAAACTTGATGAGCAATGAAGGATTCTTCAATCAAACAATACTAAGCAGACCTTAGAGCAACATATGAGTAAAGATAGAGAGAAGTTTAAGGATTCTATGAAACTTACTTGCAAACAATTAGATTTTCAACTCAGTAAAACTAAAGAGCACTTAAGAATTAATTAGTTAGACTTCAAGTAAGAAAACATAAAGATCAAAGGATGTAGACAAAGCAGGGTGCCAAAAATACATATCCTACTCTAATATTTCTATCCCATGATCAAAGAAACATAATGAGAACTAAATAAAACATGTACAAAGGTGGGATACATCACCATTCAACAAAGCTTTATGAATCCTTAGAATGAGCTCAATCCACAGCTGCTCAGTCCAAAGCCATCACAAGACACCAAAGCCAATTTCACAAATAAACTCAGAGTCTATATCATATTATTATCAGCAACCAACCAACAATTACAATGAGGCCTCAAGGCTCTATTTAACCAAAAAATGAGGAGGCGGAAACCCTAAGAGGCTTCTAGAAACCATAAATACGCCATAAATATCATTTATGTCCAAAGAGGCCATGCAAGGCCCAAGGCACATAATAACTATTGCAATAAATGAAAGATAACTTAAACATAACTCCTCAAACAGATTTGGAGTGATTTTCCCAAAAAAAACTCGAAAATATCCTTCAATGTGTTTTTTTGACTTTTTGCAAGGGGGCAGCTTCAGAGGTCTGAAGGCGCAGCGCCTGCACAGGAAAATTGAGTCATCTTGTAGCCAAGTTTTGAAGGCCTTCCCAATGTCGGCATCGGCTCCATGATGGCTTGTTGGAAATCCTATTGAGAATAATTTCCAAAATTTCCCTTGGTTTTCTCATTGGGCTCCATTAACATGTTAAAAAATCAAATCTCCCAAGGCCGATGAAGGTGCAATGCCAGCCCTAAAAACATGGCAAAAAGGTGAAAATTGGCATGTTTTTAGGTCTTTTGAGGGACCAAAAATGCTCCAAGTGCTCTGAAATTTGGTGTGCATGATGTCCTTGGGTTTATGAATCCAAAAATTTAAACTTTACTTCCATTGGATGCATGTAGGAAAAGAGTAACGCCAAGGGTTTTGCGCTTTCGACCCTTAATATCAGTCAAAAAACCAAAAATGCCAAAAACTTTCAAAAAATTTCAATTATCTTCCTCATGGTGTTTGGGAGGCTTGTAGAGAATATTCAGCAAGGATTCCAAGTTTTTCTTGGTCTTTTGGCAAGGGCTCCTTTGAGCTTGGCCCTTACAAATTTGTTCCTCAAGGCATAGCGCTTGGCCATCTTTTTCCGTAGGCCAAGGTTCCTTTCTGTCTTCTTCAACTGCTTATTTTCATCCTTGTAATACTTAATGATATACTTTTCCATGCCAAGCTTTCTTTGTAGATCCCTAATCTCTGCATCCTTGCTTTGGAGAAAGATGCTTGTAATCCTCTCCTCATCTTCTTTTTCACTATCAAGGTCAATGAATTGGCACTCTTTTTTAGTTTGATACTTGCCTTTCTTATCTCCAACAGTGACCTTTTCATTGCCTTTGTCAAGCTTTTTTGTTGATGTAGAAGGCATGTCCCCTTGCCTTTTAGAGGCAGCAAAAACATGCCTTTCTCCTCTTTGGTACGTCAAAGGAATAGGTTCAACTCTGCTCATTTTAGATCCATATGTTTTGTTTCCATCATTGTGGTCATCTTTTTTTGGCTCGCTGACATCTTGGCTCACTTCTACATTTGTATCATTCATGCTGACATCACTACTCTTTCTTTGGCTATTTTCTTCATGGCTGTCTTCATGATCACTATGAACTTCATTGTCATTTGTTTCACTTATGTCAGCTTCTTTAGTACCTTGACTGTTGCTTACCTCATTATCTCCAATATCAGCCTCATTGTTTGCCTCTTCACTTACTATCATCATTACCACTCTTAGGAGCCTCATCAAACTCTGTTTCATTGTCTTCTTTCTCCATGTTTTCTGCACTATTCTTTGTAATGCCTTCATATTATTCATCATTACTGCTAGAAGTCTCATGGCTGTGATATTTACTGATATTATCAAACTCTTCATTTTCTTCACTGTTATCATTATCTTCATTGACTTCTTGGTCTTTGGTTTCACTGTTGTCCTTGGCATCATCATCTGTCTCTTTGTCACTTTCTTCATTTGTATCCATACTACCTTCTGCCTCTTCATCTTCAACATCATCATTGCCCTTATCATCATTTGTTTCTTCCATGCTGACATCACTGCCCTCTACCTCTTCATTTTCTTCCTCTTTACTATCCTCTTCTTCATCATTGCTTGATTTATCATTGCCCTCTCCTTCATTCTTATTTGATGGTTCATCTTCATTTCCCTCATTGTCTGATGCATTAGGAGAGGGTGAGGAAGGAGGATGGGATGATGAGGGCACATTTTGCTGAGGATGGGGTTGTGGGTTTGTGAAGACCTCATGGGCAATGAAAACCTCCCATGGTATGCCCTTTTGCTCCAATTGATGTAGCACAACCATCTTGATTAAAGAGTGATGAAACAAACTTTGCATTTGCTGGGAATAGTTCCTCTTTTGTACAACAGAAGACATCTTTTCAATACTCCTATAGAGGTAGTAGGGTAAATGAAGCATCTTAACTCTAGTAAAGTGCATGAGTAATCTCATATGATAGGAGTAAATTCTAGAGTACCTTCCCTCACATGTAAAAAATTTCATGATGACCCTCATCAAAGGTGCATACCTCTCCAACAAATGTGAAAAAGGGAAGATAGATTTGTAGTCTTCTTTGTATCTAGCTTTAAGAAATGGCTCATAGCAGCTTATGTCTAAATTGGCTCTTTTGAACCATTTTTCACCAACATTGGGTATGTCTGTAGCATGGGAAATGGCATCTGAGGAGAGTTCAAAGGTCACCCCTGCAAAGTTTGATTGTTTGTCATGTAGGTTAAGGATGAATAACCTTGTGAGCTCTGGGTGACTTTGTACCTGTTGTACTCTTTCACAAAAGTGAAAACATCCCACATTTTGGAAACATGTGACAATCATAGGAGAGGTATTAAGCTCCATTGTGACTTGGGGTTCAAACCTATTAATCTTCCCACCTCTATGTTTTTTCCTCCTAGGCACTTGGCCTTCTTCACCACTACCATTTTCTCCTTCTCATGACATTTTTATTACTGTTGTTTTGAAACAAACCCTAGCTCTGCTTGTGAAGCTGATATGAGAAGTGATGGAATGATGGTAAGAAGTAAGCTTTTGCAAGTGAGTGATAGGGATGAATGAAGGTGTAAGTGTATGACTGTGAGGGAGAGCTAGAACTCAAGGACAAACATCAGCTACTTGTTATAATTATGCTCTAACAGTAACTTGTACAGATGCTAATTTTGAAATGGAGGGGGCAATGTAAGGTTACTTTGTTTTCAGTGTATGGAGTAGACCCTTTAAGATTTGATGAGGGAACAACTTCAAATCACTGCAACCACACTATTGTATCCCTGTTTGACTAATATCTCCTTGTTTGCAGGTGATGGAGGTTTAAACAAGATTTTTGCATGAAGATTAGGGTTTTACCTTAGGGTTTTTTCAATTTATCTTAACATCAAAACATCAAAAATCTCTAGAGGGAAAAGCATGACATCCACCTACCAATTTAGAAATTCTTTGAAGACCCTTTGATGGAAGCTTGGAGGTATTTTTGATGTTTTTGGGCGTTTGCAAGTGTAGGAGGAGCTTCAAGCTGAGAGCGCAGCGCCTACACGCATATTCAGGCCTGTCGGGTCTACCGAAAGCACAACGCCTGCATGTGTGTCGGGCTTGTTGGGTTATGAACGCGTAGTGCCTGCACACCTCTGTCGGGCTTCCCTACCAAAAGCGCAGCGCCAGAACGCCTCTGCACGGGCCTGTCGCGCTGTGAATGTGCAGCACCGGAACACCTCTGCACGGGCCTTTCGGGCTTCCTGGACGAACGCGTAGCATGCCTCTAAACGCATAACATGTGCCTCTAAATGCACAATGCAATGCTAATTTGCACAGGAAATTCCTCTGAACGTGCAATGCCTGACCTTGAATGCACATCGCTGGCCTAAACATGCAACGTCGGGTGGACTTGCCCAGTTTTGACTAAAAACTCACAATTTCTCCTTCTGAGGACTTATAATTATTCTTCAAGGAAACAATGAGTCAAAGAAAACTCAAAATAACCTTTTATATGTTTGGGATTCAAATTAAATCATTTGTGAACCCATCTCCTAATGTTTTGAGTCCTTTAAATTTTCACTAAGTCCGTTGACACTTTGCTGTGTAGGAGACTTAAAAACCTCTAAGTGATTTTTCTTTTTTGCTTCTTGAGAATTTATATGCTCATTTGATGTCTTCTTTGGAGGATTTTTTTTTTCTGAATATGGCTACTTCTATATTGATACAAAAATAGTATTACATGGAGGCCGAAGCCTCGAGAATTCCAGCCCAATGCTGAGGCATTCTTGCGTTACCAGCTGGTAATTGATCATCAAAACATTTAGGAGAGAGACCATGAGAGCTTTGAAGAGCAGTGATACTGTCTGTTCCTAACAAGTGACTGACATATGTGACTGCAAATTGAACAGACCTTGACAAAATGACTCCTGTGGAGTGAGCCAGAGTGGCGAGATTTTTACAATTTCGAGCCATAATAAAAACAAAAGTGACAGTTCTAAAACCTGTGACTAGAGCAAGAACATGGACATAATGCAGAATATAACTCCCACGCAGGGGAGACCGACCATAGAGCAAAAGAGAAACCATAAGAACAGTAGCAGAATTAAGCAGATGCATAAAATTGTAGATGAACACCTTCAGGCCGATGAAAACCAAAACACAGGCGTGCGAACCTGGAACCATGTTACTGAGCAGAGGGAGGATCTTCCTCGACAATGAGGCAGCCGAATTTGTAAGGATCCTCATCTTCAGGAGGAGGATCATCCTGGCGCTCAGGACCGCCATCATTTGGAGCTGAAGGATTAGCCTGAACACCCAAGTTGGCCGCATTGCCAGAAGAAACATTCTTCCCGATATCCGCCTAGGGATTGCTGTGCTCTGCCTCCGCTAAGTGCTCCCGAGCAGCCTCCGTGGTGGCGCGAACCTGGTCCGAAGAAACCTGTTCAGAGGGGGCAGCCCGAAGGTCTATGGTCACCGTTGCAAGGAGAGGGGTGTTGTCAATACTGCAGGGGAAATGAAAACGGGCATGGTGAGAATGCGCCCTGGATGACAAGCGAAAATTCCCAGCGGGGTTAAAACGATTCCGACCCCTTCCTCGACCTCTTCGCGGAGCAGGAAGACGGACAGGTCCGAATTCAGAAGAATATGACGAGGAATCGGAGTTGGAGGGAGAGGAACAGTTGATAGCACGCCCAATGGCACCCCCACGCCTGCAACGCATTCTCGGGCGTAAGCGGGGCATGGTTTGATGGTCAGAGGGAACAGTAAGAGCAGGATAAGCTTGCTGGCGACCGGAATCGGAGACAGACGTGCGCGGACGATTGCAAGAGGCGCAATTGGAGATATGAAGGCCGGGCAGAATTTCCATACAGCAGTTTAGAACGCAACGAGACCCAGTGCTGGTGCGTGAGCAGCGCTCAGCCGTAGCAGGGGTGCAACAAACGCGGAGGGGATGAACAGAAAAGAAATTTCCAGAGCTCGCCATCGCTGAAGTAGAAATGAGGTGGTTTCGGGGAGAGAGCTCCCATAAATTTGCATTGAATAGCCGGAAAATGTCATTTAAGTTCAAGAGCATGCGAGGATGGGTGGCGGTGGTGGTGAGCCACGCGCCAACCCACCTGACCACCTGCTCCCCCTTAATCCCCGAGACCACCCGCATCCAGGAGTGAGAGATCTTTGTGCACCAGGAGAGTGCAATCATATTTAAGTTGTACATCATTTGAACTGCTGAGAGGGCCAGAGAAGAACGGTAGATCCTGATCCACTCCTTGATTCGCTAGTCTGTCAGCTACCTTGTTAGCTGTTCGACGAACATGCTTGAAGATAATGCTTCGGAGGATTCTAAGCCATTCTTCAATTTGCTCCAGCCTGTTTAGAAGCCTCCAACTGGAAGAAATCTTGGCTGCAGAGGTTCCATATTGGATGCGAATCGCAGCTTCAATTAGAATTCTGGAGTCCCCTTCGATCTCAAGGGGGAGAAAATTTTCTTGAACCGCAATGCACATACCTTGCCACATACCTTCAAGTTCTGCAGCATTGTTGGTGTCTTTACCTAATGAACCATGGTAAATGTACTGAGCTGAGCCAGCTGCATCTCGGAAAATGCCTCCAAACCCTGCAGGACCTGGGTTGCCCTTGGCAGCTCCATCAAAATTAAGTTTGTATGGATGTGTGAGAGGGGGCGTCCAGGACAGGGGAGAGTCTGGCTGGTTAGTGGAGGAGGCAATGTCCCGGACTGGAGGGGACAGATATAAATTCCAAGTCCTCAAGGTGAGGCGTTCCTGAGGGGAGGTCGGCATGTCTGACTCCTGCCATGATCTGAGGGCCAAAGTCTCTTGAATAGATTGTTTGAGGAGTGTCCATAAATCATCAGGAGATCTGCTTTGATCCTTGAAGATCTGATTGTTGCGCTCTTTCCAAAGAATCCAATAAATAAATCCCGGTAGCAGAAGCCAGAGGGAGTTGAGAAAGTGACTTTGGAAAGGATGCCTAGGCCAATTCCGTATTGTGTTAACTATATCTCCTTTTCTTCTACCTTTTCTGCGATTGCAAAGAGCTGTTCTCTCCCAAAGTTGATCTGCGAGGGGACAAAGATCCATGAGATGAGTGATTGTCTCTGTTTGGAGTTTGTAGTTCGGGCATCTTGAAGGTCCTATGAAACCTCGCTTTTGAAGATTTTCCCAAGTGAGGATTCTCTTTTTACTTAAGAGCCAAAGGAAGGTTGAAACTTTGGACCATATTCCTGGTTGCCAAATCTGATCCCAAAGCTGGTCCTTGATAGTATGCCTGGGTAGACAGAGCAGTTGATAAGCCTCCTTTGTCGTAAACATACCTTTGGGGGTGTATCCCCAACGCACTTTATCTTATTGATCAGAGATTTTGATTTTTCTGAGTTTAAGTTCCTGATCTATTTCTCCAAACGTTTCCTCCTGCCAGTTGTCCTGCCATGTTTCAGCCAGGCTCCAGATTTGATAATCATGTGAGGAGTTTTGTTGCCAGAATTGATGAACAAAAGTTTGATCATTTTCTTTCATGAAGGCTTGCCACTTAGGTTTATGAAAGAGGGAGGCAAGTTTGGCAGTTTGCTGCCAGGAGTCATCCCAAAATCTTGCCAAGGTACCTGAATGGATTTCCCAAAAACTATGCTCTTGAATAAAAGCACTGTGATGTCTTGCTGCATTCCAAATTAAGGAGCCGGAGACAGTCGAGCTGAACCGAATAAGAGCTGCCTGTGAGCTACCTGAAGCATATTTGGCCTGCCAGAGGCGAGCCCAGGGAGGATGAGGGTTGGAAACCCATTTCCACCAGATACGGGCTCCCATTGTGTTGTTACTGTGTAGGGGGTCCCGCAATCCAAGCCCTCCAGCAACCTTAGGAAGGCAGACATCTGTCCATTTGACCAGAGCCCATTTTTTGTTGAGCCTTGAGGAGCCCCATAAGAAATTTCTTTGAAGAGTGCGAATTTTTTTCAGAACCCATTTAGGGGCTGCCAGTATTGAGAATAAGTAAATAGGCATAGCTTGGAGGACAGATTTGATGAGGATAATTCTGCTGGCAATGTTTAGCGACCGATAGGTCCAAGAGGAAAGCCTAGAATCTAATTTGTCAAGCAGAGTGCACCAGGTAGCATGTTTGATGGCAGAGCCAACAAGGGGAGCTCCAAGATACTTTGAAGGGAGACCTGCTATAGGAAAGCCCAAAATTTTGGCTATATTACGCTGAGTGAGGATAGGAGTGTGGAAAAAGAAGAGCTGGGATTTAGCCTCATTGACAGTAGTACCCGAGGCTGCTGAAAAGAGATTGAGCAAGGATTTGAAGGCAGTGGCCTCTTGGACTGACGGGTGTCCGAACAACATGTTATCATCGACGAATTGTTGATGGGAGATGGGAGGCTGGTTATGAAGGGAAATGCCTTTGAGGGAGTGCGAGGAGACGGCAGCATGAAGGAGGCGGCTAAGGCCTTCGGCCATGAGGACAAAAAGGAAGGGGGAGAGTGGATCTCCTTGACGTAAGCCACGGGAGGGGCGAAAGGTTGAAGAAGGAGACCCATTGAGCAGGATGGAGAAGCTTGGAGAGGTAATAAGGTTCATAAGCCAACGAGTCCAGGTAGCATGAAAACCAAATGCTAATAGCATTTTATTAATGTAGGACCAACTGAGTTTATCAAAAGCCTTAGAAAGATCTAACTTTAGAATCATACCTGGTTTTTTGAGAATTTTGAGTGAGTGTATCACTTCGTGCGAGAGAATGATACCATCCAAAATTTGGCGCCCTTCTACATAGCCAGTCTGCTCCGGCAAGATCAGGAGAGGGAGTAGAGGTTTCAGTCTATTGGCTATGACTTTTGAAATTAGCTTGTAAATAACATTGCAGAGCGCAATAGGCCTGAAGCTGTCAGGGGTGCTCGAGTCCTCCATTTTTGGAACTAGCACTATGAAGGTTGTATTCAGAGAAGGGAGTAGCCAATGCATCGAGCGTGATTCCTCCACAAGCTCCTAGACCTATGTTTTAACCATCTCCCAAAAAACATGAAAGAAATTGGCAGTAAAGCCATTCGGACCTGGGGCTTTACCATCTTTAAATTGCATCATAGCATCTTCCACTTCCTGCATGGAGACTGGCTGAGGAAGTTTGCTGTTATGATCGTCAGTTATAATTTTCGGGATATGCTGCGTGATAGAGCGAATGGCCTAGTTTTTGCAGCTCGGAGGTTCTTTTAGAATGTCCTGAAAGTGCCTTTTTAGTTCCTTTTCCATATCTTCATGCTGTTCCAATCGCTCCCCTTGCCGATTGTTGATGAAGGCAATATTGTTGTGCATACGTCTTTTCACGGTGGATCTGTGGAAGAATTTGGTATTCTTTTCCCCTTTCTTGAGCCATTTTATCCTTGATTTTTGACGCCATAATATTTCTTCCTGATGCCGCATGGCCTCAAGCTTGGAGAGGAGGTCCTGTTCCTGTTGAGCGAGTTCTTCCGTCCTGCCTCCTGAGATAATGCTTTGTTGTAGGGACTTCATTTGTAGCTCCAGCTCTTTCTGGTGATCAAAGATGTTGCCAAAGTGAGAATGGTTCCAAGATTTGAGAGCCTGTTTGAGATGTTTTAGTTTTTGTTGGAATTTGTACATCTTGGCTCCTTCCGGAGGGATGAAGGAGTTCCAGGCATCTTTGACCACATCTTTGAAATTGGGATGCGATAACCAAAATTCTTCAAAGCGAAAAGGTCTATTGCACTTGGAACCTGGGCGAGTCCAATGAAGCATAATAGGCCAATGGTCTGATCCTACTTGGGGCAGGATTGAGGCATTGAAGTCCCCTCCCAGGTGGATGGTGTTGTCCGTCATTAAGAACCAATCCAACCTGGAAGCGATGTGCTGAGGTCCTCTCCTTTTGTTAGTCCAAGTGTACATGCCATTAGACGTGCGCATGTCCATTAGCTTATTTTTATGAATGAAGTCTTTAAAGTTGATGCTACCGCTATCCAGCCTCGTTCTTCCTCCTATCTTTTCCTCCAAAGCTGTTATGATGTTAAAATCTCCGCCACAGATCCATAGAGGGAAGCATCTTTCAGAGTTAAGAACAGTAATAGACTCAAGAATATCTAATTTATTTTGAATGTCCTGTGGGAAGTAGACATTAGAGAGAAGTCTGTGTATATTCGTCCCTATAAGGTGGAAAGTGGACTGAATAATGAAGTGAGAAGCATGAAAATCATAAAGGTCGAGAGCTTGGGGGTTCCATATGATGGCTAACCCACCTGAAGCGCCTGACGCATCCACCGAGACAGAGCGACATCCTGACCAGAATTTGTTTAAAATTCTTTCCAAGACAGTACTGTTGCATTTAGTTTCTTGAAGAAAAACCAGAGAAGGCTTATCTTGCTGTATCATGTTTTTTATGAATCTATGTTTTGCAGGACTATTGAGCCCTCGCACGTTCCATGAAATTAGTTTCATGAGGAACTGTGGGGGAGGGTTTTGTAAAATTTTGTCAGCTTGGGGAATCTTCCAGAGTCCACAAGCATTTCTCCTAGTATAATGGTTCTTTGCAGATCGGTTTTGCACCCTCTTTTTTTTTATTCCTTAAGCATTTTAGTCCCATCCCAGGGGCTTCCTGCTTGAATACCAAGGCATCTGTGTTGCTGAGCTCTGGCTAAAACCACTGCAAGGCCATCAATCTGTCTAGGAAGTATTGTATTGTAATTTTTCTGTCGGCAAGCATCTTCTAAACCGAGGATGTCCAGATCCCCCAACTCTATGCTCTTTGGTTCCTCTTCCATGTGGATTAGGAGATTCTGATCGGTAGAACTTAGTTGTTGATGGATGATGAGTGCAAAAGCAGCGTCGAAATCCATAGAAGTGACTTTTGGACCCGGATCTGGAATAGTGTCATCTGAGGGAGGGGAGGCTGGGATCTTGACAAGATTGGAAGCAGGGGCCTGAATAGATGAATCAGGAGGGGGAGAGATGGAAGTGGAAGGCTGATCTGATGAAGCAGGTTGAGAGGGAATACTTACCAAATCGTTTTGAGGGGACAGGATACCAAAGCTATTGTGAGTAGAAGGTTTTCTTGGAGGATCATGATCAACAGGGGATTTTTTTGCATGCTTTCTTCGGCTAGAGACCTTGGTGAAGCCATCTGCATCTTTTTTGGCCTCGGAGTCTGGAGTTTTTGTTTGGCTATTCAAGGGGCAGTCCCTGAATAAATGGCCATGTTCATGGCATTTCCTGCAACGAAAAGGAATATTCTCGTAGTCTAAAGTTTGGATCCATTCAAAATCGTCATGGAATAAACTTACCGAATCCGTGAGTGCTTTTGACAAGTTCATTTGAACACATATTCTGGCATAAGATGTATATCTGCAGAGTCTTGTTTCTTCTACCGCTTTGATGTAGACTCCCAATCCATTACCAATATCCCTAAGGGTCTCATCATCCCAATATTCCAGAGGTAGAGAGTACATGCGAATCCAGACGGGAGCCCAGGTGAAATCCTCTTTGTCTGGATTGAATCTCTCTATCCAATCACGAAGGTACAGGCCTGCTGAGTTGAAAAAATACGGGCCTCCTTCGAAGATACGTGTTCGATCCTCCAAGCAATTGAAAATAGCCGTAAAGAATCCTTTAGGGCCTAGCTGCAGAGTTACCTGTCCTTTTGGCCTCCATTTGGATATGATCCATCCTTGCAGGGCATTTTCAGTAGGCCAGAAGCCTAAGAACTTTCCGATGAGCGCATGATCTTTCATAAACTGGATTTTGCCGTTGATACGATGGCTAGGAAGATCGATTTTTGTCCTTTCTGTGGTTCTTGGAATTCAAGTAGCTGAGGACGCCTTTTTCTGTGTTGTAGAAGCTTGCTGGTCAGAGGCGCTGTCTTTAGCAGCCGTAGAACTGTCAACAGGAGTTTCGATTTTGTCTTTAGCTGCCGGAATGCTGTTGACCTGATGAGTTCCATTTTCTGCCTGGGGTTTAGATCCGTGTTTGGCAGAGGAATCTGCATTTTCAGAGGAGTCAGCGGAGGGACCATTGGGAGGAGGGGGGGCCGCATCCGCCCCTCCATCCACGGTATTCATTAAGATGCATGCAGTCAGAGGACCTGCGAATGAAGACTATAGTTACTGGTGTGGGAGCGCTGCAGATCAGTGATGCAGAGAAACTGCATGAACCCTAGCGGTGCAGAGCAGCTGCATAAACCCTAGTGCTCAAAAAATTCCTTTGGTGTTGTCGTTACAACTGTTTTCATGCTTGTGCAATGTTTTTCGTGTCTTCTTTGGAGGATTGGAAGCAGTAGTGTTTGCACAATTTTATGTGCTTTCCTTCAAAAAAATTTACTAACCACCTTCAGTGTTTGTATGAAAGTTTGCTAAACATGGTGAATTTTTACCATTTTAATTCTGAGGCTTGATACATCTACTCCTAACACCTTTGATACAATCACTCTTTTGCCAATACCATGGGTTTTAAACAATTCCTTTCACCTCCCTAGGCCACTTCTAATTTGCAGGTGCCTAAATTTATAATTTAAAACTTGTCCACTGATACTCTTTACCTCTTCCACTAATCCTTAGGCATGGTAAACTTACTTGTGACAAATTTTGGGATGTCAGAAACAACAATCTCTTCAAACCTTCTTTCTACTGTCATCATGGAGGCCTAACATCTTAATTTTACCTCCTTTGGCTATCTTTCCAAAACCCTAGGTTTCTGGGCTGCTTGAGAACAATTATCAGTGTCGTATTATAAGTTATCTATAGCCCTTTTAAGTTCATTATTTCATGTCCAGTTCACCTCACCTTTTTCTCAATTTTATCTATAATGTCTAAAAAAATTCTTTTCAGGTTTGGTTTATTGGTGTGCCTCCTTCATGTGATTTGTTGCATTGGATCTTTGCTTGGCAAACTGCTGGCCCATTAAGCCCAAAACCCTAGTTCTCTTCAAGCACAAGTGCTTTCCTGCCTTCTTGCCATGAGTTGTCTTGATTCAGGATCAGACCTCCTACCTCATCAAATTTCTGCTGATGGATCTCTTAACACTCCTACAGAAGTGTCAAAATCTTAGCATTCACAAAACTTGAATTTTGACAAGGTAGTCTTCTTTGGAGACTTTCAAATCTTCTTTGAATAACCATGTCTCAATATTCCAATACATTTGAGTCATCCTTTTGCACAAGAAAAAAAATATTTGGAACACCAATGATGACCTTACAACCTATGAAACCCTAATGACTTAGTAGGAGGATCCTTTGACTTGATCTTTGACTAAAACCTGGTTTAGGATCTTTAAGTGTAAAAATAGAATTTTTGACAAGTTGATATATTGGAGATCCAAAATCCAATGTACTTGATTTATCTAAAGAACCTACAGATATGGTTTTGAGACCATCAACCCTTGAGGAACCTGGTGAACATGGAAAGGAAGGGATGTTTGGTAACCTTAGATGGGAAGTGGAGTGATAGGAAAAGCAAAACAAGATATTGAGGTTATAGGTGGGAAAATAGGATATAGATGAATGGAACAAGCCCATGAAGGATCTTTTAGGAGTGGTACATTAACCATGAAATGGAAAAATATTAGAATAGTGAAAATTTTGGTATAAGGATAATGAAGGCAGTGAGATTTCTAAAACTCACAATATTCAGGAATCTTGGATTTAGAAATCTAGAACTGATATTTAGTCATCTACAGATAGTAAAAATTATTGATGACTAACAGTGGCTCCACTTGGGGGAGGGCAACTCCTTTTCAAGAGGTTTCCAGGACCTCATAGCTCAAATATATGAGTTTTGAAGACCAGTGCCTTACTTGCACTTTGCAGATTTCTTTCCTTCATCTCTGATTTTTTCTCTTTGAAGCTATGATCTCAAAATTAGAAAGACATGCTTACTTCAACTTCATTTCTACCTACACATCACACCTCTCCTAAAAAAATTTCTTCTTTTGGGTGTGCTTGGACTGGCAAACCCTTGACATTTTTTTTCTCTTGAAAGCAAAACAAACTATCTACTTGTACCCTTATCACTTCCAAGAGTTCATATTATGCTGATGAACTATTTCATTCTCTACCTAATCTGTTTATCTGTCAAGATTAAGCTGTTTGACATATTTTTATTCTCTAGCCTATTAACATGAAATTTAAAACATGATCATACCAGGATTAAGTAATCTGATTTGTCATGGGCTGTGGCATTTTGGACAAGCTGCACATAGATATTTATTTTTGTACAATCAAAACTATAAAACATGAGGGCTGTGATTTAGAATTTTTTTAGGCATCCCTCTCTTTCTCCTTGGTTCAGATTTTGAGCATTGAGAACCAGCAATTTCTTTTCCTAATCTATCCTACTGACAAGTCAAGTTTAAATAGTCTGACAAGTCTTCTTTCACTAATATATCAGCAAAAATTTAAACATGTCTAATCATGATTAGGCTATATGATTAAACAAGACTCTTTTTCTTAACAAGTAGTGGCATTTAGGCTTTCACACTTTCAACAATACTCTTTTTTGGGTATGGGGTTGTACCTATTCTTTTCCTGCCCTCTTTTACTTATTTTTATGTTTTTGTGTTTTTGTTTCTCTTATCTTTCATCAAGAAATGTTATGTACAATAAATGAAAGTTTCAAATTAGGAGGTTTGAAAAAAATAATGCTTGAGCATCCTGCCATTGACAAGACCTCCAAATAACTCAGTTCCATCCAGCTGTTGCAAAAAGAATGCATTGTTACCTCTAACTGAATGAATGATGTAAGGACCCTTCCATAAATTTTCAAATTTTCCATGCTTTACGTTGTCTTCTCTCCTTTAATCCCACTTCAGCACTTTGTCTCCAATGTGAATATCACTAGCCTTGGTCCTTCTGTCAAAGATCCTCTTAATGTTTTCATGCACTGCTTGTGTTCTCTTGTAAACTTCTTCCCTTGACTGCTGCAAATGAATGGTTTGGTTCAACCTTCTTTGCATATCATTCTCTTCTGATTGCACCTCTTGTAAGAGCTTCATCACTAAAACTCCCAATGATGTTGGGAAAACTTCATCCATGCCATACACTAGTTGATAGGGAGACATATCGATTGATTTCTTGGTGGTTAGTCTTTCAGCCCATAATGCATGCACCAGTTTGCTATGCCATGCTTTTTGTTTTTCTTCCAGCAGCTTCTTGATGATGTTCACCAAGATTTTGTTAGAGGACTCAGCCAGCTCATTACCTTGAGGGTAATAAGCTATTGAATGTCCTAGTGTGATGTGGTACTTGTAGCAAAAGTCCACCATTTTTTTGGACTTAAATGCAGCAGCATTATCGGTGATGATCTTTCTTGGGAAGCCAAACCGGGATAAGATGTTGGTTTCAATTAATTTGATGACGACTAAGTCAGTGGCATTCCTAGAAGGGATGGCTTCTATCCACTTGGTGAAATAGCCTGTAGCAATTAGGATCCACTTGTGTTGGCCATATGAGGTAGGGTGGATTTCTCCAATGAAGTCCAAACCCTATTGTTGAAAAGGAGCTTCAACACTGATAGGATGCAAAGGTAAAGGTAGAAGTTTTCTCTCACCATCAAAGATTTGGCACTTATGGCAAGTCATCACTAGCTTGTGGGTATCAGGGAAAAGGGTGGGCCAATAGTAGCCAGTTCTAAGGATCTTGTTGGCAGTGGTTTTCCAGTAGAGGTGACCTCCACACTCTCCCTCATGCAACTTATGCATGATTATATCAGCATCATCTTCAAGAAAACACTTAAGAAAGATACCAATAGAATTTTTCCAATACAAAACTTTATCTATGATGCAGAAATTTAAAGCATTTTGTTTCAAGAGTCTAGCTTTTGTTTTGGACAAGGTAGGAGGAGAATTAAGATAAATAAGCACATATAAAATATCAGCATACCAAGATGAATTCAGAAATAATTCTTCAATGGGTGGAGCTGTGACTTCTTCCTATTCCTCTAATGCATCAATCATATTCATGTCTAGTGCTTTAAAAATTGATTCATCCATGTGTTTTGCGAGTCCTTGTCCTTTAATAAGTTTGGTGGGTCTGATTTCCAAATCATATTCTAAGATAATAGAAATCCATTTACCCCTTTTACCATCTGGGTCCTGATTTAGAATGTCTTTAACAATTGTATGTGGAACAAAAGCAATGATATGGGAATGCAAAATCTAAACTCTAACATCTTTCAAAGCTTTTACCGAGGCAAAGGCTCCATGATATTATATTTTAGAGTTGCATCCCTCAATGCTTTGCTGAAGAAATCTATGGGTTGTTCTCGTCCCATTATGTTCTTTTGAAGCAGTACTGCAGCAGTAGTATGTTATGATGCAAAGGAGAAAATGAAGAAATATTTGGTAGAGTCGAGGCTGATTAGAACCAATGTATGGGTGAGTGCTTGTTTTACCAGTTCAAATGATTGTTTGGCTTCCATGGTCCACTTGACTCCTACTCCTCTTTTCAGCATGTTCGTGATGTCTCTTAGGAGTTCAGCAAGGTTTGGTATGAACCTACTTAGGAAGTTGATCTTTCCATTGAAATATTGTAGCTCTTTAATGTTTCTAGGGTGATTGATTTGTAATATACCTTGAATCATTTTGGGGTCTATCTTAATCCCCTCATCAGAAATGATGTGGCCTAAGAGTTTTCCTTCTTGAAGACTAAATAGTGTTTTCTTAGGATTTAAAGATAGGCCATACTTCCTACATTTTTCAAGACCTTTCTCAAGTGGAATAGGTGTTATTTATCAGTTTTAGAATAGACAGTGATTTCATCAATTTATATGACTATGAAGTAGCGTATGTCTTCAGAAAAAGCTATTTACATGGCTCTTTGAAAAGTATCCCCCGCATTCATTAACCCAAAAGGCATTTTGACATACATGAAGGTGCCCCAAGGTCTAGTGAAGGCAGTTTTGTGTTGATCACTTGGAAGTACTAGTACTTGATTGTAACCTAAAAAGCCATCAAGTAATGATATTCTTTTAGAACCTACCACCCATTGTAGTATATGATCCATCTTGGGTAAAGGGTAATTGTCTTTCAGGGAATCTTTGTTCAAGTTTCTAAAGTCTATACATAGCCTAATTTCCCTGGTTTTCTTCCTAACTGACACAAGGTTTGAAACCCATTCTGAATACCTAATTGGGACTAAGATCCCAACATCATACATCTTTTTTATTTCTTTCTCAACTAGAGGGACTAGGACGGGGTTTATTCTTCCAATTTTTTTCTTGAAAGGTTTCTGACTTTCTTTGAGAGGAATTTTATGTTGAATAATGCTTGTGTCATAGGACTTCAAGTCCTCATAACCCCATGCAAAAACATCTTTGAATTCTTTGAACAACTTAATGTATTTATGTTTTATGTGAGGTGGCAGAGTTTTGGATAACTTGATCATTTTGGGATTTTCTATGCTGCCTATGTTGCATTCTTCTACATTAGCCTCAGTGGTTTCCATTTTTGGCTTCCTAGCAACATCATGGAAGTCAAACAACTCTTCTAATGGGGAAGACCTCTTGGTAATGAATTATCTTTGCATTGTAAAACCTCAAGGTCTTTCTGATCCAAATATTCAAACAATTCAACCCCAAGAGGATATTTTAGCATGTTTATATCAGCAATACAAGGAAGATTTTTTTGGTGGGATTGTTCTTTAGCAAAGAAATCTTCTTGATGGACTAAATCTGATTTTGAAAATTGAAACTTAGTTTTAGGCTGCAAAAATTCTTCAATCTATTTGTCATTTTCAAATACTTTCCAATAATTAATGTTATCCAGGACTGTTGGTCTTCACTTGACTTCTATTGTGTATTGTTCATTTGTATGAGGTGTTTGGAAAGTGCTGGAAACAAAGGCAAGTTCATTAGTAAGTGTGTTTTGAGCTCTTGGAATGGATGTAAGTTCATACTTCTCAAAATTTTTCAGGAGGTCTAAGGCAGCATTCCTATATTCTCTTATACTAGGATTTTTGGCTGAATACTCTCCTTTGATTTGTCTAATGATCAGCTCAGAATCTCCTAGAACAGAAATTTTCTTAGCTCCTATGTATTTTAGCAAATGTAAACCAAGGAGAAGAGCCTCATACTCTGAAATATTGTTAGTGCATTGAAAATCTAGTTTGTAGGAGTGGCCCTCATTTGTGTTGGGTATCCAAACACCAGCTCCTGAACCAGCTTTGCCACAAGAGCCATCAAAGCTCATGTTCCAAAGTGTTTCAAGTTCAGATTTGCCATCATGTTGTTGTTCAGGGCTGCTAGAGTTTTGGATGTCATTTTCTTCATTTGGTGATTGATTTGACTGTTCTTGCAGGCCTAGCTCTTTCTCATTTTCATTTACTGGTTCATTAATGTCATATTCATTGTAAAAGATAAATGAGTCAAGGTCTGAGTGGATGGAATAAAGAGGGGTGTTGTTTGGCCTATCTTGGCTGCTTACCATGTATTTCATGTGATTTTCCCGGTACAATCTCTTTGTTTGGTTAAAAATCGGTATGGTAGCATATGACATGCCCATTTCGAGATTCCCTTGAAGTTTGGCTCCCCATTATCTAGATAAAAGCATTCCATACTTTGGGGGAATGTCAGCAACTACTATGTTCATGACTAGGCTCTTGGCTGGTATTTGTGCACGAGTGAAACACATATCCTTGATTAGACCCAAACATTTGACTGTACTTGAATCAAAAGAGTACAAGTCTTTGTAAGGTTTGGTTATTTCGAGGCCCAACCTTTCCATTACTACCTTAGGCATGAGATTGTGTGAAGCACCAGAGTCTAGCATAGCATTGTGAAAGATTTTGTCATGTATGTTTAAGCTAACATAGAAGGGAGGTACAGCTCCTTCTTGAAATTTTCTCTCCACCTCAGGTCCAAACAATAGCTCAGGCTTGTCATCGGTCAAGTTTAGATTGTTGGTGTCATTTCCTATGTTCAGAACTTTCAAATCTTGGGACCTATACACATCTTGAGTTACTAGTTTAGTAAGAGGTATGGTTATATTGATCTTGGAAATATCTCCCTCAAAACTGAAAGGTATTTGTGTTTTTGACATATTTACGTCAGTTTTATCATCCATGATTTTTTCTACAATTTTAGTTTTCTGATTCTGATTTTGAACCTTAGTCAAAAGAGTTTTTTCAGGGCCACTAGTTGATGTACTAGGGTAGCTAGGGTCACCATTTTGTAGGCTAGTTTTTTCCTTGTTTTGGTCAGGTTTCTTAGCCATGGTGTTTGTGTTTTCTACTGTGTTTTTAGGATTGTTTTCAGGGTTCTTCCTAACAACAGTGTCTAATTTGTTTTTCTTGGAGGCATCTTGGTTTTTCTTACTCCTAGGGTCATACTACCTATGAACCTCCATGATGGCATTCTCAAATCCTAATATATAGTCTTCGGAACCTCATATGTCTTTTCATTTTGATTTGAGGAAAATAAACTTTGTTCTTCTTCAGTGAGAAAAGTATTGTCCTCATCATCACAGCCTATCACATTTACATGGCTTTCTTCCAACTCTTTAGCCTCTCTTTATTCTTCATCTACATAATTTTCTTGGAAAGGAGGTGTGGTGTTTTAGTAACTTTCTCTTTGTCTGATTTGGAGAGGGTCTCTCCTGAAGTTTTGGTTCCTATTTTTGTTTTGAGGATTGGCTTGGTTTTCCCTAGGAGGTGTTCTTTCATTCAAGGTGATTCTCTCCATCATTCTTTCCATTGTCCTAACTAGGTTGTCGATTTTGGCATCATAAGAAGAGGTTGAGGGTATAGTGTCCTCTTTGTATGTAACTCTCTTTTCTGACCTCATCCTAGCCCTCTTCTCAATTAGATTGTCTTCTACACTGATGGCTCCCTTCTGCATGTCTTCTAAGGTTAGGGGTTCTCTTTCTCTCAACTGGTAGGCCATGTCTGGATCAAAGCCCTCTAGGAATTTTACTAAGGCTAGACCTTGTGGGGGTTTCATGTGAGGTAGGAGAGTATTGTATACACTATTGAACCTAGTGTAGTAGTCTTGGACACTTTCCCTGACATTTATTTTAAGGTTGTTATACTCTGAAAGGATTTGGAGGGGATTTTTCTTAATCTCCCACTTGTTTATGAATGTTTGATAAAGAGAAGGGAGGTCATGTATGTTGTTAGGAGTTAAGTTTTTGAACCATTTCTTGGCTTCTCCCCCTAGACTTTGGGAAAACATCGTCATTTGCATGGTCTCCTCTTCTACTTCCATATAGTCAAAAGCATCATTCATTTTGTCTACATGTTTTTGGGTAGTGGTAGAGTTAGCTCCAGTGAAATGAGGGATTTTGGATTGGTATTCATTTGGCAAAGGTAGTAAAGGTTTTTGTATTGCCAGAGGGGCATACCATGCTGCCATGATGGGAGGTAATGGGATCCAAGGAGGATTTACAAGGGGAGGGTTTATGAGAGGAGGTGGAGGATGAAGTGGAGTGGTTTGCACAGTGGATGTATGAGTGGGTGGTAGAAGTACTTGGACCAGCAAACTGATTTTGAGAAGACTTGGAATGAAATGAGCCAAATTGATGGAGAAGCTAAAAATCAGGAGGAGTAGAAGGCGAGGCTTCTCTACTAAGACTTTGGTGCAAATTTGTAGGTTCAAGGTTTTTCTGGTCTATCCCACTTTAGGACTTGGTTCTAAATAGGTTTCTTTGATGATGCAAGTCAAATTGGGTATCTTGTAAGGCTGTGAGATGTTTAGGGGAAAAACTTGCTCTATGGATTGTTCTGACACTAGTTGAATCTTCAGCTCTAGAAATCTTCCACAAAATCTTCTCTGGGTCATCAACTATGATAGGAGGGTTGGGGTCAGGGTGATATCTAGTGTTAATTCTTCGCGAAGCCAGATTTCAAACCTACAATATGGAGAGGCTGAAATTTTTGTGAATGTTTTGAAAGGTAGACTTCTATAAATGTTTACTGAAATTACACAGTGTGTGACCAGGCCTTTAAACCACTTAGGACTGATTTGACACAATCCTAGAGGAGTCTAGAAGAACTAGTAGAGCTAGTAGGCCTACTGGGGCTAGTGGAGTCACCAGGTGGATGTTTTTTTGCTGTTTTCAGGATATGTACTTGTGTTCCACCACCAACTATTGACAAAAACCAATCTAGAGATGTTTTTAGGGGTTTTCTGATTTTTTCTATGTAACACTAAGGTCTCTAATGAGTGTGGTCCATTTGATTCATCATGTTGCCAGCATGGTGAATTAGTTTGGTACTACTCTTGGCTAACATTTCAAGTTTTCTAAGTTTGAGAGAGATTTTATGAGGTCTTAAGGAGTAATTAGGATGTTACTGACTCACATGTCTCACCGTGATCGCCACTATGTTATTGCGATGAGGTGGAAATTAATCATTGGATATTATTTGACAACGGTTTCTGAATTTTTTAAGGATGTCTAAGGTTGTTACTTACTCAGAAAGTCCCACCGTGATCACCACTATGTTAGGTCCCCATAATTTTGGCAGATTGGCAACGACCAAAAAGACAAGGATAACATCAAACCAATCTTTGGAGTCCTAGGACCTAGCCTTCCTGGACTCAGAGAGGGCTCTCTCTATGCTTATGTAAAGGATTTAACTTGTTTGATTTTAGGCTAGTTATAGGGATTAGGGTTTGCTTGTTTGTTTATTTGGTTGGATAAGTTGTCAAGAAGAATAGTTAGAGTAAGAGAGGATCAATCCATTGGGCTATGGAGTCTGAAAATATTTTGAAGAGTGAAAAAATAGTTCAAGGGCGTTTCATAGGGCAAGTAAACAAGGCCAAATGGACCTAAGTAGGTTTTGAGTGATTGAAATGAACATGGAGGAGTGAATATAGTAGTTAAGGGGCAATCAAGGATCCTTTAACAAACTAATAACAAGGAAAATATTTCAGCATGATTAGCATAGTAAAATCTTGAAGAGCAATGAAGGATTATTCAATCAAACAATACTAAGCAGACCTTAGAGCAATAGATGAGTAAACTTAGAGAGCAGTTTAAGGATTCTCTAAAACTTACTTGCAAACAATTAGATTTTCAACATAAAATCTGAATAAAACTAAAGAGCACTTAAGAATTCATTAGTTAGACTTCAAGGAAGAAAACATAAATATCAAAGGATGCAGACAAAGTAGGGTTCCAAAAATACATATTGTTGTGAAACAAACTCCAAAAATAGAAGAAAAGAGATATCAACGCCTTAGAAATAAGCCACTTCAAGGGGGCAAACTCCAATACATTACATGAATGAACAATTCTTGGATGATACAAATTACAAAACCTCTTTTCTATATATAGGAGTCCATGGGGCCACAATGTAATCCTATCCGACCCAAAAATAATAATTTAAGGGCACAATAATAACAATATGGGGGTTACAGGGGTACAATAATAACAAAAAGGGGGTTACACTAACAACAATAAGGGACTATACTAGTAATATCGGGACCTAACATGCCCCTCTCCTTCAAAAAAGTGTTGTCCTCAATGCTTGAGTAGCTCCAGGTGCTTCTGTATAAAATTCTCATCCTCCCATGTAGAATCTTCGGTGGGTAAGTTCTTCCACTTGATGAGATACTCTGAAATTGATCGATTTCGTAGCTGTCGAGTTCTTGTTTCCATGACCGCTTCAGGTTCCAATATGATTTTCCTTCCTCATCAAGTTCTGGCAATATTGTTTGAACTGGAAGATTTTCACCTATAACCTTCTTTAAGCATGAAACATGGAAAACTGGATGTACTCTCGAAGAAGCAGGAAGCTCCAATTTGTATGCCATAGTACCAATCTTTGCAACACCTTGTAAGGACCATAGTACTTTGGCGATAATTTATTATCCTTCTTAGCTTGCTTGAGGGACATTTGTTTATATGGTTGTAGCCGTAAAAATACCCAATCTCCTACATCAAAACTTCTCTCGCTGCGATGTTGATCTGCCTGTTGTTTCATTCGATTTTGTGTCAAATTCAGGTTATCCTTTAAGAGTTGGAGAACTTCTTGTTGATGCTCAATGTGATCTTCCACTGCTTGAACCTTCGAATTTTCTCTTAAAAATGATTTGATGAATGGTGGATGATATCCATAAAGTGCCATAAATGGGGTCATTTTTGTTGCAGTATGGAAGGAAGTGTTATACCACCATTCAGCAAGAGGTAACCACTTGACCCATTATTTTTTTTTATCAGATACAAAACAACGAAGATATCCTTCCAAACATTTATTTTCTATCTCAGTTTGACCATCAGATTGAGGATGATAAGATGAGCTATGAGCTAATTGAGTACCCAACCAAGAAAATAACTCCATCCAAAAATTTCCAGTAAAAATGGGATCTCTGTCATGCACAATAACCCTTGGGTTTCCATGTAACTTTTGAATTGTGTCCATAAATGTAGTAGCAAATGTACTTGATTTAAATGGATGAGATAATACACAAAAATGTGCATACTTGGTAAGTCTATCAACTACCACCATGATGACACTTTTTCCTTCAGACTTAGGTAAACCTATGATAAAATCCATTGAAATATCCTCCCAACGTTGACTTGGAATGGATAAAGGTTGTAGAAGACTCGGGGTCTTAATTGTCTCAAATTTATTCCGCTGGAAAACCAAACATTCCGCCACAAAATTTTGAATATCAGATTTAAGGCCATCCCAAAAAAAATTCTTTCTTCACCCTGTGGTAGGTTTTTAAAAATCCTAAGTGTCCTCCTAAAGGAGAAGTGTGCAATTCCAAAAGAATATTTTGTTTTAGTTGGGAATTTTTACAAAGATATAAGCGAACTTTGTACCATAAGGAATCATTTTTCCAACTAAATGTATCAGATGTACTAGGATCTTGCTGCAACTTTTGAATGAGTATCCACACTTCTTCATCCTTCTTCCATTCATTTCTTGCTTCGGTTATCCAATATGGTTAGATAATAGAAATGGCACAAAGTAATGCTTCCACCTCTTCATTCTTTCTTGAGAATGCATCTACAAAAACATTTAGCTTCCCTTTTTTGTAGATTATTTCAAAGTCATAACCCAACATCTTTGTGACCCATTTTTTCTTCTCTTTTGAAGATAGTCTTTGTTCCAAAAAGTGCTTAAGGCTATCATGATCAATTTTTACCTTGAAGTGTCTTCCCATTAGGTAAGTTCGCCATTTATTTAGTGCATGCAGTATTGCTAACATTTCCTTCTCATAAATAGTTTTCTGTAAATAATTTGTTGAATATGTGTTATATTCTTTCCACGACTAGCCCCACGCGCTGTACGTTGCGCCAGGCGCAGTAGGGGGGTCACAAGGGGGGAGGTAGCCACCATTGTTAAGGTCCGAGGCAGCGCCCCAGTGAAAATTTGTTTGGTGTGCGGACCCACTCATAGGCAGACCCACGCATGTTTTGTGCATGATTTTTCACATGGTTTTGGGGTACGATGGTTTTCGGCCCCTGGTATTTTGTAGATCCGGTCAAGGGAACTATGGTTATGTTCTAATCCAGGGTTAATGGATTGGGGTTTATGTATGCTTCAGCATGTATATATATGTGTTGTAACACTAAAATGGATATAATGAAAAATCAAGCTGGTCGTCCCAATTTGGGATCCAGGGGAAAATCTCTGTGTTTATCTGTTTTATGTTTTATGCTCTCGCTATTGTTTATTTTCTGTTATAAGATTTGTGTGTAGATAATTTCTGTTCAGGGTTAAAACCTACATTTGATATCAGAGATGTTTCGGCTTCAAGGGGATGCCTTTGCTGCTAAGGGTTTTTTGCTGGGGCCTGAGGTAGACCCTGTTCAGCGGGAGATCTGCAGGATCGATTCTTGCGGTGAAAGAAGATGGCGAGCGGTGGAAAGATAGAGATCGAGAAATTTAATGGTCAGAGTTTTGAGTTATGGAAGCTCAAGATGGAGGATCTGTTGGTGGATAAATATCAGTGGATCGTGGTAGATCCAGGTACTAAACCAACGGCAATGCCAGATGAAGACTGGAAGAAACTGGATCGGAAGGCTAAGAGCACAATATGGTTGTGTGTCTCAGATTCAGTATTGTTGAATGTATCTGGGGAAGCTACGATGAAGAATTTGTGGGAAAAACTTGGGACTTTGTACCAATATAAGTCTCTGGTGAATAAGTTGTTCCTGTGGAAAAAGCTGTATAACCTGAGGATGAAGGATGGAGACTCGGTGACAGAGCATCTGAACACCTTCAATACTGTGGTAAGTCAGCTGTCATCTGTTGATATTAAAATCTCAGATGAAGATAAGTGCATCATTTTTTTGTGTTCTCTACCAGACTCGTGGGATAGTCTGGTTATTGCAATAGGTAGCAATACAACTACCTTGAATTTTGATGACATTGTCTCAGCCTTGCTGTCGGAGGAAATGAGACGGAGAAATATGGAGGGTCAGAATGGAGATGCCTTATCTGTACAAGGAAGGTCCCAAAACAAAAACAAGAATAAGGTTTCGAGTGGGAGATCCAAATCTAGAGGGAGATCTAAATCTCCTGGAAAGTTTGTAAAGGTGTGCTGGAAATGCGGAAAGGAAGGGCACTACAAAAAGGACTGCAGATCTAAAGCTCCTGAGAAAGGAAAGGGATCCGATGATGCTCCTTCTGCAGAGGAAAAAACCACCTCGGATGAAGGTGGGGATGTGTATTTGGCTTCTTCTTCAAATACACATGTAGATCATGAGTCATGGTTGATTGACTCAGGTGCATCCTTTCACTTCACTCCCCATCGGGAGTGGTTTTGCAAGTATGAGAAATATGATGGTGGTGATGTCTTCCTAGGGGATGATAGGAAGGCCAGAGTCATTGGACGTGGAAAGGTCAAGCTGAAGCTGCAAGGTGGAAAGATTAGAACACTTCCTGGTGTTCTGCATATTCCTGCATTGGCCAGAAATATGATTTCTGTAAGCAAGATGGATGATGCATGTGTAAAAACAGTGTTCGAGAAATATGCCTGCAAGATGGTTCGGGGAGAATTGGTATTAATGTGGGGAGTTCGGACTGGAACTCTGTACAAGCTACAAGGTAGCATTGATATTGATGGGTGTAACAGTTATGTGGTTCCTGAATGTGGAGCGGAAAGCCTAGCTGTCTCTAGAGAAAGACCATGCTATGGCATCAAAGGCTTGGACATATTGGAGATAAGGGCCTTCGGATACTACATAGAAATGTTATGGTAGAAGTTATGTCTAATTTCTCTCTAGATTTCGATTTATGTGAACATTTTGTATATGGGAAGTAGAATCGGGTGGGTTTTCCTTCTGGTGCTAAGAGGGCGAACAAGATATTAGAACTTGTGCACAGTGATGTGTTTGGACCTGTGTCAGTTCCATCACTGGGAAAGTATGTGTACTATGTTTCATTCATAGATGACTTCTCAAGGGAATACATGGATATATTTCTTAAGGAATAAATCTAAAGTCTTTGACAGATTTAAAGAATTTAAGGCTCTGGTGGAAAACCAGACAGAGAAGAAGATAAAGGCGTCGAGGACAGATAATGGTGGGGAGTTCTGCAAGAAGGAATTTGAAGAGTTCTGTAAGAAGTGTGGCATAGAACGAAAAAATACTACTCCATACACACCTCAGAAAAACAGAGTTGTAGAAAGAATGAACAGAATGCTGATCGAAAAGGCAAGAAGCATGCTCAATGGTACCAGGTTAAGACAAGAATTTTGGGTAGAGGCAGTGGAGACTGCATGTTACTTAGTTAACAGATCACCTTCATCAGCGTTGGAGGATAAGACTCCACATGAGGTATGGACTGGTAAGAAACCCTCTCTTTCACTTCTAAGGGTATTTGGATGTGATGCATATGTACATGTTCCAAAGGAGAAAAGGACCAAGTTGGATAATAAATCCGAAAGGTGCATCTTTATTGGGTATAAGGATGGTTTAAAGGGTTACAAGCTTTGGAACCCAAAAATAAGGAAGGTTGTGTACAACCGAGATGTGGTGTTTAGAGAGGTGAAAGATGTTGTTACACATGAATTCCTACAAAAGGAACCTGAGAAGATAAAGTTTGAGCTAAAGGAGGATGAATCAGACTCTACAACAGAAGAAGACTCAAAAGAGGAAGAGCCACAAACTCCAGCTGTGAGAAGATCAGTTCGGGAAAGAAGGAAACCAGAAAGGTATAGTCCATTTTCTTTCTGTTCAGGTTTTGCCTTAACTATAACTGATGATGATCCCAAAACTATTAGGGAGGCAGTAGATTCAGAGGATGGAAAAATCTGGAAGAAGGCCATGGTTGATGAAATGGCATCCTTGCATAAAAATGAGGCATGGGATTTGGTGGAGTTGTTGGCTGGAAGGAAGCCCATCAGGAGAAAATGGGTGTTTAAAAATAAGATGAATGTAGAAGGCAAGGTGGAGAAATACAAAGCTCGGTTGGTAGCAAAAGGTTATTCCCAGGTGCCAAGAATTGATTTTGGTGATATTTTTTCTCTTGTTGCCAAAGTTACTTCTATTAGAATACTTTTATCTGTTGCTACTGCATTTGATTTTGAGATAGAACAGATGGATGTGAAGACAACATTTCTTCACGGGGATCTAGAAGAGGAGATATACATGAAGAAACCTGAAGGCTTTATGGTGAAGGGTAAGAAAGAACTGGTGTTCAGGTTAAAGAAGTCTTTGTATGGGTTAAAACAGTCACCAAGGATGTGGTATCAGAAATTTGATACCTATATACGGGGACTTGGCTTCACCAGAAGCAAGGAGGATCACTATGGTTATTTTAAATTAATTGGTGACCGTGTTATTTATTTGGTCTTGTATGTCGATGATATGTTGCTGATTGGAAATGACAAAGAAATTATCCAAGATTTGAAGAGCCAACTATTCTCCAAATTCCACATGAAGGATCTTGGTGCTGCAAACTATATTTTGGGCATGGAAATTAATAGAGATCAAGCAAAGAGGAAGCTCTGGCTAAACCAAAGGAAGTATGTCGAGACTATAATGCAGAGTTTCAAAATGTAGGATAGTAAACCGGTGAATGTTCCTATTCCTGTAGGTGTAAAGCTATCTGCTGAACAGTTTCCCAAGACACAAGAAGAAGAGGAGGATATGTCCCGTGTTCCATATGCAAGTGAAGTGGGTAGCTTGATGTATGCAATGGTCTGTACTAGACCAAACATTTCACATGCAGTGGGAGTATTGAGCAGGTTTATGTCAAACCCAGGGAAGGAGCATTGGACAGCAGTGAAGCGGGTTTTCAGATATTTACGTGGCACTAGTGATTATGGCTTATGCTACCAGGGAAGACCAGGATTGGAAAGAATGCTGGACATTCATGGTTTTGTTGATGCAGACTGGGCTGGAGATCTGGACCAAAGAAGATCTACAAGTGGGTATGTGTTTAGCCTATTTGGAGGCGCAGTCAGTTGGATGAGTAAAATACAGTATGTAGTGGCTCTTTCAACTACAAAGGCAGAATACATAGCAGCCACTCATGCAAGCAAGGAAGAAGTTTGGTTGCAAAGATTGTGTTCAATTATGGGGTTGGTATAGCAAGCTATAAGGATAGACTGTGATAGCCAAAGTGCAATTTTCTTGGCTAAGAACCCCGCTTACCATTCAAAGACAAAGTGCACTGATGTTCAATATCACTTTGTTAGAGATATGGTTGAGGCTAAAAGGGTGTTACTGATAAAGGTGGACACTTTGAAGAATGTTGCAGATGAATTGACGAAGTCTGTGAGCACTTAGAAGTTCTCTTGGTGTAGAGAAAAAATGGGTGTTGAAGAATTGGCCCAGTCACTAAGCTCTCCTGTGGCCTCCTGTGGAAAGAAAACAACAAGTGGGAGAATGTTGGGTATGTGTTATATTCTTTCCATGACTAGCCCCACGTGCTGTACGTTGCGACGGGCGCAGCAGGGGGGTCACAAGGGGGGAGGCAGCCCCCACTGTTGGGGTCTGGGGCAGCGCCCCGGTGAAAATTTGTTTGGTGTGCGGACCCACTCATAGGCGGACCCACCCATGTTTTGTGCATGATTTTTCACATGGTTTTGGGGTACGATGGTTTTCGGTGCCTGGTATTTTGTAGATCCGGTCAAGGGAACTACGGTTATGTTCTAATACAGGGTTAATGGATTGGGGTTTATGTATGCTTCGGCATGTATATATATGTGTTGTAACACTAAAATGAATATAATGAAAAATCAAGATGGTCGTCCCAATTTGGGATCTAGGGGAAAATCTCTGTGTTTATTTGTTTTATGTTTTATGCTCTTGCTATTGTTTATTTTCTGTTATAAGATTCGTGTGTAGATAATTTCTGTCTAGGGTTAAAACCTACATACTTTCCTTTGATTGGACGACTTTCAAAAGCAATAGGTCTTCCTTCTTGCATTAAAACAACACCAATTCCATTTCCTGAGGCATCACATTCCACAATAAAGGTTTTTGTGAAGTCTGGTGTAGCTAAGACCGGTGCTAGGCACATTGCCTCTTTAAGATGTTCAAAAGCCTTAGTTGATTTAGGATTCCATGAAAATGCATCTTTATTCAATGATATTGTTAGAGGTTCTGCTATTCTCCCATAATTCTTAACAAACTTGCGATAATACCCTGTTAACCCGAGAAATCCTCGCAACTTCTTTATGGTTGTGGAGACTTTCCATTCCTTAATGGCTTTAATTTTGTTAGGGTCTGCCTTAACACCCTCGTGAGATACAATATGACCCATATATTCCACCTCTTGTACTCCAAAGAAACATTTGGATGTTTTTTCATATAATTTTTTCTCCTGCAATAGTTTGAGCATCTTGTCAACATGTTGAACATGATCCTTCCAAGACCTACCGTAGATTAGTATATCATCAAAAAATACTAGGACAAATTTTCTAAGGAAGGGTTTGAAAATTGAATTCATCAACCCTTGAAATGTAGAAGGTGAATTGGTAAGGCCAAAAGGCATGAACAAAAATTCATAATGACCGTCATGAGTTCGAAATACTGTTTTCGGAATATCTCCAGTCTTCATTGTAATTTGATGATATCCTAAACAAAGATCCAACTTGGTAAAATAAATTGCTCCATGTAATTCATCCAATAATTCATCAATCACAGGAATGGGAAATTTGTCTTTAATGGTGAGCTTATTGAGCTCCCTATAATCCGGACACATTCGCCATGATCCATCCTTCTTGTGTACCAATACTACAGGAGCAGAGAAAGAACTTTGACTAGGTTGAATTATACCCTCCTCTAACATTTCTGCAATCATACGTTCAATTTCGCTCTTTTGGAAGTAAGGATATCTATAAGGCCTGATGTTTGGAGGAACACTTCCCGGAATCAAATGAATAGCATGATCATGATCACGAATAGGTGGGAGTCCTTTGGGAGTTTCAAACACCTTGGAATGATTGTCCAAGATTTGTTGGAGATCTGCAGAAATAGATGATTTTGATGTCGGAACTTCTAGTGAGCATAATTGTGCAATTACGCCTCGTTGTTCTTTCTTTAGAAGCTTTGTCATGACATTAGAGCTTATTATCCTTCCTAGCTTCCCTACAATACCTCGTAATTCAACTTCCTTTCCTTCTGAAAAAAATTTCAAGAAAAGTTCTTGAAAATTAAAAGCTACCGTCCCCAAAGATTGTAACCATTGTACTCCTAGTACAACATCAACACCTCCCATAAGAATGGAAAGCATTGGACTAGTCAATACATATTCCCCCATGGTTAGCTTGATATTATGGCATTTTCCAGAGCAATTTATAGTTCCTCCATTTGCAACCATCACTTGACATTCTGGTGCTGGGTATAGGAAACAATTCAATTCCTTGTCTACCTTACAATGAATAAAATTATGGGTACTACCTGAATCAATCAACACTATTACCTTTTTCTTCTTGATATGTCCTTCTATCTTGAGAGTTTGAGGAATGGTAATTCCTGCCAATGCATTACATGATATGGTCGAACTCATTTCTTCCGCTTCTTGGGTTGGTTCCTGGTGTATATCCTCTTCTTGTTCATTTTCTTCTTCCTCTTCACAATCTATGTAAAATAATTTCTTCTCAGCACACTTATGACCTTTAGTGTATTTGCTATCACAACCCTAGAAAATCCCTTTTGCTCTTTTTTATTCCAATTGTTGTGGTGAAAACCTTGTAGGTTCTGGAAATCTAGGAGTAGCAACACTTCCCTCTTTATAGAAGTGAGTGGTAGGCTTCCTTGTCGCCATAATTTTATATTCAATTTTTCTTGCCAACCTGAATGCCTTCTCCAATGAATCAGGTTCCAAAACACGAACTTCATGTTGGATGTTATCCTTTAAAGTACCTATGAAGAGATCAATCCCGTGTTCCTCTGGAATATCAGTTACCCTTATATTCAATTTTTGGAAGTCCTCAATGTGCTCCCCCACTAAACCCTTTTGTTTGAGATTTATCAATTGGCTAAAGAAGGTGTTTCTCTTTGTATCCTCATAATGTGCTATCATTTCCTCCTTAAAAATTGACCAAGTGACAATTTTTTTTACGGGAGCAAAGCCATCGATACCATACAAATGTATTTTGTTCTAAATTTAAAGTTGCAATGTGTACCTTTTGTGTGTTTTACACATTATTGAGATCAAAATATTGCTCCATCTGTAGTATCCATGTTACAGAATCCTTTCCATCAAACTTCCTCATATCCATTTTTGGAATATGGTGGTTCTTCCCTCCAACATTAGAGTTTATGAAATCACGATTAACATCTATTTTTTTCTCATCATGAGTTTCATCTACTATCTTTTCACCATTAGGAAACATTTCTTGTATCAACTTTGTCAAACCTTCCATGTCTACTTTTAGATCATTCTTCATGTTTTCCATCTTAGTTTCCATGTCATCCATCTTAGATTCCATGCCAGCTTCCATGCCATCCATATTAGCTTCCATGCCATTCTTCAAACCATCCATCTTAGATTCCATGCCTTTCTTCAAAACTTCCATGTCATTTTTTGTTTCTCTTTACGAGAGCGAAATTTGTTGCACTTGCTCTTGTAATTTTGATATGGCATGTTGCCATTCTTCGTCTTCATGAATCATAGTAGAGGCTTCTAAAGGATTAATGGGTGTTGAATTCTTTTTAGGGGCCATTTTAGCATCCAATACTAATATATATTCTACAATATGCCCTTGGAATCAATTCAACTTGATTCTTCAAACAAGACTTATGCAATTCAGGAGCTCGATATTGAAATTGACTTATCTCTATACTTGCAAATTCTAAATATCTAAAATTTGGCCCTATAGTAGTCCTCTGAAGCTTTTTTCAAATGCCACAGGTCTGACTTGATTTGGATTCTTCAAAAAAAAATTATGTCCAATCTCCCACAATGACCTAATTATAGACTGGTTCAGCAGAGCGAACTTGTACGACTTGCCATGTGTCACTGTTTACTCCTTTGGCTCTAAAATTTATAGAAAGGAAACTACAGTCCATGTACTTCTAGTCACTTTTTACAGAATTCCAATCCGATGCTCAGAGAGAGCATTATGAAGATTTTCCCACGATCATCTCTTTGAGATGAAATTAGGGAGCCTGAAAGACTTAATTTCCACAAATCATATCTTCAAAAATATTGCGAACCAAGCTCTAAAATTTTTCGAAGATGTTCCTTAGGATTTTGGCTTCATGCTCCAAATATTTCAGCTTTTGAACCTTCGTAGAAAAAATTTTATAGCGAAAATTATGCGATGACCTTTTTAAGTGAAATTCAGGAGCCTGCAAAAAGCCCTAACTTCCACAGATCATATCTCCGAAAATATTGCGAACCAAGCTCTTAAATTTTGCGATGATGTTCCTCAGGATTTTGGCTTTGCACTCTAAAACGTTGAGCTTCTGAACCTTCGTAGAAACAAAGTTATAGCGAAAATTCCACGATGACCTGTTTGGAGCAGCGAAACCCTAGAATCCAAAGATCTGATACCAAATGTTGTGAAACCAGCGCCAAAAAAAGAATAAAAGAGATATCAATGCCTTATAAATAAGCCATTTTGAGGGGGAAACCTCCAATACATTACATGAATAAACAATTCTTGGATGATACAAATTACAAAACCTCCTTTCTATATATGGGAGTCCATGGGGCCACAATGTAATCCTACCTGACCTAACAATAATAATTTAAGGGCACAATAATAACAATATGGGGGTTACAAGGATTCAATAATAACAATAAGGGGGTTACACTAACAACAATAAGGGACTATACTAGTAATATAGGGACCTAACACATATCCTACTCTAAGATTTCTATCCCATGATCAAAGAAACATAATGAGAACTGAAGAAAACATGTACAAAGGTAGAATACATCACCATTCAACAAAGCTTTATGAATCCTAAGAATGAGCTCAATCCATAGCTGCTCAGTCCAAAGCCATCACAAGACACCAAAGCCAATTTCACAAATAAACTCAAAGTCCATATCATATTATGCTCAAAAACCAACCAAAAATTACAGTGAGGCCTCAAGGTTATATTTAACCAGCAAATGAGGAGGTGAAAACCCTAAGAGGCTTCTAGAAACCATAAATACACCATAAATGTCATTTATGTCCAAAGAGGCCATGCAAGGTCCAAGGCACATAATAACTATTGCAATAAATGAAAGATAACTTAAACATAACTCCTCAAATAGATTTGGAGTGATTTGCCCAAAAAAAAATCAAAAATCTCCTTCAGTGCGTTTTGTTGACTTTTTGAAAGAGGGCAGCTTCAAAGGTCTGAAGGCCCAGCGCCTGCACAAGAAAACTGAGTCATCTTGGAGCCAAGTTGCCTTCTCGATGTCGGAATTGGCTCAGTGATGGCTTGTTGGAAAGCCTGTTGAGTCTAATTTCTAGAACGGCCTTTGGTTTTATAATTGGGCTCCATTAACCTATTAAAAAATAAAATATCCCAAGGCTACTAAAGGCACAGTGCCAGCCCTGAAAACATGGCAGAAAGGTGAAAATTGGCATGTTTTTGGGCCTTTTGAGGGACCAAAAATGCTCCAAATGATCTAAAATTTTGTGTGCATGATGTCCTCGGGCTGATGAATCAAAAAATTTAAAAGTTACCTCCACTGGATGCATATACGAAAAGTATAGCACCAAGGGTGTTGCGCTTTCGGCCCTTAATATCAGTCAGAAAACCAAAAATGTCAAAAACTTGCCAAATTTTGCAATTATCTTCCTCATGGGGTTTGGGAGGCCTATAGAGAAGATTCAACAAGGATTTCAAGGTTTGCTTGGTATTTTTCCTCTTTGAGTGCTTGAATTTCAGCAAGGGCTCCTTTGATCTTGGCCCTTGCAAATTTGTTCCTCAAGTCATAGTGCTTGGCCATCTTTTTTTGTAGGCCAAGGTCCCTTTGTGTCTTCTTCAGCTGCTTGTTTTCATCCTTGTAATACTTAATGATATACTTTACCATGCCAAGCTTCCTTTGTAGATCCCTAATCTCTTTATCCTTGCTTTGGAGCAAGATGCTTGTAATAATCTCCTCATCTTCCTTTTCACTATCAAGGTCAATGAATTATTACTCTTGTTTAGTTTGATGCTTGCCTTTCTTATCTCCAACAGTGAACTTTTCCTTTCCTTTGTCAAGCTTCTTTTTTGATGTAGAAGGCATGGCCCCTTTCCTTTTAGAGGCAACAAATACATGCCTTTCCCCTCTTTGGTATTTCAAAGGAAGAGGTTCAACTCTGCTCATTTTAGTGCCATATGTTTTGTTTCCATAATTGTGGTCATCTTTGTTTGGCTAACTTCTTCATTTGTATCCTTCATGCTGACATCACTTCTCTTTCTTTGGTTGTTTTCCTCATGGCTGTCTTCATGATCACTATGAACTTCACTGTAATTTCTTTCACTTATCTCAACTTCTTCATTACCTTGACTATTACTTACCTCATTATCTCCAATATTAGCCTCACTGTTTGCCTCTTCACTAATTTCTGCACTATCATCATTACCACTATCAGGAGCCTCATCAAAATCTGTTTCATTGTCTTTTGTCTCCATGTTTTCTGCACTATTCTTTATACTGCCTTCATCTTGTTCATCATTACTGCTAGGAATCTCATGGCTGTGATATTTACTGCTATTATCAAACTCTTCATTTTCTTCATTGTTATCATCATCTTCACTAAATTCTTGGTCTTTGGTGTCACTATTGTCCTTGGCATCATCATCTGTCTCTTTTTCACTTTCTTCATTTTTAGCCATACTACCTTCTACCTCTTCATCTTCAAAATCATCATTTCCCTTATAATCATTTGTTTCTTCCATTCTGACATCACTGCCCTCTGCCTCTTCATTTTCTTCCTATTTACTGTCCTCTTCTTCATCATTGCTTGATTCATCATTTCCCTCTCCTTCATTCTTATTTGATGGTTCATCTTCATTTCCCTAATTGTCTCATGCATTAGCAGAGGGTGAGGAAGGAGGATGGGATGCTGAGGGCACATTTTGTTGAGGATGGGGTTATGGGTTTGTGAAGACCTCATGGGAAATGAAAACCTCCCATGGTATGCCCTTTTGCTCCAATTGATGTAGCACAACCATATTGATTAAAGAGTGATGAAAGAAACTTTGCATTTGCTGGGAATAGTTCATCTTTTGTACAATAGAAGACATCTTGTAAATACTCCTATAGAGGTAGTAGGGTAAATGAAGCATCTTAACCCTAGTAAAGTGCATGAGTAATCTGTTATGATAGGAGTAAAGTCTAGAGTACCTTCCCTCACATGTAAAATATTTCATGATGACCCTCATCAGGGGTTCATACCTCTCTAGCAAATGTGAAAAAGGGAAGATAGATTTGCAGTCTTCTTTATATCTAGCTTTAAGAAATGGGTCATAGCAGCTTATTTCTAAATTGGCTCTTTTGAACCATTTTTCACCAACATTGAGTATGTCTGTAGCATGGGAAATGGCATCTGAGGAGAGTTCAAAGGTCACCCCTGCAAAGTTTGATTGTTTTTCATGTAGGTTAAGGATGAATAACCTTGTGAGCTCTGGGTGACTTTGTACCTGTTGTACTCTTTCACAAAAGTGAAAACATCCCACATTTTGGAAACATGTGACAATCATAGGAGAGGAATTATGCTCCATTGTGCTTTGGGGTTAAAACCTATTAACCTTCCCACCTCTATGTTTTTTCCTCCTAAGCACTTGGAATTATTCACCACTACCATTTCCTCCTTCTCCTGACATTTTTATTACTATTGTTTTGAAACAAACCCTAGCTCTGCTTGTGAAGCTGATATGAGAAGTGATGGAATGATGGTAAGAAGGAAACTTTTGCAAGTGAGTGAAAGGGATGAATGAAGGTGTAAGTGTATGACTATGAGGGAGAGCTAGAACTCAAGGATAAACATCAGTTACTTGTTATAATTCTACTCTGATAGTAACTTGTACTGATGCTAATTTTGAAATGGAGGGGGCAATGTAAGGTCACTTTGTTTTCAGGGTATGGAGCAAAGACTTTAAGCTTTGATGAAGGACCAACTTCAAATCACTGCAACCACATTACTGTATCCCTGTTTGATTGATATCTCCTTGTTTGCAAGTGATGGAGGTTTAAACAAGGTTTTTAATATGAAGATTAGGGTTTTACCTTATGGTTTGTTCAATTTCTCTTAACATCAAAACATCAAAAAGCTCTGGAGGGAAAAGCATGACATCCACATACCAATTTAGAAATTCTTTGAAGACCCTTTTATGGTAGCTTGGAGGTATTTTTTATGTTTTTGGGCATTTTCAGGTGCAGGAAGAGCTTCAGGAAAAAAACATAGCGCCTGCACATGTATTCAGGCATGTCGGGTCTTCCGAAAGCATAGTGCCTGCACACGTGTTGGGATGTGAACGCATAGCACCTGCACACCTCTCTCGGGCTTCCCTGCCGAAATCTCAGTGCTGGAACGCCTCTGCACGGGCCTATTGGGCTATGAATGCACAACACCGGAACTCATTTGCATGGGCCTATCGGGATTTCTTGGCGAATGCGCAACATGCCTCTAAACGCACAACATGTGCCTCTGAAAATGCAACGTAGCTCAAATTTGCATAGGAAATTCCTCCGAACGCGCAGCGCCTAACCCTGAACTCACAGTGCCAGCCTGAATGCTCAACGCTGGGTGGACTTACCCAGTTTTGACTAAAAACTCACAGTTTCTCCTTCTGAGGGCTTCTAATTCTTCTGCAAGGAAACAATGAGTCAAAGAAAACTAAAAATAACCTTTTATATGTTTGGGATTCAAATTAAATCATTTGTGAACCCATCTCCTAATGTTTTGAGTCCTTTAACTTTTCACTAAGTCCTTTGACACTTTGATGTGTAGGAGACTTAAAAACCTCTGAGTGATTTTTATTTTTTTCTCCTTGAGAATTTATATGCTCATTTGATGTCTTCTTTGGAGGATTGGACACAGTAGTGTTTGCACAATTTTATGTGCTTTCCTTCACAATTTTTTACTAACCACCTTTCAGTGTTTGTATGCAGGTTTGCTAAACATGGTGAATTTTGACCTTTTTAATTCTGAGGCTTGATACATCTGCTTCTGACACCTTTGAGACAATCACTCTTTTTCCACTACCATGGGTTTCAAAAAATTCCTTTCACCTCCCTAGGCCACTTCTTATTTGCAGGTGCCTAAATTTATAATTTAAAACTTGTCCACTGATACTCATTACGTCTTTCACTGATCCTTAGGCATGGTAAACTTACTTTTGACAAATTTTGGGATGTCACATACAAAAAACTCTTAAAACCTTCTTTCTGCTGTCATCATGGATGCCTAACATCTTCATTTTACCTCCTTTGGCTATCTTTCCAAAACCCTAGGTTTCTGGGTTGCTTGAGGACAATTATTAGTGTTGTCTTCTAAGTTCTCTATAGCCCTTTTAAGTTCATTCTTTTCTATCCAGTTCACCTCACCTTCTTCCCAATTTTATCTATAATGTCTAAAAAACTTCTTTTCAGGTTTGGTTTCTTGGTGTGCCTCCTTCATGTGATTTTTTTCATTTGATCTTTGCTTGGCACACTGCTGGCCCATTAAGCCCAAAACCCTAGTTCTCTTCAAGCACAAGTAATCTCCTGTCTTCTTGTCATGAGTTTTCTTGATTCAGGATTAGGCCTCCTACCTCATCAAATTTCATTTGATGGATCTCCTAACACTCCTACAGAAGTGTCAAAATCTTAGCATTCACAAAACTTGAATTTTGACAAGGTAGTCTTCTTTGGAGACTTTCAGATCTTCTTTGAATAACCATGTCTCAATATTCCAATACATTTGAGTCAGCCTTTTGCACAAGAAAAGTAATATTTGGAACACCAATGATGACCTTACAACCTTGAAACCCTAATGACTTAGTAGGAGGATCCTTTGACTTGATATTTGACTAAAACCTGGTTTAGGATCTTTAAGTATGAAAATAGAGTTTTTGAAAAATTGATATATTGGAGATCCAAAATCCAATGTACTTGATTTATCTAAAGAGCCTACAGAGATGTTTTTGAGACCATCAACCCTTGAGGAACCTGGTGAACATGGAAAGGAAGGGTTGTTTGGTAACCCTAGATGGGAAGTGGAGTGATGGGAAAAAGCAAAATAGGATACTCAGGTTATGGTTGGGAAAATGGGATATAGATGAGTGGCACAAGCCCATGAAGGGTCTTTTAGGAGTGTTAGGTTAACCATGAAATGGAAAAATAGTAGAATAGTGAAAAATTTGGTATAAGGATAATGAAGGCAATGAGATTTCTAAAACTCACAATATTCAGGAAGCTTGTTTTTAGAAATCTAGAACTGATATCTAGTCATCTACATATAGTAAAAATTATTGATGACTAACAATAATCACTACTCACACGGAAATGCAAGGTATTGGATAAGTCCAAGAGATACAATTTCAAAATCCACAAGACCATCTAATGAAGGGGTCTCTATGGTTGAAATATGGAAATAAATAGCTAATTTCAAGACAAAAATCCTTATTTCGTTTATTTCTCAATTATATACCATATAAGAATGCAAGGTATTGGATAGGTCCTAGAGAAGCAATTTTAAAATACGCAAGGCCACCCAAGGAAGGGGTCGCTATGGTTGAAATATGGAACAAAATAGATAGTTTCAAGATATAATTTTATTATTTCATTGAATTATAAATTACATACCATATAAGAAAGAAAGAAGAGGAAAATTTGACATTACCAATTTTTTGTTCTAAATGTTGAAATAAATCCCTTTATGGAAATGCCTTAAAAAATATGTAAAGACATGTGCTACTTGTGAGAAAAATCATGTGACCGAAAATTTCCCTTATTTTCTTAATATTAAGGAAGTAAATCAAGGGGCTAATTAAGAAATATATGAAATATAATTTGTAGCCCAAAAACGACCATGGACACCTTCACCATCAAGTATGTCACAATATCCATCTCAGTATCTTAATTCATATTTTAATCAATATCCATGTAAAAAATGGTACTTCCCTATCCCATGAAAATATAAGCATCCACAATATTAGACCCATACTTGGAAACAATGTTGGAGAGTGAATTTTCTATTTAAAAGTATTCTCCATCAATCCCAAAAATATAAAGCTAAGTCACATCCTCCACTCCAAAAGTTATAGCATTTGCAATTACCATCCAATAAAACTCCTTAAAAATTACCACAAATTATTTCCCAATGTTGTGAACCCAACTCCAAAAATAGAAGAAAAGAGAGATCAACAACTTAGAAATCAGCACCTTCGAGGGGGAAACCTCCAATACATTACATAAATGAGAAATTCTTGGATGCTACAAATGACCAAAACCTCCTTCTATATATAGGAGTCCATGGGGCCAAAATATAATCCTAGTCGACCTAACAATAATAATGTAAGGGCACTATAATAACAATATTGGGGTTACAGGGGTACAACAATAACAATAAGGGGGCTATACTAATAAAAATAAGGGACTAAACTAGTAATATAGGACCTAACATGCCCCTCTCCTTTAAAAAGTGTTGTCCTCAATGCTTGAGTAGCTTTGGGTGCTTCTGTATAAAATTCTTATCCTCCCACATAGAATCTTCAGTGGGTAAGTTCTTCCACTTGATGAGATACTCTGGAATTGATCGATTTTGTAGTTGTCGAGTTCTTGTTTCCGTGACCGCTTCAGGTTCCAATATGATTTTTCCTTCCTCATTAGGTTCTGGCAATATTGTTTGAACTAGAATATTTTCACCTATAACCTTCTTTAAGCATGAAACATGGAAAACTGGATGCACTCGCGAAGAAGCAGGAAGCTTGAATTTGTATGCCATAGTACCAATATTTTGCAAGACCTTTTAAGGACCATAGTACTTTGGGATAATTTATTATCCTTCTTAGCTTTCTTGAGGGACAATTGTTTGTATGGTTGTAGCTGTAAAAATTCCCAGTCTCCTACATCAAAACTTTTATCGTTGCGATGTTGATCTGCATATTGTTTCATTTGATTTTGTGCCAAATTTAGGTTATCCTTTAAGAGTTGGAGAACTTCTTGTTGATGCTCGATGTGATCTTCCATTGCTTGAACCTTAGGATTTTCTCTTAAATATGATGTGATGGACGGTGGATGATATCCATAAAGTACCATAAATGGGGTCATTCTCTCTACAATATGGAAGGAAGTGTTATACCACCATTCAGTGAGAGGTAACCACTTTACCCATTTTGTTTGTTTATCAGATACAAAACAATGAAGATATACTTCCAAACATTTATTCACTATCTCAGTTTGACCATCGGATTGAGGATGATAAGATGAGTTATGAGCTAGTTGAGTACCCAAACAAGAAAATAACTCCATCCAAAAATTTACAGTAAAAATGGGATCTCTATCACTCACAATAATCTTTGGGTTTCCATGTAGCTTTTGAATTGTGTCCATAAATGTAGTAGCAATTGCACTTGCTTTAAATGGTTGAGATAATGCATAAAAGTGTGCATACTTGGTAATTCTATCAACTACCACCATGATGACACTCTTTCCTTTGGACTTGGGTAAACCTGTGATAAAATCCATTGAAATCTCCTCCCAACGTTGACTTGGAATGGATAAATGTTGTAGAAGACCCGAGGTCTTAATTGTCTCAACTTTGTTTTTATAGAAAACTAAACATTCTGCTACAAAATTTTGAATATCAGGTTTAAGGCCATCCCAAAAAAAATCTTTCTTCACCCTGTGCTAAGTTTTTAAAATCGTGAGTGACCTCCTAAAGGAGAAGTGTGCAATTCCAAAAGAATATTTTGTTTTAGTTGGGAACTCTTACAAAGATATAAGCAATATTTGTACCATAAGGAATCGTTTTTCCAACTAAATTTATCAGATGTACTAGGATCTTGCTGCAAATTTTGAATGAGTGTCCACACTTCTTCATCCTTCTTCCATTCATCCCTTGCTTCGGTTATCCAATCTGGTTGGATAATAAAAATGGCACAAAGCAATGCTTCCACCTCTTCATTATTTCTAGAGAGTGCATCTGGAACAATATTTAGCTTCCATTTTTTGTAAATTATTTCAAAGTCATAACCCAACATCTTTGTGACCCATTTTTATTGCTCTTTTGAAGATAGTCTTTGTTCCAAAAAGTATTTAAGGCTATCATGATCAATTTTTACCTTGAATTGTCTTCCCATTAGGTAAGGTCACCATTTCTTTAGTGCATGTAGTATTGATAACATTTCCTTCTCATAAATAACTTTCTATAAATACTTTCCTTTGATTGGACGAATTTCGAAAACAATGGGTCTTCCTTCTTGCATTAAAACAACACCAATTCCATTTCCTAAGGCATCACATTCCACAATAAAGGTTTTTGTGAAATCTGGCGTAGCTAAGACCGGTGCTAGGGACATTGCCTCTTTAAGATATTCAAAGGCCTTAGTTGCTTTAGGAGTCCATGAAAATGCATCTTTCTTCAATAATTTTGTTAGAGGTGCTGCTATTCTCTCATAATTCTTAACAAACTTGCGATAATACCCTGTTAACCTGAGAAATCCTTGCAACTGCTTTATGGTTGTGGGGACCTTCCATTCCTTAATGGCTTTAATTTTGTTAGGGTCTACCTTAACATCCTCGTGAGATACAACATGACCCAGATATTTCACTTCTTGTACTCAAAAGAAACATTTAGATGGTTTTTCACATAATTGTTTCTCCTGCAATAGTTTGAGCACCCTGTCAACATGTTGAACATGATCCTTCCAAGATATGCTGTAGATTATTATATCATCAAAAAATACTAGCACAAATTTTCTAAGGAAGGGTTTGAAAATGGAATTCATCAACCCTTGAAATGTAGAAGGTGCATTGGTAAGGCCAAAAGGCATGACCAAAAATTCATAATGACCCTCATGAGTTTGAAATGCCATTTTCGGAATATCTTCAGTCTTCATTCTAATTTGATGATATCCTGAATGAAGATCCAACTTGGTAAAATAAATTGCTCCATGTAATTCATTCAATAATTCATCAATCACAGGAATGGGGAATTTATCTTTAATAATGAGCTTATTGAGCTCGCTATAATCAGGACACATGCGCCATGATCCATCCTTCTTATGCACCAATACTACTGGAGCAAAGAAATAACTATGACTAAGTTTAATTATACCAACATCTAACATTTCTGCAATCATATGTTCAATTTATCTCTTTTGAACATAAGGATATATATAAGCCCTGATATTTGGAGGAACACTTCCTGGAATCAAGTGAATAGCATGATCATGATCATGAATAGTTGGGAGTCCTTTGGGAGTTTCAAACACCTTGGAATGATTGTCCAAGACTTTTTAGAGATCTACAGAAATAGATGATTTTGATGTTGGAACTTATAGTGAGAATAATTGTGCAATTACGGCTCATTGTTCTTTCTTCAGAAGCTTTGTCATGACATTAGAGCTTATTATATTTCCCGACTTCCCTGTGATACCCCGTAATTCGACTTCCTTTCCTTCTGAAAAAAAATTCAGGAAAATTTCTTGAAAATTAAAAGCTATCATCCCCAAATATTGTAACCATTGTACTCCTAATACAACATCAGCGCCTTCCATTGGAACAGAAAGCATTGGACTATTCAATACATATTCCCCCATGGTTAGCTTGATATTATGGCATTTTACAGAGAAATTTATAGTTCCTCCATTTGCAACCATCACTTGACATTCTGGTGCTGGGTATAGGAAAAAATTCAATTCCTTTGCTACCTTACAATGAATAAAATTATGGGTACTACCCGAATCAATCAACACTATTACCTTTTTCTTCTTGATATGTCCTTCTATCTTGAGAGTTTGAGGAGTGGTAATTCTTTCCAATGCATTACACGATATGGTCGGACTCATTTCTTCTTCTTCTAGGGTTGGTTCCTGTTGTATATCCTCTTGTTTTGAAGATTCTTGTTCATTTTCTTTTTCCTCTTCACAATCTATGTAAAATAATTTCTTCTCAGCACACTTATGAACTTCAATGTATTTGCTATCACAACTATAGAAAATCCCTTTTTATCTTTTTTATTCCAATTGTTGTGGTTTCAACCTTGTAGGTTGTGGAAGTCTAGGAGTAGGAACACTTCCATCTTTATAGATGTGAGTGGTAGGCTTCCTTGTTGCCATAATTTTTCATTCAATTTTTCTTGCCAACCTAAATGCCTTCTCCAATGAATTAGGTTCCCAAATGCGAACTTCATGTTGGATGTTATCCTTTAAATTCCCTATGAAGACATCAATCCTATGTTCCTCTGATATATTAGTTACCCTTATATTCAATTTTTGGAATTCCTCAATGTGCTCCACCACTGAACCCTTTTGTTTGAGATTTATCAATTGGATAAAGAAGGTGTTTCTCTTTGTATCCTCATAATGTGATATCATTTCCTCCGTAAAAATTGACCAAGTGACAATTTTTTTATGGGAGAAAAGCCATTGATACCATACAAATTTATTATGTTCTAAATTTAAAGTTGCAATGCGTACCTTTTGTGTGTGTTTGCACATTATTGAGATCAAAATATTGCTCCATCTGTAGTATCCATGTTACGGCATCCTTGCCATCAAAATTCCTCATATCCATATTTGGAATATGGTGGTTCTTCCATCCAATATTAGAGTTGAAATCACGATTAAAATCTATTTTGTTCTCATCATGAGTTTCTTCTACTATCTTTTTTCCATTAGGAATCATTTCTTGTATCAACTTTGTCAAACTTTCCATGTCTGCTTTTAGATCATTCTTCATGTTTTCCATGTTGTCTTTCATTTTTTCTTCCATGTCCTCCATCTTAGCTTCCATGCCTTTCTTCAAACCATCCATATTATTCTTCAAACCATCCATCTTCACTTCCAAGCCTTTCTTCAAAACTTCTTTTCATTTTTTTTTCTCTTTGCGAGAGTGAAATTTGGTGCACTTGCTCTTGTAATTTTGATAGATCATGTTGTAATTATTCATATTCATTAGTCATAGTAGAGTATTCAGAGGGCCTAATTGGTGTTGAATTATGTTTAGGAGGCATTTTAGAACCCAATACTAAATTATATGCTAAATAGGCCCTTGGAATCACTTCAAACTGATTTTTTACACAAGACTTGTGCAATTCGGAAAAAAAATACACACTTTTTTCTTTCTTTTGAGGAGCTCGATATTGAAACTGAATTATCTCTGTCATTTCGGATCTTAAATATCTGAAATTTGGCTCCAAGGTAGCCCTATGAATCCTCTTTCTAATGCCATAGGTCTGACCTGATTTGGATTCTTCAGTACAAAGTTATGTCCAGTATCCCACAATGACCTAATTATGGACTGGTTCAGTAGAGATAACTTGTATGACTTTCCACATGTCACTGTTTCCTCCTTCGTCCCTGAAATTTGTAGACACAAAAATACATTCCGTGTACCTGTGGCCACTTTTTACAGAATTCTAATCTGATGCTCAGAGAGAGAGAGAGAGAGAGAGTTATGAATATTTTCCCATGATCACCTCTTTGAGATGAAATTCGAGAGCCTGAAAAAGCCCTAACTTCCACAGATCCTACCTCTAAAAATAATTCGAATCAATCTCTGAAATTTTTCCACAATGTTCCTCAGGATTTCAGCGTCGCTCTGTGAAACTTTCAGCTTCTGAAACCTTGTAGAAAAAAAATTATAGCTAAAATTCCACGATAACCTATTTAGGTTAAATTCAAGAGCCTGCAAAAAGCCCTAACTTTCGCAGATCATATCTCCGAAAATGTTGCGAACCAAGCTCTGAAATTTTGCGATGTTGTTCCTAAAGAGTTCGGCTTCGCACTCTAAACATTTAAACTTTTGAACCTTCATAGAAATTTTTTTATAGTGAAAATTCCATTATGACCTATTTGGAGCAGAGAAACCCTAGAATCCAAAGCTCTGATACCAAATGTTGTGAAACTAGCTCCAAAAATAGAAGAAAAGACAGATCAACGCCTTATAAATCAGCCACTTCGATGGGGCAACGTCCAATACATTACATAAATGAAAAATTATTGGATGCTACAAATGACCAAAACCTCCTTCTATATATAGGAGTCTATGGGGCCACAATATAATCCTAGCTGACCTAACAATAATAATGTAAAGGCACAATAATAACAATATTGGGGTTGCAGGGGTACAACAATAACAATAAGGGGGCTATACTAATAAAAATAAGGTACTAAACTAGTAATATAGGGACCTAACACCCAACCCATTCCTAACACAAATAATAAAGTTACTCTTCCCACTTGCAATGTTGAGCTACCTTCTTTCCCAAATTTTTTAATTTCCCCTATGGATTGTAAAGATGTTCATTTATACTTGGGAAAAGTAATTAATAATTAGATGAATCTCATTATCCTATAATGGAATGAGGAAGATCAATAAAATGGATTATTACATTGCTTACCCTTCCTCAAAAATGAAAATTAATGCCCAAATAATTTCTATCCAAATCAGTCATCATCCAACTACTCCCTATAAAAAACAATTATGCATTGAGAAATCCCACTCAAAGTCAAAGTTTGAATTTCTAGGAGAATTGAGGAATATGCATGTCAATATTCTTCTATTCCAATAAATCAAGGATGTTCCAATTTCTGGTAAGGTTTTCAGAGAATGTTGCCTAAGAAAACATGGAAGGAAAAATAAATACCCTCATATTGTTAGGGTCTAACCCTAACCCCTTTATTTATGCAATAAGACAAAGGGGCCTAGTCCAAGTCATAATTAGTTAGTTGAGTCAATAAATACTATAAGAAGTTATCCACATTAATAATAACAGTAAGTGGTTGACCCGCATTATATAAAAGGGACCACAATTAGTTATAAACGGGCCATAATTAATAAATAAAGCGGTTAATCCGTGTTATGCAAGGTACCACTAGTAGTTAGGGTTTGGATGTCATTAAGCTATAAATAGTCTTAGATAGTAAGGAAAGAAGCATCAAGTCTTATTTAATTGAGCTTTGCTATATTGGAGGTTGCCCCCTTGAAGAGGCAAGTGAAAATTGTATTATGTTTATGAATAATAAAATATTTTTGTAGCTTCTCTCATTTCATGTGAAATTCTTTTGTTTGAGAATATATTGTTTCATAATTATGGTATTATGGTTTTCTCATAGGTCAAGTGCATAACAAGTGGTACCAGAGAACTTTCTAGGGCTAGTTGTACCTCCGCTTTTCACAATTTTTTTTTTAGGCTAGAGACGTATTATGGCGTCTTTAAACCATGATATTTTTCATTAAGTGCATAAACCTGAATATTTTTGGAGGCATGCACAAAGGAAATCAAAGAGGTGGTCACACTTGTTGGATTCACTTGTAACCCCTATTGGTACCCCTTCGAGTAGTAGCACATTAGACAAAACCACACAATGAATGCACTTCCATGTAACCTTTGGTATATCAAAATCCCTCCTTAAAGTAACCTAAAACCTAACCTCAGATAAGTCAGCGATCGTCTTGCTACTACAATACACTAGAATGGAACTTGGGGAGATTAATTTCACGTACAATAGGTTAGTCGGGTAGTACGGATAAGGGTACAATCGATCCTCCTTATTTAGCACCCTAAAATATTAGGCCAAGTACTATTGTTGGACCCCTGCACATATTGCAATCTGTAGCACCTAACACTCCTTTAAGACCATAGTTCCCTCAACTATATGAAGATCACCCTACCTTTTTTTCCATATCAAATCCACTTGTTGGGGTTTGAATGCCACTCTCCAGATAATATCCAACAGTTGGAGTTCTTCTGACATCGTATATATCAGATTCAACAGTTGGGGTTTTCACAACACATATAAAACCCTTTGTGAAGTGAGGGTTTTGGCCTCCAAAGTCCATATCAAATTTTCGCAACATATTTTAAAGTACCAAGACCTTGGGTTTTCTGTTACTATATTTCTTACTCGATTTTCGCAAAATATTTGGTAGCATAAAAATTTTGGGAATTCAAACACTGCAGTATTGATCTGCTGGGAGTAAAACTCCTTTCATAGTATTAAAAAATAATAATATGGGCCATCTCATAATGCTTGCCAAAGACCTAGCTCATAAGAGTCTGGACGACGAGTTGGTTGTAGTACTATCATTCACTTGTAAGCCCCCAATTTTCAGTTGGTTCCAAATTTTTCTCGGCGCAGCTTCAAGTGACCCACTTCACTAGAATCCTAAGTTTGCCCTCTTTCGACCCATACTACTCTTAATTAAGCTAAAAAAAATTTGACTGAGGCTAGTGTATGTACGGTACTAGGTCTCAAGTTATGGTTGCAGAGAAGGCATTGGAGAGAGTCAAAGTCCTCGAGAAAAAATTAGATGAAATCCACACTTCCCTTCCCAGTAAAATCGCAAAATCATTTGTTTCCCTGCAGATACCTCACTAACCCAAAAGGGAAGAACCTAGTGTTGATGCACATGTAGAATGGGAATCCAACCATCACATTCAATTCCATGGAGGTCACTGATTTTTGAGTTAATGGACACCCAAGTTGGACATGTACAAATTTGATGGCTCTAACCTGAATGTATGGGTGGAGCAAATGGAACAATATTTCCTCCTTAATAATATCTGCGAGGATGGAACTAAACTACATGTGGTAGCCCTTTAATTGGACCAAGAAATATGGAAATGGCGGAAGTGGCATGAGAAATTTTATACAGGGAGGCCAACTTCTAACAGGTTCTCAAAAGCCATGTGTGACCGCTTTCATCGAATTCTCACTTTTTGGGTCATCTCACTAAGCTCAGGAAAATAGATACAGTAAGGGACTTCATTGCAGATTTTAAACAATTCGCCATCCGAACTGAAGGACTAGGAGATGACTTTTACTTAGGATCTTTCATCAGTGGTCTAAAGGAAGCCATCCAAGCCCATGTATGAATGCATCACCCAACTACTTGGTTGGATGCATGTCACAATGCCTTAGAGGTAGAAGTCATCTTACATGCCGAATACAATCATCCAAATTTCATCGCAAAGGCACGTCCCACCTAAGATATAGGCCCCACCCAAACACTTAAGGTTAAAAAGGTGTTTCCTGCAAGACATAAATGCAAGGACTCTACTACTACTGTGATGACAAGTACTCCCCAAGAAATAAATGAAAGGAACAAAAATGATTTCAAATTGATGTTATTGAAAACAGCTCAGTCGATGAAGCTCCATCCATTGAATTTATTGAGGAAGAAATGGGTAAACCCAAAAAAAACCCACACAATAATCTCACAACTACACCAGATGAGCTGGTTATATCACTACATGTCTTGGCTGGAATTTCTTCACCGTAGACTCTCAAAATATGTGGTTTCATTAAACATTGGCCAATATTGATGTTGATTGATAGTGGAATAACTCATAACTTTGTCCATAAGATAGTAGAAGAAGTTTTTCATTGTTTTATAAGGTCAGTATCTGATTTCCAAGTCCTTATTGCTGATGGGGGGAACATGAAATGTGAAAGACATTGTGAAAATATTAATCTTTAGATGGGGTATTATCACCTCAAAACCCACATTTTTTCCATTGAAATAGGTGGTTGCAACATCGTCCTTGTGTTGAATGGATACGTACACTAGGCCCTATCACAATGGATTTCCAGGAGTTATATATGATATTTAAGCAAAATGGTCACACTCATACATTGAGGAGACTCCAGGAAGGTGCTCCTACAATCATCAACTCACATGAAATGGAGAATATTTTAAAAAAGGGCCATCATGTAGTAGTATCCCTATTTAATTCCATCCAGACCATTGAATCCACTCTCCCTCATATTCATCCATATATGCAACAGGTATTATATCTCCATGAGTGGGTATTTCACAAACCTATGGAGATCCCACCCTTTAGGAGTGAACATGATCATAACATCCCTTTGGTCTCAAGTGCCCAGCCACCAAATCTTTGCCAATATCGATATCATTTTGCATAAAAGAATGGAATTGAAAAGATCATCAAGGAACTCCTCGAATCTTGTGTTATTTGTCTTAACACCATCACTTATTCATCTCCAGTGGTCATGGTTCTAAATAAATATGGATAATGGCACATGTTTCCTAACTTTAGGGCCCTTAACATGCTCACTATGAAGGAAAAATTTCCCATTCCAGTAGTTGATGATCTACTTGATGAACTACATGGTGCTAAATTATTTACCAAGCTATACCTCCACTCAGGCTATCACCAAATATGCATGAATGAAGTTGAAATTCCCAAGAAAACCTTCCAAACTCATGAAGGCCATTATGAATTTTTGGTCATGCCATTTTTTATTTGTAATTCCCTATCCACTATTAAAATCCTCATGAACCCCCTTCTGAAACCATATCTTAGAAAAAATTTCCTTGTATTTTTAGATGACATTCTCATCTACAACATAACATGGGACAAACACCTTCAACATGTTAACTAGATATTACAATTATTCCAAGATCACAAATTATTTGTCAAATAACCCAAGTGCTCCTTTGGTATGGAAAAAGTATAGTATTTGGGACACATTGTGGGTCATGAAAGAGTGAGGGTTCATCCGCAAAATATTCAAGAAATGCAATATTTTCCCCAACCAAAAGACTTGAATATTTTGCGGGGATTCTTGGGTATCATGAGAAACTAGCGCAAAATTTCCAGCAATTATGGACATATTTCCCAACCCCTTACTAATATTCTCAAGAAAAATTCATTTCTCTAGACTGACGCAACTTAGTAGGCCTTCTTGGCTCGCAAACAGGCCATTTGATCCACTCCAATATTGGCCTCACCAGACTTCACCAAATATTTTGTGATTGAATGTGGTGCTTTAGGTACGGGCATTGGCGCAGTATTAATGCAGGAAGGTAGACCATTGGCTTTCACCAGTTAAAAAATCAGCAGCAAACATCTAGGTCAATCTACATATGTGAAAGAAATGATGGCCATATTACATGCAATATACACTTGGATACCATTCTTATTGGGGCGACATTTCCAAATCTACACTGACCATCATAGCCTAAAATATTTACTAGAGAATAATCTATAGTCATAAAAAAAAAAAATGGCTTGAAAAAATGTTGGGATATGATCATGAGACAATTTTCAATAAGGGGCATGAAAATGTAGTGGATTATGCCTTATCGTGCCACTTTGAGGATGAGTGCACCCTTTTGTCACTCTCTCTACCCATACCAGGTTGGATTGAAGATACCCACCATGAATGGTTCTCCCACCCCTCTCTTTCCCACCTCATTAATAACTTAAGAGTCGATCCTATAAATTCTTCATAATATTACTCTTGGAAGGATGAGTTTCTTCTCTACTATGATTGGGTAGTGTTATCCCTGACCTCAACCCTAAAAACCCGCATCTTGGAAGAGTTCCACTCCTCTCCAACTACAGGACATTCAAGCTTTCAAAAGACTTATGCACAAGCTTACCACTCTTTATTTTGGATTGGAATGAAGAACAACATTCTTACTTTTGTGGTTGAATGTGATGTATGCCAGCACAACAAAGGAGAAATGATCAAGCTACCGAGAACCTTACAACCATTGCCACTCCCTGCTTACTTTTGGACCAATGTTTCCATGGATTTCATTACAGGTCTCCCAAGGTTAGGAAAAAAATCATTCATCATGGTGGTTGTTGACAAGATTTCCAAATATTCTCATTTTTATGCTTGACCGCACCCATGTACCCCAACATTGGTGGCTCAAGTTTTCATGGACCAAATCTTCAAACTACATGGCATGCTAACTTTCATTGTGTCTGATCGAGACCCCACTTTCACCAACAAATTTTGGTAGGAAATTTTCAAGATCCAAGGCACAAAAATTCAACTGAGTACAACTTGTCATCCCCAAATATATGGTAATACAGAGGCATTCAATAAATGTTTGGAGACCTGTCTACGGCACTTCACTTCCGACAAGAATCATTAATGGGTACAATGGTTGCCTTTAGATGAATGGTGGTATGATATTAACCATCATGAAGCCACCAAGATGAAGCCATATGATACAATGTATGGCCCACTCCCACCTTCACCAGTTTCTTCTATGCCATGATATTCCAAAGTACAGGAAATTGATCAGCTTCTACAGAATTATGTCGCCATGATCACTCGTCTCAAAGATAATCTACGTCAAGCTCAAAACATAATGAAGAAATAGGTTTACCAACATCATTCTGAGTGGTCATTTCAAGTAGGTGATCAGGTGTTCCTGTGGCTCCAAACATATAAGCAGATCTCTCTCAAAGAAAAGGGCTACGAGAAATTAGCACCAAAATTTTATGGCCTTATCAGGTACTTCAGTGAATAGGAGTTTTCACTTACAAACTGGCCTTTCCAACTACTTCTAAAGTCCACCTGGTCTTCCATGTATCATTCCTCAAGAAAGTTATGGGGATCAATTGTAGGTTTCAAACAAGTCTTCTAGAATTGGATGAGGAAGGATCACTTTGGCTCCAACTAGAGCAGTTCCTCAATACTCGTGAATGACATATTTGCGGTCATACGATCAAATAAGTACTCATCAAGTGGAAAGACACCTCTCCAGAAGATGTGACATGGGAACCAAAAACTATTCTTCATCAGTTCCGCAGCTTCATCCTTGAGGACAAGGTTGATTTTGATGGGGGAGGGAATTTTAGGGTCTAATCCTAACCCCTTTTTTATGTAATAATCCCAAGGGGCCTAGTCTGAGTCATAGTTAGTTACTTGAGTCAATAAATCCCATAGGTGTTTATCCGCATTAATAATAATTGAAAGTGGTTGACCCTCATTATAGAAAATGGACCACAATTAGTTATAAGAAGACCATAGTTAATAAATAAAGTGGTTAACTTGTGTTATGCAAGGGACAACTAGTTGTTAGGTTTTTGGATGCCATTAAGCTATAAATAGTCTTAGATAGTAAGGGAAGAGGAATAGAGTCTTATTGTAATTGAGCTCTGATCTGTTGGAGATTGCACCCTTGAAGAGGAAAGTGAACATTGTATTTTGTTTCTGAATAATAAAATATATTTGCAGCTTGTCTGATTGCATGTGATATTCCTATGTTTCGGGATATATTTTTTTGTATTTATGGTATTTTGGTTTTCTGGCAGGTCAAGTGCATAATACATATTGTCCATGTGATTGGGAAATTGGCCAAATTAGTGCTAGGGAAAATTTTCATGGCTAAGTATGTAGATCCAGGAAGTCCAATTGTTAATTTTAATATCAATAACACTTCCATCTCCAACACTTTGATTGACTTAGGTGAAACTATTAATTTTATGACCAAAGAGGCAATGGAAAAACACAAACTACTGATCTACATCCAACTTCTATAATTATTTGGATAGCTAATAGGTCTGCAATCAACCCAAAGGGAATCTTGGAAGTCATAATTGTTTCTATGGATTTCTAGGAATATTTGGTAGAATATATGATATTACAACCAGAAAATAACCTAGTGGGATACCCATTAATTTTGGGAAAGCCTTATTTGGCTACTATTGACATAGATATTAGTTTCAAGTTAATAAATATCACCATTTTTCATGGAAATTCCAATAAAAATATTACTCTTCACCCTCCTGCTAAACCTCCTTCTAATTCAAAAAAATATCCTTGAATAATAGACAATGGTGTATAAATTTGTTATCCTATTCTTGATTTAAACCAAGCCTTTACCTATAGAAACAAAACTTATAATGACATAATTTTAAATTTCATAACACATGCTCACACAAATATGCATCCAAATTATCCATCACTAGGACATATATTCAAAATATATCCTCAAGAGACATTAGCATTGGCTGATTAGCATGAAAATTTGAGCGAGTGATCCCTTTGGATGCCATATATGAGAATTATAGCATACAGATTAAGATACATCTAGGAAAACATTGAACATTAACTCCGAACAAGAACCTTGTCAATAGGATCAACTCATCAAGATTTTCAAAATCACAATAGTGTATTTTATTAGGATTATATTGACATGAAAGGGGTTCACCCCAATTTGTGTATTTATCACATACATTAAGGAATATTATTAACATATCAGTAAAAATTGAAAAATAAGAAGGAACAATGAAGAAGGAACTACAAAATTTGTTCAATGTGAGCTTTATTTAACTCAAATTTGAAAATAAGTGTGTCTCGCCCCTAGTATTGTGTCAAAGAAGAATGGGAAGTGGAATATGTGTATTAACTAAAAATAACTAAATAAGTTCACTCGAAATTATTAGTTCTCTTTGTTATTCATTTATCAAGTCCTAAATACCCTGGTAGGTAATACATTATTGATTTGAGGCTTCTGCGATTAGTGTTTTGTGTAGAGATGTTTTATGGATCAATCACATCCATTCTTGATAAACTTGAAACATCGAGTTTATCAGGTAATACATTTTTATATTTTCTTTATGGATACAATGGTTGTAACTAAATTCAAATTTCCCCTGAAGACCAAGAAAAGACTACCTTCACCTAACCTTGGGGAACCTAAGCCTATCAAGTGTTACCACTTTCCAAAGGGTAGTCATAATTATATTTTATAAGTTGATTCAAAATTGTGTTGAGATATATACATTGAGTATTTACAGTGTATGAGGATACTTTCAAAGAGCCCTTAAACAATCTAGAAAATGTTCTATCTATATGCCAAGAAACAAATCTTTCCATCGAAAATAAAAAATTCCATATGCTCTTAATGGAGGGATTTTTCTAGGTCATCATATATCCCTTGTAAAAATCAAATTGGAAACTACCAAGATAGGGGTAATCCTAAAACTTCCATTCTCTACAACTCAAAAATACCTTTTAGTTTAATAGGGCATATAGGATATTGCCAAAGATTTATTAAAATTTTTACTAAGGTACCTTTTTTTCAACTACTCTTGAAAGATATATAATTTTGTTGAACTACGCAATTCCAAATTTCCTTTTAATCCTTAAAATAAAGTACAATAGTTTCACCAATGTTGTAGGGCCCAAACTATTATTTAAATTTATACATTTTTACAAACGATTCATGTACAACTACTGGATTTAAATTGGGAAAAAAAGAATAATAAATACCATATGACATCTACTACATACATAAGTATCTCGCTCCAGTATAATAAAATTATACAAAAACTAAAAAATAGTTTCTTATTGTTTTCCATGCCATTAATAAATATCGCCATCATAATATCATTGGTTACTATATCCTTATACATATTGATAATTTTTTCATTTGCTATCTATTGAATAAAGCTATAAAGAAGAATAGATATTCTATGTCATCTACTACATGAATATGTATCTCACTCTAGTAGAAAAAAATTATAAATAACTAAAAAAATAGTTTCTTATTATTGCTCATGGATCGATAAATATTTCCATTATATAATTGTTTACTCTATACTTATACATACTAATAAATTTTTCATTCTTGATCTCATGAATAAACCTATTACTAATGGTAAAGTAACGAGAAGGTTTTTTTTGTTATAGGATTTAAATATGAAAGTAATTGATAAACTTGGAAAGGAGAATGTCATTGATGATTTATTTTCTAGGCTTAATAATAAGGGAGATGTTTTTCCTATAGAGGTGAAAATATATTTTCTTTATCTATTAACACTTTGGTTTACAGACATTTCTAACTATCTACCTGCCGGAAATTTTCCACAACACCTTTCACCAAAGGAACATCAAAAGGCCATCGAACAAAGTGCCATGTCCTCATGGATTCAAGGCAACCTTTTTTTCATGGGGAAACATATTTTTATCAAGCATCATATTCATGAATATGATGTCTACGATATCCTTTAAACTTGCCATAATGAACCTTATGGAGGAACTTCACTAATAAGAGGACTAAAAACAAAGTATTACATCTAGGATACTATTGTACTACCATATGTATTAATGCGAAGAAGAATGTTAGGAGTTGTGACAAATAATGGAGAACAGATTAATCGATCCATTCTGATGAAATGCCATTATAGCCTCAAGTTTTGGTAGAGACATTTGAAAAATGACTTCTTTATTGTGTAGGTCGAATCAACCCACCATTAAGGTAAAAAGTCTATGTATTTGTTTGTACTAACTACGTGACCAAGTGGGATGAGACCAAGGCTCTTCCAAACGTCATAAAGAAAGTAATAACTAAATTTTTATATAAATATATTTTTGTTTGTCTTTGGCTTCCTTGAGAAATTGTTATTCACCAAGGGGCTGATTTAATTTTTTATTTCATTAAGTCCATCACACAAAAATGCAATATCAAACATCCAATTTCCACCTTCAAAACATCTATAGGAAAATGGATAAGTGGAATTCACAAATAAGGTTTTAGAGGCCATACTAATAAATAAAAGGAAATTTTACATAACATATTTCTCACAATTAATCAGCTACCATTACCCTTAATGATATTTAAATAGAGGTCATGTAATAATTGGGTGTTAGAACACAATTCAATAGTCATTAGTGTCAAGTAGAATATGAATCATCAGATCATTGTATGTCTAGAACATATCTTGATCACTGGATTACAATGAAACTAGCGCATAATAAATAAACACACTTTTACATGCATTTGGCCAAATTAAGCTTAACTAAATCCCAAGTGTCTAAATATCCTAACAAAATAAATATATAAAGTTACAACTATATCATTATGCATATCACTAACTTTTTATCAATATTTAGAACAAGTCTACCTTATAGACTTAGGACATTACAAGTGCCATCTTTTAATAATAATTTAGGAATTATCTCATCCTTTCTACTTCAGTTGTTACTCTTTGCAACTATTTGATGTACTAGGAACTTTATTTTTCAAATGATAGCATGATATCTACTCTCCAAGAAGTTCTCATAACAAAAATAAGAAGTTTCTAAACTCTTTTCTTTAATTTTTATATGTGAAATTGGGAAGTATAAAATAAATAAAGTTATTATGTGAATATATCAATACACCATTTAAGTATCACATTCAAATGAGATTCTAAATTTATACCTCTAAGGCTAATGATTTTGTATCATGAATTGACATGGTTTTACAATGAATGGTCTTTTTCATGTTTTTTTTATTTGTTATTTTTTTTTAATGCTTTCTTTATATTTTGTTTGTTAGTTATTTTATTTAGTTTTGTGTTATTTTGTGCTATATTTGGTTTTTATTATGTTTTGTTTGTTTTAATTTTTATTGTTGTTTCATTTTATTTCTAATTATTTTATGTTTTGGTTTTTTTTTTTGCATTTTATTGATTTTAAAAACTAAAATTTAGAAAGAAATTAAATTTTATTGTCTCTAATTTTTGAAAAATAACTTAGAAAATTTTATTGATATTAATAATTTTTTTTACAAATGGAGATAAAACTGATTTGTGGATTTAAAAATGAAATTTATTAAGCATGTTGCAAATCCTCAATTTATTCATTCTTGAAAACGTTTATAGACATCTTACTTTCTGATCCTCGAGATCGTGTGAAAACGCAGGAGGAGAGCATACTTATTCAAAACTAAAAATAATATCCTACCTACTCTATTGTAGAAAAATATGCCATTCTCTCAAGTATAAGAGAATTTCCAATGCATCCATTTGCGTAACAAGATCATAAGTAAACTCATATCTAGGTTTGAAAAATATTCTTTAATGAATGTTTGGACATGAAAATTTATTTGATCGTAAAGATTTGATGCTAAGGAATATTGAAAAATGGAGTGGTGTTGTGGCCTAATGACTAGTTGAAACCAAGTTTTAAGATGATCTATGTTTCCTCGGCTCTCGTTAATTATCATATCACAAAGTTATTCATGTGGCACTTGTTCAAAATATTGAATGCACAAGGGATCTTGTGATATACATGCTATAAATTCTTCAATTTCGGGTTCTAATGTTTGGTCTTCATCGCATGTGATCCATGACTTATTCACCTCCTTACAAATATAACTAGCAGAAGATTCTAAGTTTTCTTCTTGTGGATCCTCTTCATGAATGCTTTGTTCATCTTATAACTTCTGAAATGAAGATTCATCCCTAGTGATCATTCTAATTTTGGACAAGGATTTAAGAAGATCCTTTTGGTGGCATACCCTCCTTCTCTAAATGGCTTCTTTAATATCATGTTTTGTAGATCTTTGTTTTGAAAATGGATTTTGCAATTAGTCGGTTTTTTTTTTAATGGTTGGGGATTTTGTTTTTGGAATCTACCTTTCTAATTTCTATGTCTAAACATGAATAACATATTAAAAATATATTCTAGATTCCAAGATTTATGGAAATGCATATTACAAATATAAAATCTAACTAAGTTGTTTATGATTCAATATGTAATAAGTGAGGGAAGAGTCTCCTAAATTAGGAGATCCTGATTCTCCTTCCCCACAGTACTACCTTCATGAAGAGAAACCAAATAACTTGTTAACAATATTTTATGATGTATAAAAAGTAGGAGAAGAGGCTTCTAACTTAGGAGGTCCAAGTTGTCCTTCTTTACAATTCTATTCCACCATTGTTACTATTGATTAAGACTAGAAATTCAGGACATAACTCAAGCAAGGAAAAGAGGATGAATTTTAGTTGTTGTTCTTGGTCAGATAGAAGGAGAATTTAAATTAAACTCTTGCTTGTCCCTTCATATGAAAATTATAATTAAACCAAGAATCATCCATCAAACATAAGAAATCTTCACACATCTACATGACTGAATAAAGCTGAAGAAAAACCTCAAATCCTCACACAAATCTTGGATGAGATATCCATGACCTTCTCCTTGAAATGAACTTGAATAGTTGTCTCCTCAAATCTCTTTGAAATATTCATACACATTACAAGGCTCACACAACTTTTGAGATATATACATATATGAAAATATATTAATTTTTTAATAATTAATCACACATTTTCTTAAAATGCATGAAAATAAATAAATTGGAAAATAATGAGGGAAACCCATATTTAACATGGAAATAGTATGATAAATAGTGAATGGAGAAACATATTATGGATAAATGTCAGGAATAATGAAAGGAAAAGAGGGTGAAAATACGACATTTTGGAGACTCTACACCTTGAAATTTGGAAGGTGCATTAGTAAGGCAAAAATGCATGACCAAAAATTTGTAATGACCCTCATGAGTTTTGAATTTTGTTTTCAGAATGTCTTCAGTCTTCATTCTAATTTGATGATATACAGAACGAAGATCCAGCTTAGTGAAGTAAATTTATCCATGTAATTCATCCAATAATTCGCCAATGATGGGGATGGGAAGTTTATCTTTAATAGTGATATTTTTGAGCTCCCTATAATCCAGACACATGCCATGATCCATCCTTCTTGTGCAACAATACTACTAGAGGAGAGAAAGAACTTTGAATAGCTTGAATTATACCAGCCTCTAGCATTTCTGCAACCATACTTTCAATAACACTCTTTTGAGCATAAGGATATATATAAGGCATGATGTTTGGAGGTGACTTTATGGAATCAAATCAATAGAATGATCATCATCATGAATAGGTGGGATTTATTTGGGAGTCTTAAATACCTTGGAATGATTGTCCAAGACTTTTTGGAGATATGGAGAAATAGATGATTTTGATGTTCAAACCTGTAGTGAGCATAATTGTGCAATTACGCCTTGTTGTTCTTTATTCATAATATTTTTCATAATATTAGAGCTAATTATATTTCCTGGCTTCCCTATCTTACCCCATAATTCAACTTCTTTTCCTTCCAAAACAAAATTTCAAGAAAGGTTCCTAAAAATTAAAAGCTACCATCCCCAAAGATTGTAACCATTGCAATCCTAGTACAACATCAGCACCACCCATTTGGATGGAGAGCATTGGAATATTCAATACATATTCCCCCATGGTTAGTTTGATATTATGGCACTTTCCAGAGAAATTTATAGTTGCTCCATTTTCAACCATCACTTGACACTCGGGTGTTGGGTATAGGAAGCAATTCAATTCCTTAGCTACCTTACAATGAATAAAATTATGGGTACTACCCGAATCAATCAACACTATTACATTTTTCTTCTTGATATTTCCTTCTATCTTGAGAGTTTGAGGAGTGGTAATTCCTGCCAATGCATTACAGGATATGGTTGGATTCATTTCTTATTCCTCTAGGGTTGGTTCCTATTGTATATCCTCTTCTTTTGAAGTTTCTTGTTCCTTTTATTCCTCTTCTTCACAATATATGTAAAATAATTTATTCTCAATACACTTATGACCTTTAGTTTATTTTTTATCACAACTGTAGAAAATCCATTTTTCTCTTTTTGCTTCCAATTTTTGTGGTGTCAACCTTGTAGGTTGTGGAAGTATAGGAGTAGAAACACTTCCATCTTTATAGTTGTGAGTGGTAGGCTTCCTTGTCACCATAATTTTTCTTTCAATTTTTCTTGCCAACCTGAATGCCTTCTCCAATGAATCAAGTTCCCAATGGTGAACCTCATGTTGGATGTTATCCTTTAAATTCGCTATGAAGACATCGATCATGTGTTCCTTTGGAATATCAGTTACCCTTATATTCAATTTTTGGAATTCATCAATGTGCTCCACCATTGAAGCCTTTTGTTTGAGATTTATCAATTGGCTAAAGAAGGTGCCGCTCTTTGTATCCTCATAATGTGCTATCATTTCCTCTGTAAAAATTGAACAAGTGACAATTTTTTTATGAGAGAAAAGCCATAGATACCATACAAATGTAATTTTTTCTATATATAAAGTTGAAATGCGTACCTTTTATGTGTTTTACACATTATGGAGATCAAAATTGTTGGCAATATGATGCAGCAGAGTGTTGTCCTTGATGGCAACCCACTTGATGAAGATGATGGAAACCTACTTGATGAAGTTGTTCTTGACTTGATGAGCTTGTGAATGATGTACATCTGATGTATCTACAATTTGTACAAAAGGTCCAGAAAAAAGAATTTCCAGAATGGGCCAAAACAATGATGAAAAGTGTATGTCACAAGGCATACGCGAGTTTAGTAAAGGGAAGTCACGTATGCACGCGGAAAAGTACGTGCCAAGTCGCGTATGGTCTTTTGCGCTCCAAAATTAGAATACCAAGGGGCATTACCATGGTATTGACCCATTGTATTGAGCGTTGGATTGCCTATTTGATCTCGTCCAGGAAAACCATCGGAAGTAATGTGGTTTTGAATCATGGTATTGAAAAAGGCTAAATCTATATAAGGAGAAGAAATTCATTGTGCAAAGGGCGTGGATGTGTCTGGGCTTTAATGAATACTTCACTCTGAAGTATATCTGCATGGTTGAACTCTACTCTTAATTGATAGATCTGAATCTATGATGCGTCTATGAATAAGATGAAGGTTCAAGATCTCTAAATCTTGAAATGGTGAATCTCTTGGATGATCTGAAAAGAAGTGATGAAGACCTGGCGCAAATCTATTAAAGAAGTTGAAGAAATCTGGGTAAGTTCATAGATCTGGTCTGTTGTGAAAAGTTTATCTTTTATAGATCTATACGCAGGTTTAGTTCATGAAAATCGCGTGTATACGCGGATCTACTTAAACAAAAGCGCGTATGGATAGTTAGGGTTATTTTGGTAAATGCACAGATGTATACGTGGGTTAGCTTCATGAAAAGCGCGTATATACGCGGGTCTAATTGAATAAAAGCGCGTATATACGCAGGTCTGATTGAATAAAAGCGCGTATGATATCTAATCTAATGGTTGCTCGAGGTTGAATGTGTTTCTGCATATTGATTCTGAAGTCTGGGTTAACTCTGATATTCTGGTTACAGTGGTTTCACTATTCTATTTGAAGCATTGGGCAAAGGTTATTTGTTGATAAGTGAAGGGTTTTGTTGGAGCTGTTTGATCCAGTTTGAAAATTGATGAAACGTGGTCTGCAGTGCATCTGAGGGTTGAAACCTTCAGTCTGAAAGTAGAAGCTTTCTGCCAGTAGAGGCTGGTGCTAATATCAGGGGGTAGTAGCTCCCTTCCAGGTGAGGCTAGTAAACGAGAGCAGGGGGTTGTTGCTCCCTTCCAGGAGAGGCTAGTAAACGAGAGAAGGTTGTAGCCTTCTGCAGGTGGGTAACTACATGCTGGTATGATTCTGCACCAGTACATGTTGTAAGAAGTTTTCTTAATAATAAAGATTGAGGACTGAGACGACGGCAGTGGTGGTTTTCTCCCGAATTGGGTTTCCACCTAAAAATCCTGGTGTTCATGTGTGTTTCTTATGTGTGATGATTGTTCTGTTCTTCCTACACTGGTTTACTGTTTTCTAAATATTTGATGAATGAGTAATGCAATGATCTAAGTCAAGAACTAAATGCATAATTATATCACTGAGTATACGCGAGTTCTGTAAAGGATATCCGCGTATATACGCAGGTTGGATTCAGGAAAGTAGCGTATGGTTTTTAAGAAAGAAATATCAAAGTTTTATTGTCTGCACTAAATACTGATTCACCCCCCCCCCTCTCAGTATTTTTCCCAACAATTGGAATCAGAGCAGGTCCTTCTGAAAAAGCTTAGCCGCTAGAAGGAAGATCAAGCAAGATGAGCAATCAAGATGGAACAGCATCTATCAAGCCTCCACTCTTTAATGGAAGCAATTTAATCTTCTGGAAAATAAGGATGAGATCCTATCTTCAGTCTATGGGAGCAGATGTATGGGCCATTGTTGAACGAGGATATCAATATCCAGCTGCAGTACCAACAGATCCGACTGAAAAGAAGAATTATGAAACAAATGCAAAGGCAGTCAATGCTCTAACGGGAAGTCTAACTGAATCAGAATTTGTCAAAGTTATGCAGCTGAATACAGCAAAGGAGATATGGGACAAAATCATTCTAAGTTATGAAGGTGATGCAAAGGTAAAAAGTGCAAAACTTCAAACTCTCAGAATTGAATATGAAAATTTAAAAATGCATAGTGATGAGAGTATTGCCAGTTTCTTTTTACGTCTTGATGATGCTGTAAATCGTATGAGAAATCTGGGAGAAACAATCACGGATTCTACTTTGGTTGAGAAAATCTTAAGATCGCTAACGGCAAAATTTGAATCAAAAGTCTCTGCTCTTGAAGAAAAACAGGATCTTCAAACTCTTACTGTGGTGCAACTTCATGGCATACTGACTGCATATGAAATGAGGAGAGGAGGACCATCTGAAGTCAAAGAAGTTGTTTTTAAAGCTTCTACAAAAGGTAAAGAAGTTCAAAAAGTAGAAGGGTCAGGATATATCTAAGAAGAATATGAGGCAAACTTTGTGAGAAGACTCCAACTAGGAACCGGAAGATTCAAAGGTAAGCTTCCTTTCAAATGTTTTGATTGTGGAAGAGTTGGTCATTATGCTACAAAGTGTCCTTATAAAGAAACATCTGCTAAAGGGAAAGAAGTAGCAAGAAGGAATAGGAACCGATCTAGCACTAAGAAAAGTTACTATACAAATGAAGACAGTGATGGGTTATCTGATAGTGAGGAAGAATGTGAACAAGATCTTAGACTTCTCATGGCATTTGAAAATAATTCTAGAGATGACAAGGATGCTTTTATGGATGCTCTAGATGACAATGATTTTCTTGATCAAAACAATCAACTCAAAATATGCTTGGAAGAAAGTAAAATAATCATAGAAACTCTAAAAAGGCAGAATGAAGAAGCGAAGAAACATAATGAGAAATTAGAATGTGAAGTAGTAAGTCTAAGAAAAGAACTTGAGAAAGTAAAGACTCTGAATCTTAGATTTGCTAAAGGATTTGAAACCTTAGATGAGATTATCAAGGTTCAACGTTCTCCTCTTATAAAGACAGGTCTTGGATATACCGGAGAATCTTCTCAGGCTTCAGCACCAAATTATCTAAAAGCAGCTACAACTAGTTTACTACATTCAGCCACTCAGCAAGGGAATAAAGAATCTTTACAGGTAAAGCATGATCATCACAATTCAAGGAACACTAACAGGGATATCTCTCAAAGAAGCAACAACCAACAGGTAAATTCAAATAGAAGATTTCGTGATCGCAAAAATTTCTACTTCAATGGACAATGTTTCTCATGTCACAATTTTGGTCTTAAAGCTGTTCAATGTGTTGCATATAAAACCATCATGACAAGAGAAACAAGAAAGAAAAGGATGGATATTGAACCGAAGAAGAACACCTATAACAACTTTTTTCCTCTTCAAAATGAAGTTGAATGTGCTTATTGCAATAACTTTGGCCATGAAGAATCTGAATGCAGGAGCAAAGTCCAGCCAAAACAGCATTTTCCTTCAAGTTCCAAAGTATGGAAAAAGAAGGAATTACAGGTTGAAAATTGTGGGATAGCGTTGTTTGCAGAAGGTGAAGAAAATCAATGGTACATTGATAGTGGGTGCTCAAGACACATGACAGGTGACAAAAGCAAACTTCTTGCATATAATGCTCTAGAAAAGGAAAATAAAGTTACATTTGGAAATGATACTCCTGCTGTAATTAAAGGAAAAGGGTCCATGTTTCTAAAAGAAAAGGTGAAGGCTAATGATGTCATGTATGTGGATGGATTAAGGCATAACCTGTTAAGTGTAAGTCAAATGTGTGATCAATGAACTGAAGTTGTCTTTAGTTCAAAAGAATGTGTGGTTCGTGATCTTGATACAGGTAAAACTATTATAAAAGGGAAGAGAACTCCAAGCAACCTGTATGTATTGAAGAACTGCAAAGATCAATGTTACTTGAGAAAATATTTAGAAAATTGGCTATGGCATAGAAGACTGGGGCATCTGAGCTTCTCTCAAATCAACAAATCAAGCAAACTTAAAGCTGTTCGTGGTCTTCCCAATATTACTCTACCAGAAAGTATCATCTGCAAATCTTGCCAATTCGGTAAGCAGACCAGAGTACAATTTAATGCCAAAGAAGGATCATCAAGTAAGCCTCTTGAACTCATTCATACTGACATATGTGGACCTATGAGGAAAAAATCACCACGTGGGGAAGAATACTATATCTTATTTATTGATGATTTCTCTAGAATGTGTTGGATCGGGTTGATTAAACACAAAGATGAAGCATTTGAAAAATTTCAGATTTTCAAAGCACTGGTGGAAAATGAATTAGATCTAAAAATCAAGTGTCTTAGATCTGATCAAGGAGGAGAATATACATCAAATGAATTCCTTGAATTTTGTGAACAACATGGCATAAAAAGACAGTTCTCTGTAGCTGGCACTCCACAACAAAATAGCGTAGCAGAAAGAATGAATAGAACAATTCAACAAATGGCTAGAGCTATGCTTGATGATTCTGGAACACCTGACACTTTCTGGGGAGAAGCAGCACATACAGCAGCAAACATTCTCAACAAGGCACATGTTCGGGTAAATAGTGACAAAACTTCATATGAACTCTGGTATGGTAACTCTCCCTCTGTGATTCTGTGAAGCACTTTAGAGTTTTTGGAAGTAAATGCTTTATAAAAAATAATGATGAAAAGCTTGGAAAGTTTTAACCTAGATCAGATGAAGGGATACTTCTTGGTTACTCATCTACAAGCAGAGCATACAAATGTTACAATAAAAGGCTTTGAAATATTGTTGAATGTATTGATGTTGTTATTGATGAGTCTCCTGCATCTCCTAAAGAAGAAAAAAAAACAACAGAAGAAGATGATGGTGAATTTTGTCCTTCTACATCAAATAGAAATGATATAGACAGTGGATCCAATGCAGAACCTGAAGATGATTTATCTGAAAAGGCTCCATCCAGATATGTTCAAAAGAATCATCCTGAATCTCAAATTTTGGGAGACAAGGAATCAGGTGTACAAACAAGGAGCACTCTTGTGGGATATTCTAGCTATCTGGCACTTCTATCCACAATTGAACCACACAATGTCAATCAAGCTAGCAAAGATGAATGTTGGATTCAAGCCATGAATGAAGAGCTTGATCAAATTGAAAAGAATCACACATGGGAATTGGTACCTAGACCACATGATAAAAATGTCATTGGAAGTAAATGGATATTCAAGAACAAGTTAAATGAGAATGGGGATGTTATAAGAAACAAAGCTAGACTGGTATGCAAGGGGTATACTCAACAAGAAGGTATATACTTTGAAGAAACTTTTGCTCCTGTAGCTAGACTTGAAGCCATAAGAATGTTTCTTGCTTTTTCAAGTTTTCAACAAATCAAAGTTTATCAAATGGATGTTAAATCTGCATTTCTCAATGGTGATCTAGAAGAAGAAGTGTATATAGAACAACTAGAAGGATTAATTTTGGGAAATGATGAAAATCTTGCTTGTAGACTTAAAAAGGCTCTATATGGTCTCAAACAAGCTCCAAGGGCATGGTATTATCGTCTTGACAAATATCTTCATCAAAAAGGATTTTCAAAGGGGTCTGCTGATAGCAGCTTATACACAAAAGTTGAAAATGATAAACTATTGATTGTGGTTGTATATGTTGATGATATCATTTTTGGGAGTAATGAAGAATCTATGAGTCAGAAATTTGCTTCTGTCATGCAACAAGAATTTGAAATGTCCTTACTTGGAGAACTAACATTCTTTCTTGGCTTGCAAGTGCATCAATCTACAGATGGTATATTCTTATCACAAGAAAAATATCTTAAGCAAATTCTGAAGAAGTATGGCATGGAAGAATTCAAACCTGTAAGTACACCAATGATAACCGGATGTAATATCAGTTCTCATGATGATTCTCCCGCGGTGAATCAACCCAAATACAGATCAATGATAGGAAGCCTACTTTATCTCACTGGGACTAGACCGGACATTATGCATGCAGTTGGGATTGTTGGACGCTTCCAAGCTAATCCAAAAGAGTCTCATCTTCAGGCTGTCAAAATAATATTCAAATATCTGCAATGAACTCAAGACTTTGGACTATGGTATCCAAAGAATGCTGATCTTACTCTTCATGCTTACACTGATGCAGATTGGGCTGGAAATGTTGATGATCGGAAAAGCACTAGTGGTGGTGCATTCTATATGGGACCCCGATTAGTATCTTGGTTCAGCAAGAAGCAAAATTCTATCGCCATATCTACAGCAGAAGCAGAATATGTGGCTGTCACATCTTGTTGCACTCAACTCCTTTGGATGATGCAAACCTTACAATATTTTCAAATCAAATGTACACCTCCTATCTCCATTATGTGTGATAATACAAGTGCCATCAGTATCTCAAAGAATCCTGTTATGCATTTGAAGACCAAGCACATTCCCATCAAGTATCACTTCTTACGTGAACAAGTGCTTGAACAAAAGGTGAAGTTGGAGTATGTTCCCTCCAAAGAACAAGTTGCTGATATATTTACCAAACCTCTGCCCAGGGAAGCATTCGAATATCTAAGACAAAAGCTGGGAGTAGTCTCTGCCAGTCAGAAGAACAAATCTGCTTAAATTCAGAAGATTAAATTGGATACGCGGGTTTCCTGAAATATAGTCGCATATATACGCGAGTTCATACACAGAAAACTGCGTATTAGTGGTTGCTGACAATTTTTTCAGGGTCAGCATTTCTTCAGCACAAGCTGTGGTGCTTTTTGGTATCTCTAATGTGGTTTGGAGTCTCTGGTGGTATTTCAGCTCTTATATTTCTGTTTCATTCTCTATTGGGTGAAGATGCCTTGATGATTTGATGTTGAAAGTGTTCAGGATGCACAAGCAAAGGGGGAGCTTTGGTCATATGGAAAGGATGCATTGGATGCACAGCTTCAGGGGGAGCATTAGCCATGCTGAGTATAATGCATTGTTGGCATTATGATGGTTCTGTAATATGATCTCTCTCTTTAGGTCTTTCTGGTTTTGGTCATGAAAAGTCATATTTGTAATTTGATGAAAAGGCCATGTTGAGACCTATGATGTAAAAATTGTAATATTCAGTCATGTAAGGACTTGTTCAAATGTGTAAACCCACTTGGTTGGGTAGTTGAGTCAACATGTGTAAACCCACTTGGTTGGGTACTTGAGTCTCATATGTAAATCCACTTGGTTGGATCTTTGATGTAAGTATGAGTCCTTGGTGATAGGAAGTTCATAAAGTCATGAAATTCATTGCAAAATATGTTTGAAGATTCAGCATGAACTCAGGGGGAGCATGGTACCTCCAGTGCACATCAGATCTACAGAGCTCTTCTTTGGTTTGATCCGCCCTTTGCCCTTGATTTCAAAGGGGGAGAGTGACATGGTGTTTGAATAAGGGGAGAGTAACATGGTTATTGTATAATGATTATAATCAATGTATCTATCTGATGTGAAGATCAAACACCATCGTGGTTGCCATCAAGTCCAAACGGGGAGATTGTTGGCAATATGATGCAGCAGAGTGTTGTCCTTGATGGCAACCCACTTGATGAAGATGATGGAAACCTACTTGATGAAGTTGTTCTTGACTTGATGAGCTTGTGAATGATGTGCATCTGATGTATCTACAATCTGTACAGAAGGTGCAGAAGAAAGAATTTCCAGAATGAGCCAGAACAATGATGAAAAGTGTATGTCACAAGGCATACGTGAGTTTAGTAAAGGGAAGTCACGTATGCACGCGAAAAAGTACGTGCCAAGTCGCGTATGGTCTTTTGCGCTCCAAAATTAGAATACCAAGGGGAATTACCATGGTATTGACCCATTGTATTGAGCGCTAGATTGCCTATTTGATCTCGTCCAGGAAAACCATCGGAAGTAATGTGGTTTTGAATCATGGTATTGAAAAAGGCTAAATCTATATAAGGAGAATAAATTCATTGTGCAAAGGGCGTGGATGTGTCTGGGCTTTAATGAATACTTCACTCTGAAGTATATCTGCATGGTTGAACTCTACTCTTAATTGATAGATCTGAATCTATGATGCGTCTATGAACAAGATGAAGGTTCAAGATCTCTAAATATTGAAATGGTGAATCTCTTGGATGATCTGAAAAGAAGTGATGAAGACCTGGTGCAAATCTATTGAAGAAGTTGAAGAAATCTGGGTAAGTTCATAGATCTAGTCTGTTGTACAAAGTTTATCTTTTATAGATCTATACGCAGGTTCAGTTCGTGAAAAGCGCGTGTATACGCAGATATTCTTAAACAAAAGTGCGTATGGACAGTTAGGGTTATTTTGGTAAATGCACAGATGTATACGCGGGTTAGCTTCATGAAAAGCGCGTATATACGCGGGTCTGATTGAATAAAAGCGCGTATGATATCTGATCTAATGGTTGCTCAAGGTTGAATGTGTTTCTGCATATTGATTCTGAAGTCTGGGTTAACTCTGATATTCTGGTTACCATGGTTTCACTGTTTTGTTTGAAGCATTGGGCAAAGGTTATTTGTTGATAAGTGAAGGGTTGTGTTGGAGCTGTTTGATCCAGTTTGAAAATTGATGAAACGTGGTCTGCAGTGGATCTGAGGGTTGAAACCTTCGATGCGAAAGTAAGCTTTGGGGAGTGGGGTACGGTGCTGTGTTGGGGTAATATAGCTCCCCTTCCGGTGAGGGTTTGGTAGCGAGAACGGGGGGTTGTTGCTCCCTTCCGGGGAGAAGACCCGGTAGCGAAAGGTTGCTTATACTGTAGGGTGGGTGCATGCGTGCTGGTATGAGTCTGCGCCAGTACATGTTGTAAGAAGTTTTCTTAATAATAAAGATTGAAGACTGAGACGACGGCAGCGGTGGTTTTCTCCCGAATTGGGTTTCCACCTAAAAATCCTGGTGTTCATGTGTGTTGCTTATGTTTGATGATTGTTTTGTTCTTTCTGCACCTGTTTACTGTTTTCTAAATATCTGATGAATGAGTAATGCAATGATCTAAGTCAAGAACTAAATGCATAATTAGATCACTGGATATACGTGAGTTCTGTAAAGGATATCCGCGTATATACGCAATTTGGCTTCAGGAAAGTAGCGTATGGGTTGTTAAGAAAGAAATATCAAAGTTTTATTGTCTGCACTAAATACTGACCCCCCCCCCCCCCCCCCCTCTCAGTATTTTTCCCAACAAAAAATATTGCTCCATCTGTTGTATCCATGTTACCAAATCCTTGCCATCAAACTTCCTCATATCCATCTTTGGAATATGGTGGGTATTAAACCCAACATTAGAGTCTATGAAATCATGATTAAAATTTCTTTTGGTCTAATCATGAGTTTCATATATTACCGTTTCTCCATTAGGAATCATTTCTTGTAGCAACTTTGTCAGATCTTCGTTCAAACTTTCCATGTTTGCTTTCAGTTTTTCTTCTATAACATCGTTCTTAGTTTCCACACCATTCTTAAAACCATCCATATTATATTTCATGAATTTCTTCAATCCATACATGTATTTCTTCAAACCATCCATCTTAGCTTCCATTTTTTGTTACTCTTTGTGAGAGTGAAATTTGTTGCACATGGTCTCGTAATTTTGATATATCATGTTGCACTTCTTCCTCTTCATGAGTCATAGTAGAGCCTTATGAGGGCTTAATGGGTGTGGAGTTATCTTTGCGGTCAATTTTAGAACCTAATAGAGATATCTATGCTTCAATATTCCCTTGGAATCACTTCAAACTGATTTTTCAAACAAATGTAATTTAAAAAAAATATACACACATTTTTCTTGCTTTTGAGGAGCTTGATATTGAAACTGATGTATCTCTATAACATCTGATCCCCAAGATTTTATCTTTGGTCCTGTAGTAGACCTATGAGTATTATTTCCAATGCCATAGTTCAGACCTAATTTGGATTCTTCAAGGTAAATCTATGCCCAATGTCCCACAATGACCTAATTATGGGTTGGTTTAGTAGAGAAAACTTGTACAGAGTGCCACAAGTCACTTTATTTACATTTAGCTCTAAAATTGATGCAAAATAAACTAGCATTTGTTCACTTTCCACCACTTTTTACAGAATTCTAATCTGATGTCTGAAACTAAAGTTATGATGATTTTCCCTCAGCCACTTGTTTGAGATGAAATTCAGTAGCTTGCAAAAACCCTAACTTCATTAGATCATATCTCTGAAAATATAACAAACCAAGATCTGAAATTTTTACATGAAGTTCCTCGGGATTTCGGCTTAAATATTTTTGTTTAAGCTTCCGAAACTTTGTCTAAAAAATGATATAGTGAAAATTCCACAATGACCTATTTGCAGCAGCGAAACCCTAGAATCCAAAACTTTGATACCAAATTTTATGAAGCCAACTCACAAAATAGAAGAAAAGATATATCAACAACTTATAAATATGCCTCTTCAAGGAGGAAACCTCATTTAAATTACATATATAAACAATTATTGGATGATACAAATGTGAAAACCTCCTTTCTATATATAGGAATCCAAGGGGTCACAATATAATCCTAGCCAACCTAACAATAACAATGTAAGGGCATAAAAATAACAATAATGTGCTTCTATGGGGAACAATAATAACAATATGGGAACTACATGGGCACGACAATATTAATAAGGGGGCTATAGTAACAATAAAAATAAGGGGATACACTAGTATTATAGGGACCTAGTACCATCATAGATCATTGAACTAAATATAGATCAACATACAACAATATCATCAAAAGTCAACATTCCATACCATAATATGTTCAACCCAACCAGTACTATCAAACACAGATTATCATAAGAGATACTTCATCGACGGACAATAATAAACATAACAAACTGATCAAAAATCATCAACATTTCATACTACAAAACCCTAGCAGATATACGTTCCTTTTAAAAAATACATCTGCGTATGTATGTGCTTCTCATGCTTGACACCTGCATATAGATTTGAAACTTTCGCAGAATGTACACGTGACTCCCCATAAGAATATCTTCATAAGTACACGAACTCTCAGAGGAAAACAAACATACATACATGTAATAGTTTAACCATGCCTTTGTTGCAACCACAATACATACTTATCAACCCTTACATACTTCAAATATTTCAGATCTGTATCTTTTCCATGCTCCTTGGTGCACTCCTATTTCATATCAAATCATGCATAGATAACACAAAACTTGCACACCTAACATCTTGATCTCCATATCCTTATATAACATAAGCCTTAGCCAATACCTTAGGCCAATCCCTTAGTAATTTTGATGGTATTCTTTGACGGGATCAAATATATGTTGTTGTGCTCATTATTATGGACCAATACCATGGTAAAGACCACTGGTATTCCAATTACCATGGTACGAAATATGTACATGAATTTTCTTCACCACACCTTCATATGTGCGTGACCTTTCTTCACAAGACCCGTGCATACTTTCCCAAACTTCGCCTTTATAATTCCTCTATCTCTGAACTAATATTCCTTTGTTCATTCTCTTTGTCACATTTGTACCAGCCTATATAATAATCCTGCTATCATGTTGACATATTTATTAAGTAGGTTACCTTCAAGTACAACACATTATCCATAATGCCAACACTCTTACACTTGTTCCAGTTGGTGTAGACGACCTAGAATCACATTGGACATGACTCTCCAAGTGGGCCAAGAAAGCATCTACTCTCTCCAGAAATTACCTTTGGTGACGCTACACCCATCCGATATCATTCATGAAGGAAATGATATCATTCTTATCTTCATTTTTCTGCTTCAAAACTTGACCTAACAAGGTCTGTAGGTGCCAATGAAAGTTGATGGAGTGTTTGTATTTGCTCCCACTTCCCCTAGTATAACTAGGGTTAGAAATTTGATTGGAGAGCTCCTCCATAATTTCTATATCTGAGTAGGTCTCATGATCATCAGTAACATTTTTCTCAAGATAATGAATCTCCTCTTGAATGGTGGGAGAGGTCATTGAATGATAAATCGCTATCTCTTATTGGGCTCGTGTCTGGGTGCACGACCAACCTTTTTTATAACGTTTGCTAGCCCTTTTGTGACTACATATCTTCTTTTTGGCCATTGTGAACAAGGAGAAAAGAGATCAATCACAAAAATCGGACCACAACCAACTCCCCCCAAAATAATCCCAATCATACAATGCCAAGACCACCATGAATTTGTGACAGAGTATCTAGTGGAGGCCCCAATACTCCCCCCCCCAACCCCGCCTCCCACCAAAGAAATGATAGAATTAAAAATGATAAGCACATAAATACTTGACCGAGGATTGTCCCCAACCCACTGGGCATATATAAGAAGAAATTCACTTAACCAAACCAATCCAAAGGGTGAGATGCCAAAGGAATCAAATTACAACATGTCTGTCAAGAAAGGGTTGAAACTAGGCTTACGAATTGACCAAGAATCATCGACTGACCAAAGATTTGGAAACTCAACTAATAGGGAAGCAACAAGATAAATGTAGGAGTCAAAATAGAAGCTAACTAACCCTAGACATATAAAAGGAAATGAAAATCAGATAACGTATAGGAAACCATTTCTCATACATTTCTACCTAGGAAGGTAAGGGTTGAGTGAAGCCATGACTATTACAACTAAGTGAAGGTGCCAATGAAGTCCGATAAACTAGTTTTATATATCCATGTTATCCCAATTCACAATTCTATAAGAACTCCAAGACTTGATACATCCCTCCCTCCCACCTTCATCAATGGCCAACATTCAAATGCAAACACCAAGAGTAGGGGTAATTGAAAGCCAATGTGCACCACTACCTCTTTTGCACCATAGGAAAGCGACCCTTGCATTGGGAAGGGACGATTCTCATGCCATGTTATGGTCATGCAAACAATGAATTTCGGTGGCTCAAAGAAGAAAAAAGTGAATTTTAATCCCATCAACAGTGAAGGTGCACTCCCATTCAATAATAAATAACCAACTCCACTTTATACCATCGAAATCCAAGGTTCCTTCAGAGGCAATACCATCATGCCAGGGGAAATAAAATCCTGCATTGATCTTGCATGCATGGGGTTGGTGACGCAACCCTCCCCAACCCTTTGTGCCCCCTCTTAATTGTAATTTTATTTTTGTCCACAGTATATTTATTTGTGAATGATGCGTCCCTTTTTGATATTCATTCTTATTTTTTATAGATTACTTAGTTGTAGAAATACAAACCTTTTATGATTACAATATACTTATAAAGTAGAGGTAGTGTTATTACAAGATTAAAACCACTGACAAAATCAGCCAAGGAAGAGCCATTAATTGGATTTTAAGTCATGGTGATGTGGGCTATTTGATTACTAAATTGTGGAGAAGTAAATGTTTGTTAGCAAACTTCAAATATTTGTTTGTTATCATTTCAAATTACGCTAAAATAAATAAATTTATATTGAGTTATTAGAATGGACATGTTTTCTACTAAGTAAAATTTAGAAAATATTGTGCATTTGATCCAATCCATGGAGAATTTTAAGGATAGAAATTTAACCTAAAGTTTAGAAACCTTAGCAAATATTACTAGTCCATATATGCAAATTGTAAAATGTTTGGCCATTTTATAGTAAAATTGTTCAAATTTTTAAGGATATTATATATTTTCTATGAAAATTTGGAATTTATTATGTAAAATAAGTATATCCTATAGAATTTGAAAGAATCATTTTTAGAAAAAATTGGAAAGTGACAAATATTTTTTGGGAAACTTAATGAAAAATTAGCCCTTGGGTGAAATTTATCTGCGAAAAAATGCTCTGATCTACTCAACTCTAGATATGTTTTATTTTAAGTATAATTTGGAAGTTAAAGTTATTTTGATTTAGTAAATTTAGGATTCATTATCCATACCTACAATACACAATGCCTCACAAGTTTATAAAACCATGAGTTGATAACTAAATGAACTATTGGATTGATCTTACCCCTTACCCTTACAAAAGGTAATTATAAATCGTTGTCATTTTTGGAACCATTTTGAAGGAGTCACTAAGGAACTTGGATACATTTTTTACATTTATTTAGGGAACAACACACGATTAGGACATGATCTTAGATAATTATCAATGAATTATTTTCTAATCTCCATCCTAAGTGTTATGTGTTAGGAAATATTAGGATATATAAGAAGAATTAGAGATTCTCGAGGGTGTTTACATGGTCTAATATGAGCCACCCACATAATTAACATCCTGCCAAGAAAACTGATAGGAGGCAACCTAAAGAGTGTTTTAGAACCTTATCATAGCCACCCTATCAAACAAACTGCATCCAATACAATAGTTATCCATTCGCAAGTTGATTCTATAACACATGTTGTCATAATTTATCGAAATACAAAATATATTGATATTCAAGACACTTTAAACTATCAGGAGAGCCCTATCCAAGTGCATGACCTCTCTATTGATTCTCTCACTTCTGGCAAATTTTTGGTATTTAGGAGAAATGAATATTTAAATTTGTTTGAAGAAAGAAGAGATTACAATTAAAAGGAATTTGCTACATTTCAATTACCTATTTGAGATTCAAGTGGCATAGTTAAAATGAATATTATCCCATCTTCAACCTTTCATAAATTTCATGGCTTGGCTAGTGAATATCCTAACAGATTTCTCTTTGAATTTGATGTCATTTTTCAGAGCTATGATTATTCCTTTCATGATAAAAGGCTCAAATTATTCCCATCTAACTAAAAGGAAGCAACATTTTTATAGTTCATGGATATTGGGAATAATATTATTTGCATGTGGGAGGAAATAAGAAAAAACTTCTTGAATAGATATCAAGATATTATAATTTAAGCAATATTCAAGAAGAATTTTTCAAAATGACTCAAAAGGATGATGAAATTTTAGAGGAATGCATTGAAATATTCAAATACAACCTGAAATGATCAAAATAGAACAATTTGGATCTAAATATGCTTCAAGATATATTCCTCAAAGGAATATAAGATGATTACATATATTTGTTAAATATCATGGGGGACAAGGATGGGAATATTTCAAACGACATGAAAAAAATTAGAGCTGTGTAATCACTACTCATATGGAAATGAAAGGTATTGGATAGGTCCCATAGATACAATTTCAAAAACCACAAGACCATCCAATGAAGGGCTCACTGTGGTTGAACTATGGAAAGAAATAGCTAATTTCAAGACAAAAATCCTTATTTCATTTATTTCTCAATTATATACCATATAAGAATGCAAGGTATTGGATAGGTCCTAGAGAAAGAATTTCAAAATACGCAAGGCCATCCAAGGAAGGGGTCACCATGGTTGAACTATGGAACAAAATAGAAAATTTCAAGATAAATTTTCTTATTTCATTGAATTATAAATAATATACCATATAAGAAAGAAAGAAAAGGAAAATTTGACATTACCAATTTTTTGTTCCAAATGTTGAAAGAAATCCATTTATGGAAATGCCTTAAAAAATATGTAAAGACATGTGCTACTTGTGAGAAAAATCATGTGACCAAAAATTCCCCTTCTTTTCCTAATATTAAGGAATTAAATCAAGGGGCTAATGAGGAAATTGACGAAATATAATTTGTAGCCCAAAAAAGACCATGGACACCTTGACCACCAAGTATGTCACAATATCCATCTTAGTATCTTACTTCATATTTTAATCAATATCCATGCAAAAATTGGTACTTTCCTATCCCATGGAAATAATATCATCTGCAATATTATACCCATACTTGGAAACAATGTTGGAGAGGACCTTTTATATTTAAAAGTATTCTCGATCAATCCCAAAAATATAAACCCAAGTCACATCCCCCACTCCAAAATTTATATAGTTTTCAATTACCATCCAATGAAGCTCCTTAAAAGTTACCACAAATTATTTTTCAACCCATGCCTAACACAAATAATAAAGTTACTCTTCCCACTTGTAATGTTGAGCTACCTTATTTCCCAACTTTTTAAATTTCCCCTATGGATTGTAAAGATGTTCATTTACAGTTGAGAAAATTAATCATTAATTAGATGACTCCCATTATCCTATAATGGGATGAGGACAGTCAAACTAAAATGGATCTTACATTGCTAACCCTTCCTCAAAAATTAAAACTAATGCCCCAAGAAGTTCTATCCAAATTAGTCATGATCCAACTACTCCCTATAAAAAATGATTATGCATTAATAAATCCCAAATAAAGTCAAATTTTGAAATTCTAGGAGAATTGAGGAATATGCATGTCAATATTCTTCTATTCCAATAAATCAAGGATGTTCTGATTTCTGGTAAGGTTTTTTGAGAACTTTTCCTAAGAAAACATCGAAGGAAAAATAAATACCCTCATATTGTTAGGGTCCAACCCTAACCACTTTAATTATGTAATAATCCAAAGGCGCCTAGTCCAAGTCATAATTAGTTAATTGAGTCAATGAATCCCGTAAGAAGTTATCCACATTAATAATAACAGTAAGTGGTTGACCCACATAATAGAAAAGGGACTATAATTAGTTATAAACGGGCCATAATTAATAAATAAAGTGGTTAATCTGTGTTATGCAAGGGACCACTAGTAGTTAAGGCTTTGGATGTCATTAGACTATAAATAGCCTTAGATAGTAAGGAAAGAAGCGTCAAGTATTATTTAATTGACATTTTCTCTATTGGAGGTTGCTCCCTTGAAGAAGAAAATGAACATTTTATTATGTTTATGAATAATAAAATATTTTTGTAGCTTGTCTCATTTCATGTGATATTCTTGTGTTTCAGGCTATATTGTTTCGTAATTCCATTATTATGGTTTTCTCATAGGTCAAGTGCATAAAAAGTTGTACGAGATAAATTTCCAGGGCTATTTGTACTCCAATTTTCACAATTTTGTTTTAGGTTAGATACGTATTATAATGTCATTAAACCATGATATTTTTCATTAAGCACATAAAACAATAGATTTTGGGAGGCATGCACACAGGAACTCCAAGAGGTGGTCACACTTGTTATATTCCCTTGTAACCCCTGTTGGTACCCCTTCGAGTAGTAGCGCATTAGACAGAACCACACACTGAATGCAATTCCATGTAACCTTTGGTATATCAGAAGCCCCCCTTAAGGTAACCTAAAATCTAACCTCAAATAAATCATCAGTCATCTTGCCACTACAATACAGTAAGAATAGAACCTGGGGATATTACTTTCCCGGCTCAACTTCAAATGAGCCACTTCACTAGAATCCTAAGATTTCCCTCTTTCCAACCATTATACTCTTAATTAAGCTAAAAAAAAATGATTGAGGCTAGTGTATGTATGGTACCATGTCTCAAATTATGGTTGCAGAGAAGGCATTGGAGAGATTCGAAGTCCTCGAGAAAAAATTAGATGAATTCCACACTATCCTTCACAATAAAATGGAAAAAGCATTGGTTTCCTTGCAGATACCTCGCGAACCCAAAAGGGAAGAACCTAGTGTTGATGCACACGTAGAAGGAGAATCCAACCATCACATTCAATTCCATGGAGGTCACTAATTTTTGAGCTAATGGACACACAAGTTGGACATGTACAAATTTCATGGCTCTACCCTGAATGTGTGGGTGGCACAAATGGAAAAATATTTCCTCCTTAATAATATCTGTGAGGATGTAACTAAACTACATGCACTAGCCCTTTAATTGGACCAAGAGAGATGGAAATGGTAGAAGTGGCATCAAAAATTTTATATAGGGAGGCCAACTTGGAACATGTTCTCAAAATCCATGTGTGACCGCTTTCATCGAATTCTCACTTTTTGGGTCATCTCACTAAGCTCAAGAAAATAGATACAGTAAGGGACTTCATTGCAGATTTTAAACAATTGGTCATCCAAACTGAAGGACTAGGAGATGACTTTTACTTAGAATGTTTCATCAGTGGCCTAAAGGAATCCATCCAAGCCCATGTATGAATGCATCAACGAACTACTTGGTTGGATGCATGTCGCAATGCCTTAGAGGTAGAAGTCATCTTACATGCCTAAAACAATCATCCAAATTTCATTGCAAAGGCATGTCCCACCCAGGATACAGGCCCCACCCAAACACTTAAGGTTCAAAAGGTGTTTCTTGCAGGAGTACTCCCCAAGACATAAATGCAAGGAACAAAAATTATTTCAATTGATGTGATTGAAAACAACTCAGTCAATGAAGCTCCATCCACTGAAGTTCTTGAGGAAGAATAGGGTAAACGCCAAAAAAACCCACACAATAATCGCACAAATACGCCAGATGAGATGGTTATATCACTACATGCCTTGGATGGAATTCCTTCACCCTAGACTCTCAAAATATGTAGTTTCATTAAACATTGGCCAATTTGATGTTTATTGATAGTGGAAGAACTCGTAAATTTGTCCATAAGAGAGTAGAATAAGTTTTTCATTGTTTTATGTTATTGGTATCTGATTTCCAAGTCCTTATCATTGATGGGGGGACTATGAAATTTGAAGGACGTTGTGAAAATAGTAATCTTTAGATGGGGTATTATCACCTCAAAACCCACATCTTTTCCATTGAATTGGGTGGTTGCAATATTGTCCTTGTGTCGAATGGATGTGCACACTAGGCCCTATCACAATGGATTTCCAAGATTTATATGATATTTAAGCATAATGGCCACACTCATACATTGAGGAGACTCTAGGAAGGTGCTCTTACAATCATCAACCCACATGAGATGGAGAAATTTTTTAAAAAGGTCCATCATGCGGTAGTATCCCTATTGAATGCCATTAGGGCCATTGAATCCACTATGTCTCATATCCATCCAGATATGCAACAGGTATTAGGTCTCCACGAGTGGGTCTTTCACAAACCTAGGAGCTCCCACTCTTTAGGAGTGAACATGATCATAACATCCCTTTGGTATCGGGTGCCCAGCCACAAAATCTTCACCCATATCGATATAATTTTTCATAAAATAATGAAATTGAAAAAATCATCAAGGAAATCCTCATATCCGGTGTTATTTGTCCCAACACCATCCTTTATTCATCTCCAATGGTCATGGTTCTCAATAAATATGGATAATGGTGCATGTTTCCTAACTTTTGGGCCCTTAACATGCTCGCTATCAAGGAAAATTTTCCTATTCCAGTATTTGATGATCTACTTGATGAAATGCATGGTGCTAAATTCTTTATCAAGCTAGACCTTCAATCGAGCTATCACCAAATATGCATGAATGAAGTTGACATTCCTAAGAAAACCTTCCAAACTCATGAAGGCCATTATGAATTTCTGGTCATGCCATTTGGTCTTTGTAATTCCCTATCCACTTTTAAAATCCTCATGAACCCCCTTCTGAAACCATATCTTAGAAAAATTTTCCTCGACTTTTCGATGAAATTCTCATCTACAACATAACATGAGACAAACACCTTCAACATGTTGACTAGATATTGCAATTTCTCCAAGATCACAAATTATTTTTCAAATTATCCAAGTGATCCTTTGGTATGGAATAAGTATAGTATTTGGGACACATTGTGGTTCGTGAAAGAGTGAGGGTTCATCTGCAAAATATTCAAGCAATGCAATATTTTCCCCCAACCAAAAACCTTGAAGATTTTGCATGGATTATTGGATATCACAAGCTACTATCGCAAAATCGTCAGTAATTATGGACACATTTCCAGACCCCTCACTAATATTCTCTAGAAAAATTCATTTATCTAAACTGACGCAACTCAATAGGCCTTCTTTGCTCTCAAATAGGCCATGTGATCCACTCCAATATTGGCCTCACCAAACTTCACCAAATATTTTGTGATTGAATGTGATGCTTTAGGTACAGGAATTGGCACAAGATTAATGTAGGAAGGTAGACCACTGCCTTTTACCAGTTAACAACTCAAAAACAAACATATGGGCCAATCTACATATGAGAAAGAAATGATGGCCATATTACATGTAGTATACACTTGGAGACCATTCTTATTGGGGTGACATTTCCAAAACTGCACTAACCCTCATAGCTTAAAATGTTTTCTAAAGAAACATCTATAGTCATCAAAACAAAATAAATGGCTTGAAAAAATACTGGGATATGATTATGAGATAATTTTCAATAAGGGGAATGAAAATGTAGTGGATTATACCTTATCATTCCACTTTGAGGATGAGGGCACCCTTTTATCACTCTCTCTACCCATACCATATTGGATTGAAGATCCTCACCATGAATGGTTCTCCCACCCCTCTCTTTCCCACCTCATTAATAACTTAAGAGTCGATCCTAATTACTCATAATATTACACTTGGAATGATGATGTTCTTCACTACAGGGATTGGGTAGTGTTATCCCTGACCTCCACCCTAAAAACCCACATCTTGGGGGAGTTTCACTCATCTCCAACTACAGGTCATTCAAGCTTTCAAAATACTTATGCACAAGCATGCCACTCTTTATTTTGGATTGGAATGAAGAACAACATTCTTAATCTTGTAGTTGAATGTGATGTATGCCAGCGAAAAAAAGGAGAAATGATCAAGCTACCGGGAACCTTACAACCATTGTCACTCCATGCTTTCGTCTAGACTGATGTTTCCATGGATTTCATTACAGGTCTCCTGAGGCCCAGAAACAAATCATTCATCATCGTGGTTGTTGACATGATTTCCAAATATGCTTATTTTTGCGCTCGACCACACCCATTTACCCCAACATTGGTGGCTTAAGTTTTCATGGACCAAATCTTCAAACTACATGACATGCTGACTTCCATTGTGTCTGATTGAGACCCCTCTTTCACCAAAAAATTTTGGCAGGAATTTTTCAAGCTCCATGGCACACAACTTCAAATGAGTACAAATTATCATCCCCAAATAGATGGTAAGACAAAATCATTCAATAAATTTTTGGAGACCTATCTACGGTGCTTCACTTCTGACAAACATCATTAATGGGTACAATGGTTTCCTTTAGATGAATGGTGGTATAATACTAACTATCATGAAGCCACCAAGATGAAGCCATATGAGACAATGTATGGCCCACTCCCACCTTCACTAGTTTCTTATATCCCAGGATATTCCAAAGTACAGGCATTTGATCAGCTCCTACAAAATTATGTCAGCATGGACACTCATCTCAAAGATAATCTACATCAAGATCAAAATAGAATGAATAAATAGGTTGACCAGCATCATTCTGATTCGTCATTTCAAGTAGGTGACCAAGTGCTCCTGCGTCTCCAAACATAGAAGCATAACTCTCTCAAATAAAAGGGCTATTAGAAATTAGCACCAAAATTTTATGGGCCTTATCAGGTACTTTAGTGAATAGGAGCAGTCACTTACAAACTGTCCTTGCCAACTACTTCAAAAATCCACCTGGTCTTCCATGTATCATGCCTCAGGAAATTTGTGGCGAACAATTTTATGTTTCAAAAAAGTCTTCTAGAATTGGATGAGGAAGGCTCACTTTGGCTCCAACCAGAGCATTTCCTCGATACTCGTGAAAGACATCTTAGTGGTTGCACGATCAAGGAAGTCCTCATCAAGTGGAACGACCCCTCTCTAGAATATGCGACATGGGAACCAAAAACTATTATTCATCAGTTTCTGCAACTTCATCCTTGAGGACAAGGTTGATTTTGATGGGGGAGGGCATGTTAGGTTCCAACCCTAACCCCTTTATTTATGTACTAAGCCCAAGGGGCCTAGTCTGAGTAATAGTTAGTTACTTGAGTCAATAAATCTAATAAGTGTTTATCCGCATTAATAATAATTGTAAGTTGTTGACCCTCATTATAGAAAAAATACAACAATTAGTTATAAGCATACCATAGTTCATAAATAAAGTGTTTAACCTGTGTTATGTAAGGGACAACTAGTTGTTAGGGTTTTGGATGTCATTAAGCTATAATTAATCTTAGATAGTAAGGGAAGAGGAATCGAGTATTATTGTAATTGAGCTCTCATATTTTGGAGGTTTCACCCTTGGAGAGGAATTGAATATTGTATTTTGTTTCTGAATAATAAAATATATTTGCAACTTGTCTCATTTCATGTGATATTCCTTTGTTTCGGGCTATATTTTTTCGTATTTTTGTTATTCTAGTTTTCTCGTGGGTCAACAGCATAACACATATTGTCCATGTGATTGGGAAATTGGCCAAATTAGTGCTAGGGAAAATTTTCATGGCTAATTATGTAGATCCAGGAAGTCCAATTGTTAATTTTAATATCAATAACACTTCCATATCCAACAATTTGATTGACCTAGTGGAAACTATTAATGTTATGACCAAAGAGGCAATGGAAAAACAAAAACTATTGTTCTACATCCAACTCCTATAATTATTTGGATAGATAATAGCTCTGCAATCAACCCAAAGGGAGTCTCGGAAGGCATAGTTGTTTCTATGGATTTCTAGGAAAATTTGGTAGAATCTATGATCTTACAACCAGAAAATAACCTAGTGGGATACCCACTAATTTTGGGAAAGCCTTAGTTGGCTACTATTTACATAGATATTGGTTTCAAGTTAATAAATATCACCATTTGTCATGGGAATTTCAATAAAAATATTACTCGTCACCCTCCTACTAAACCTCCTTCTAATTCAAAAAAATCTCCTTGAATAACAGACAACGACATATAAATTGTTCATCCTATTCTTAATTTTGACCAAGCATTTACCTATAGAAACGAAACTTTTAATTACCTAATATTAAATTTCATAACACATGCTCACACAAATATGCATCCAAATTATCCATCAAATGGATATATATTCAAAATATATCCTTAAGACATTTTCATTAGCTGATTAGCATGAAAATTTGACCCAGTGATCCCTTTGGATGCCATATATGAGAATTTAACATACAGATTAAGATACATCTTGGAAAACCTTGAACATTAACTCCAAAAAAGAACCTTGTCAGCAAGATCAACTCATCAAGATTTGAAAAATCACAATAGTGTATTTTATTAGGATTACATTGACATGAAATGGGTTCACCCCAATTTGTGTATTGATCACATACATTAAGGAATATTATCAATCTATCAGTAAAAATTGAAAAATAAGAAGGAACTAAAAAATTTGTTCAATGTGAGATTTATTTAACTGATATTTGAAAATAAGTGTGTCTCGCCCCTAGTAATTGTGTCAAAGAAGAATGGGAATTGGAATATGTGTATTAACTAAATATAACCAAAGTTGGTCACTCTAAATTATTAGTTCTCTTTTTTGTTCATTTATCAAGTCCTAAATACCCTGGTAGGTAAGACATTTTTATATTTTCTTTATGGATTCAATGGTTATAACTAAATTCAAATTCCCTTGAATACCAAGACTGAGAATACCTTCACCTAACCTTGGGGAACCTAAGCCTATCAAGTGTTACCACTTACCAAAGGGTAGCCCTAATTATATTTTATAAGTTGATTCATGATTGTGTTGAGATATATACATTGAGTATTTACAATGTATGAGGATACTTTCAAAGAACCCTTGAACAATCTAGAAAATGTTCTATCTGTATGCCAAGAAACAAATCTTTCCCTCAAAAATAAAAAATTCCATATGCTCTTAATGGAGGGATTTTTCTAGGTAATGATATATCCCTTATACAAATAAAAGTGGACACTACCAAGATAGGGGTAATCCTAAAACTTCCATTCTCTACAACTCAAAAATACTTTTTTGTTTAATACGGCATATAGGATATTGCCCAAATCTATTAAAATTTTTCTAAGGTAGCATTGCCTTTTTTTCAACTACTCTTGAAAGGTATATAATTTTGTTGAACTGCCCAATTCCAAATTTCCTTTTAATCCTTAAAATAAAATACAATAGTTTCACCAATGTTGTAGGGCCCAAACTATTATTTAAATTCCACATTTCTACAAATGATTCATGTACAACTATTTTATTTAAATTGGGAAAAAAATAACAATAAATACCGTATGACATCTACTACATACATAAGTATCTCACTCGAGTAGAATAAAATTAGACAATAAATGAAAAAAGAATTTCTTATTGTTGTCCATGCCATTAATAAATATCACCATCATATCATTGGTTACTATATGCTTATACATACTGATAATTTTTTCATATTTTATCTCATGAATAAAGCTATAAGGAAGAATAGATATTCTATGCCATCTACTGCATCAATATGTATCTCACTCTAGTAGAAAAAAAATATAAATAACTAAAAAAATAGTTTCTTATTGTTGTTCATGGATTGATAAATATTTCCATTATATAATTTTTTACTCTATACTTATACATACTAATAACTTTTTCATTCTTTATCTCATGAATAAACCTATTACTAATGGTAAAGTAACTATAAGGCTTCTTTTGTTGTAGGATTTTAATATTAAAGTAATTGATAAACTTGGAAGCACAAATGTCATTGATGATTTATTTTCTAGGCTTACTAATGAGGGAGATTTGTTTGCTATAGAGGTGAAAATACATTTTCTTTATCTATTAACACCTTTGTTTACAGACATTTCTAACTATCTAGCTACAGGAAATTTTCCACAGCGCCTTTCACCAAAGGAACATCAAAAGGCCATTGAAAAAAGTGCCATGTCCTCATGGATTCAAGGCAACCTTTTTTCATGGAGAAACATATTTTTACCAAGCATCATATTCATGAATATGGTGTCTATGATATCTTTTAAACTTTCCATGATGAACCTTATGGAGGAACCTCACTAATAAGAGGACTAAAAACAAATTATTACATCTAGGATACTGTTGTACTACCATATATATCAATTCCAAGAATAATGTTAGGAGTTGTAACAAATAATAGAGAACAAATTAATTAATCCATTATGATGAAATGCCATTATAGCCTCAAGTTTTGGTAGAGACATTTGAAAAATGACTTCTTTATTTTGTAGGTCCAATCAACCCACCATTAAGGTAGAAAGTGTATGTATGTGTATGTACTAACTACGTTACCAAGTGTGATGAGACCAAGGCTCTTCCAAAAGTCATAAAGAAAGTAATAACTAACTTTTTATATAAATATATTTTAGTTTGTATTTGGCTTCCTTGAGAAATTTGTATCCACCAAGGGGCTCATTTAATTTCGTATTTCATTTAGTCCATCACACAACAATGCAATATCAAACATCCAATTTCCACCTTCAGACCATCTATAATAAAATGGATAAGTGGAAGTCACAAATAAGGTTTTAGAGGCTATACTGGTAAATATATTCTAACAACACCACAAGGGTTGGGTTGATTGGCTTATAGAGGCTCTTTGTGATTATCAAACCACCTAGAAAAATATTACAAGTTTCACTCCTCATGATCTTGTGCATGGTAAACATGTATTTCTTCTGATAGAAATTGAATTTAAAACATTGAGAAATACATTACTAGTGGGTTTAAATTTCTCAAATACTCAATAATGTCAACTCAATCAAATTAATGAACTTGACAGGATCCATAAAGCCAAATGACCTCTCTCATCTAATAATAAAGAGCTAAGTGGCATAACCTATTCATTAAGACAAATAAATTCAAATAAGATGATTAGGCCCTCCTATTCTAATTTAGGTAAAAATATTTTATGGGTAAATTTCTCACTCAAGGGATGGTTCTATATGAGATTGAAATTATTTATGGAAATGGATTCATAAAATTATGCACCATTGAAGGAAATAGGACTCCATTAATGGCCAATTGTCATTGATTAATATTATATCATAAGTTAAAGTTCAAGGAAGAATTCAATAAAAACACTCTCAAGCAAGAGGAACTTGATTCTGTCGATGCCACCAAAGTATACATCCTCTTGATTTCTTTTCAAGTTCAATTTTCAAAAATAAAAAATATAAATTAAAACAACAAACCCTAATAGTGAAAACCTAGTTTCAAATGATACTAAACTTGGTGTTACTAGAAAGACATATCGTAGCTAGTATCACTAAGAATAAATTGTTCTAATATTGAAAACCTCTCTGAGGAACATGTGGATAGACTCTTCCTAAAAATGAGTTATTGGAAGGTAGATTCTCAAGGAAAACAAAATACATCGACAAGCCTTTACTCCATAAAGTAATCAAGATCTAGAGTTGGGATCAACAATAGTAAGGCTCAACCTATGTTATGTTTTACTCCAAATTGTCTCAAATTATGTTTCAAAATAATGGTTCAATTTATCTCTCGTAATAAATTTAGCATGAAATTTAGTTGATTGAGGATGCTTATCAGAATATTTCACCTCTCCTACAAGCTTTATAAGAATCATTTTGAGTTTTCTAGTCTTAGGTATAACACTTTATGTAGAATTTGGATTAGCGGCACTACTTCAGTTTAGAATATGTTGGAGTAAATGAGGCATTCCATATAGGATGAAAAAATTCATTAACCACTCACACAACCATATCAAATATCACAATACCAATATTTTTACACAGTTAAAACCCTCAAAGAGGGAAACATTCCATGGCCCTAGCCAATGCAACCACTTGAGGAAATTTTATTAATGCAAAAGGAAATTTTACATAACACATTTCTCACAATTAATCATCTACTATTACCCTTAATCCTCCATTTAAATCCTCCAAAGCAATGTGTCACTCTCACAAACATTTCAGGGCCAGGTCCTCGTCCAAACACTCTTACTGCCAACACACCCCCGAAAAACCACTTATCCTTTCATATTCCCACTGACGCTTCTACCACTTGTTTCAACCCATAATATTCCACCACTTATCCATGCCATCACCCTCCATGTCAACACCATCCATGTCAACATCACCCATGTCAACCAACCGTTGGAAATTTGAAACACGTACCAAATTGACTGTTTGTTAGTTAATGTCTCCAGCTCCTGAAAACGGTAATTTTTCCATTATTTCTCCACACCATCACCATTTTAAAACTATCAAAGGAGTATTCCACTATTTCTTTTCATTCACATTCTCGCAGTACATTTTCAAGGTGATCAAGCAATCGAACACTCACAGTCACCATTTCTCAAGAGTTCGAGCTGATTTCATTCCCAGGTAATCTGTCTTCATTCTGTTATCTTATTTTTAAAATGACCATCAGGAAATGAAAAAGAAAAATGAATGAGGAGGATCCTTTCATTCCCCCTATACCAGACCTTGACAAAACTACTCTGATTGATCTCAATATAAAATTGGAGAGACCGATTGTGAGTTCGATCTCTACAAACTTCACAATTGGGAAAATAAAAAACATCTTGACCAAAGTGACGAATTGAATGTCTGGTAGTCTCTTCTTCCTCAATTCATTTTCTCTCAAACCCACAATTTACCTAAATTTTTTTCATGTTGCCATCTTAGATACTTACCAAGAAAAAGGGCAGTGATTGCTCCAAATAATGTTGTCATATTCTCAATTTCCCCTGAAATTATTTTTGAATCCCTGCATATAAATTATCAAGCTTCCTTGCATCCATTTTCCTCTAAATCACTCATGGAACTGTATAAAAATTTCAAATTTCCTTAGATAACCCATACTTTTGAAACTTTCCTTCCCGAAACCGTTAAATTTCTTAGATTAGAACCCTCCATGTCATGTGTCATTTTTCCTTGAATTATCAAAGAAATTCATTTCTATGGTGGCTCGATTATTTGGGTACTACACAAATCAGTGGGTTGATGAAATAATTTAAGGATTCTTATCATTATTTACAACTGTACATAAGCCCTCATTATGTTTGAATTAAAACAAATTTTTGTCTGATATTATGCATGAACAATTCATAAAATTTAATGTTGAAGGAGTTTTTAAATATCACTCAGTGTTAGTATCCTTAATGTTATATCTGTAAGTAGCCAAGTTTAAGTTTCAATTGTAGAATATGGATTAGGCTAACCCATTGTTAGCTATCCACTGGACTTCATTGATTAGGAGGAATTCAGAAAATTACACTTTCACAGATTTTGTAGATCAATTCCTTCATACCTCCTTATTTTTATTATCCAATGATTCTTTACCAAGAATATCTCCAAAGATCAAGAAATTCCTACATCTTTCAAAACAATCTGAGGTGGAAGATTGGTATTTGTACCAAAGTTATACAAAGATTAGAATTATAGAAGTGAACTCCCTCCTTATAGATTACCATGTTTTGTACCAGTTAGGATTTTTTCTTTATAATATGCTAGGAAAATACTCAATATGAATGAACTGCATTTCATGTCTAACAAGAAGAAATAAATGTTCAAACTAAAGGAAAAAATATGCCCTTACATAATAAATACCAGAGAAGCTGCAAAGGATGTAGAAGTGGTCCTTAAAAAAATGAAGTTCAAGCCTAGTTTTACATGGTCTTATGACCCTTTGGGAATAATATCTAAGTTGATAATTGAGCAGAAAATCACCCCATATTCCCATATACCAAGGCCAGAGACAGAACAGTATGCCAACTAGGAAGAATGTATATAAGGAACATTGCAAGAAGTAGAAGAATATTTGGTGAACCAATATTCACTACAAACTTCTATTTATAAGGATAAGGAAGCCAAAAGACCAAGGGAAACCATGTCTCCCACAGAATCAAAGATACGAGTTGTTGATTTTGTAGTTTTCAAAAGAAGAAAGAAAAATCCACCAACTTCCACTCAAACTGGCAGCAAATAAAATCCTCAGGTGATCAACACCAATGAAGAATCTTCAAAAGAAATGGGTGACCAAGGAAACTCTTCTTTGGTTTTCATTGGTGATCTTACTACTACTCCTCCTTATGTAGGAGAGACTAGTGAATCTCCTATTTCATATACTCCCCAAGTTCAACAATAGAAAAGCATTTTTTCAAGGTATAGAGAGATTAATTTGAAGAATAAAGCTCTCAAAGCTTCAACTTATATAGAATTCTGGAAAAAAACTGCCACAACCCAGCACAAATTTCTATCTGACTTTGATGCAGAAAATGGGTTGTTCAATTGACCTTTTAGAGCCTAAAGTTTCATCTCCCAAGAGTGTTGATGATTACAAAGCATCTATATTTTCATTTGATACTAAACAAGTTCATGCAATCGATCAAATCGATTTGCATAAACAAGCAGGTGAACTTATTTATTCAACATTAACCAGTTCTACGATGACTACTTCAAAATTGCACGTTTCATTGAATAAACATGCATTCACAGCTAAAAATTGAAAGGATGTCTTCTATGGCTAAAGACACCAAAATCACAACTTTAGAAGAATGTCAAGTCAACAGAGGAGGTACTTAAAATTAAGAATGCATACATTCAGGCCCTCAGAAGGAAACTTAAACTCCCAACTATATAACACCCTCAAACTCAAGATATTTCTAGTTTGGAGGAGGAAAAAGAGAATTTTTTTACATTAGTAGTGGAAAAAAATGCAAAAAATGCAAAAAATGGAGAGAGAAATAGAAACACTACTAAAAGAAAAGGAGAAATGGGAAGAAGGTGGAGCATCATTAGCAGCAGGAGCTTCAACACATCCTACAGTATCAGAGTCAGATTATTTTAGATAAAATAACTCAAGCCTTGGGAAAGTTATCATTGTAAAATAAGGAAGTTAAAATTTCTCAACATCCCTCACCAAAAGGGAGGAAAATAATATAAAATCATATAATGCTTATCTAGCTAAAGTACAAAAAAAAAATCAAACTCATGCAGCAGATTCAGAAATATGAAGATCAGAACATCATCATTCAAATTTTCGCAAAATCAAAACTTATAATTTCACATTATATTAATCCCATTGTCATAGAGTTATGACCCTCCATTCAGACCATTTTTTAGCATGAGGAATTGGTGCAAAGAGTCAAGAAAGCAATAAAGCACACTAAACTAGATATTGAGCACAAGCCACAAGAAGTACAAAATATTATTAGAATGTTAAATTATAAAACTAAAGAAGAGCTTGAAGATCTTAACATACAAGACATAACTGCAATGGTAATGGAAGTCAAAAGGGCTTTGACTAAGAGGAATTTAATGGTGTAGTTGGAGGAAAAAAAAAAAGAGTTGGAAATGAAAGTTAAAAGATTCAATAAGAAATTTTCCTTGTTACAAAAAAAAGATCTTCCCACTCTCACAAACTCTAATGGAAAATTGATTCCATTATAAAATCACCAGGAGCAAGTATTGAACATAGTTGCAGATGCATTAGAGTTTGCCAAGGCCAAAGGATTTATCAGTGGAGAAGATTTTCTAGATGGTCTGAAGTTTTACTTGAATATTCAGCATGAAATTCATCATTTGTTTTTAAATAAGCCCACTTTCCAAACTTACACTGAAGTAGATGAAAAATTTAAAAACATGGTGAATTTTTCTATCCTAAGTGAAGAAAGATGGGACAAATTACTTGAGTTAATAGAATAATAATAAAACAAAAATGATATCTTTTGGGCACAAAGACAGAAACCAAAAGATGGAAAATGGGGCACAATAAAAAATGGATTCCCTTAAAATTTTCAACAGACAATTGAATTCTTCCAAGATTTCTATTTTTGAATTTCGTTTCAGGAAATTGTGTAAATGTTTTAAGATATAATTTTGTAATGAGTCCTCTTTTGGAATCTAATATTAGTTTAGGAGAAAATCTATAAGTATATTGTAATGAAACTTAATAATGGTTGAACCCTTGTGATAACTAGTAAGAAAAATTGTATTTTTCTAAAGTTTTAAGAGATTAATATAAGGATTTTGGATTCATCTTGATACAACTTGTGTTCCTGTGATTAATTCTTTGCTCATTTATATTTTCATTTTTTTAGTCTCTACATATATTTGATATTAACGAGAAATATGGGTAATATCAGATTGAATATCAATCTATTTGAAAACCCATGTGAAGTTACCATCAATTACAAAGATTAGTTAAAATGAATTTCTTGTTTTGATTAACTCCTCTACATATTTAAAATATTACTTATGTTTTAAGATTAAAATATATTTTTCTTGGTTGTAAAAGTATTTTACACGCATCAACTCTATATGGTTAGTAAATACTTATGTTTTAAGATTTAATCAATCATATATTTTCTTAAGTTTAACCTTACATATCACTTATAAGCTATTTTTTTTTAAAGGTGAAGAGTCATCCCTTATAATAAATCATAAGTAATTAAGACTAGTCTGCACGTGTTTAATAGTTTAAATAATTGGTCATCCAAAAACCCAAAATAAAAATAAAACATTTTAGATGCTCTGACACAATTCCTTAACCTAGAATTGTCTACAAAGGTACAACATCAGATTCTCTACATTTTCGGGGAACGATAATTTTGAATTATTTTCCCTGGGACAACGATTAAGCTTTCCTTTTAATGGTGAATAAAAGTTTAGTAGGTTAAAATATTTCACCTGAAAATTCCACAAAATAAATCCGGCTTCACGAAAGCATACCATATCTCACTCAGATCATCATTAGTATTCTCCATTGCCAGATCTAGAGAGGCTGGTGATAATTTCCTCTTTAAGGAGAAGATTGGAAGCTTCTCAACTTTTGTCTCTCTTCCACTTGAAATTTTTTCAGAGTTTTATCCTTTTAGTCTTGTTTGAATTCCTCCTGAACTATCAGATTTACTACCAATTAGAAATTTTATCCAAACGGGTTAACCTGCAGTCAACTCTTCTTGTTTATCAATTAGAGTCTTATCAAATCCCTGATACTATTTTAGAATATACTAAATCAAAAACAAAACTAGGGATAGAATTACATGAATTGAAACCAAGTGATTTCATCTCTTCTGTCATTCATACCTTTCCAACAACTTCTGCTAAACCTAAAGATATTTTTCCTATTTATACAAATCCTTTATTTGAAAGTGAAGAAAAAATTGATCCAGAAGTGCAGGAGTTGGTTATCCAATCACCATTTGTAAAAACTTCTACAAGTTGTGCTCATCATTTCAAAGGAAGGTTATCAACACCTTCATCTTCATCTTCAACTTCAATTTCTTCTTCATCTCCACCTAATTCACCTAATATAATGGTTGTTTTTCAACACATCATTCAGGCTCGTTATGCAGAAATTATCCTTCCTCGTGAGCCTAATTATTTTCCATATGGATATATAAAACGTTTACTTAGGTTTAATGGGGAAACTAGTATATCTATTGAACATCATTTAGCCCCCTTTTTATAATTTGTTTTTAATATTAATATTGAGCATGAATATGTGTACATGAGACTATTTTTTCAATCTCTTGAAGGGAATGTTAGAATCTAGTTCAGACAATTATAGCCCCATCCAATTCCTACTTGGAATGAAATAATAAATATTTTTAAAAACCAATGGGGAGTCACAAAGTATCTCGTTTATTACCTTACATAATTTTATGATTTGAAAAGAAATCATGGTGAACTTGATTCTAATTGCATTAAAATATTGAATAAAATTTTCAATAAAAATCCACCAGACTATAAATTACTAGTAGCTACAGCGAAGGTTAGATTTTCAAAGGGTTTTGATGATGATTTTGTTGTCATGCATAGATAAAGAAGATATGTTACCTTGGCATACATTCAAACAAATTCTATTGAAGTTGAAGAAATATATCATCATCGAATAAACTTAAAGCAAAGACTGAAAAAGGTGAAGGAAAGATGAAAAATACAAAAGAAAGTATTTATTTTTCAAAGAATAAGGATGAATATCATAAGATATATGAAATTACATCGTTATTGAGAAATATTTCAAATATAATTTCAAAAATGGAAGCACAACCTAGACCAACTCAACTAGTGAAAACCAGATTTCAAGTTCAATACAAGAGACCTTTTCAACCTCAAATCTTGTAAAGACCAAATACTGATCAATAGATCCAACCTCCATTGATGATTGATGATCATAAACCTGAATAAACTGGTCTATCAGCTACAAATGATGTCAATTTTCTTAGTGATACATCCTTACAAAATTCACTTATCCCAATTTCTCCCGATTAAACTTCAGTCCAAAATCAAGAGGCCTCTCAAGTTTCAAAGTATCAAGCCTTTTTTGCATATATTATTGCTGAATTAGGGAGAAGAAATTATTTGAGACCAAGACCAGGACCTGGTAGAATAACCAAAAATCTTTCTATTAATGAACCTCAGGTCAAAACAGTTGAAACACAAACAAAATTGATTCAACCACTATAATAGTCAAATGACCAGAATACATATCAAAAGTTTGTTCCAATAAATTTTGATGTGGAATAGGAATTAGAAAGAGTTAATATCCCAATTCCATTATCTGAACTCTGTAAAAATCCAATTTATCAGAACTAGGTGTCAAAATGGATTCGGTATTTAAGTATAGATGTCGAAGGAGAAGTAATAATTTTACAAGATGAAAAACCTTGAGTTATTTTTTGTCCTTGTTCTGATATGATCAATGAAAATGTCCCTCATTTTTATGTCACTTTGAAGGTTCATGATTACCTTTTATATAATTGTATGCTATATTCTAGGGCCTCTCATAATCTCATGTGTTAGCATAAATTCTTAACATAAGTGAACGAAAATATCTCACTTTAGCTTGAGGACCAACACCTGCATTGGCTCTTGACATGGTGACAGAATGAGGTGGAGGGGAACTGGGTTTGGAATCATAAGAAGAACCCGATGAAACAGAATCAGAGTTGGTATGGGAACTTGGAAGAGGACTAACTCGGATTCTATGCAGTGGATTAAGTCTTCTGAACAGAAACTGAGTGTGAAGGCCTTGGAGTCTCTGAGAAAAATGCCTTGGGGGCACAATGATGGAAAGACAAAGATGACATGAAAAGGGTGAAGAGTGATAAACAAAGGCTCACTGAGGTAGATAAATTAATTACGATGTTTATGTCTTTGCTTAGCAGTGTCACAACCAAGTGATCTTCGCTTTAGGTGTGCGTGTGTGTTAATTTTAATTAAGCCCAGATGCTTGTATAAAGAAAAACAAAAAATGTTGAAGTATTGTAAATAAAACTGAAAAGACAATAAAATAAACAACTACAGATGCATAAATTCAACCCCAAAAGAAGGCTTCCCCAAACAACTAGTTTAAGAGGTGGGCTAATTTGACTCGAAACACACAAAATAGCCAAAATATCTAAGGTCTAAGGGACAGGGATCTAATGACTCAGATCTGTCTAAAAAGGTGCAGAAAACAACAAGAAACCAGAGGGAAAGTTGTTGCAAAATGGGAGGCGAAAGGTTAAAACCCTAGGGGAAACAAAAGGAACCCTAAGGGAAATACCAAAAAAAAACTCAAGAGGGGGTTTTTGATGGAATAATAACCCATTAAAAGGGACCTGAAATAAGGATAGATCAGACCCTAAACAACGGCTGAAAGCACTGCAAAATCTTAGACTACCTACTCACCTAAACCCCCTAGAAAGGTGGAAGTGTATTGAAACCCTAAGGGGCTTGGTCCTACTTCAAGGAGACAAGCTTGGCATATCTAGGCCTAATATGGGTTGAGAAAGAGGTCAGAAAACCCTGAACATTTCTTGTGGAAAACCCTGACCATCACAGAGAAAACTCATAAAAAATTGCATCTCGCAAGTACTGACCTGTAAACTATGGAAATCACAGTTTTTGGGTTGATAGCTACGAGTTCAGGCATAAATCATAAGTTTTGGGCCAAAAAGTACAAGTTCCAGATCTGGGATCTTCAGGTGGCAGGTTGCGGAAAAAATTGTTCTCTCTGGTGCGACCAATACCTGTTACCTGCAAAAAACACTTGAAAACATACGGAAGTTAGAATTTTTACTGTTTTAGGGCATAAAAGGTAAAAAAAAAAATCAAGAAACTAAAAATAGCTAACGAAAAACCCTAGTTACTGAAGCAATGGGTCATGCAAGGATCTCAATAAAAAGTAGTGGAGTCACCAATTGTTGATGACAATATGTAATTAAAAACCCTATGGAGTTGCCAATCGTTAGCGTAAATTATTAACACAAGTGTATGAAAAGAGCTCACTTTAGCTGCGCATGACAAACAACCCTAACAAAAAAGATGGATTCTTAACTTCTTTATATCTTCAAGTGATAGTTAAAAAAATGCTACAAAAACCCTGATCTATGTAGTAAAAGTAGTTAAACAATGAAAAGAAATAATAAATGCTCCATACATCCAACGGAAAAGAGAAGATATAAATAATTTCAAATGTATTATAACACCTGCAAAGGGAACAAAGAATGATGTTACCATTCCCCCTCAATGGGATGGGTTCTTGGTTGTCCTCAATGCTTCAGATTCAAAATTTTCTCTCTCTCAATGGTGTAGAAAACCCAAAATGTGTTGAACTCTATGGGAGCTCAAGAAGAAAAAATAATAGTAGAAGCAATGAGAATGATCAGAGCGTGACAATGAAAGTGATCAAAGTGAATAATGAATGGAAAACTCTCTTATTTATAACAAAATATTGAGTGATCCTCGATAATGGCGAATAATAAAATATTATTAATCAAGATCTAGATCTAACTACTTAGAATATTTTATTATATTTTGTTGGAGGGAAAAGGAATTTAAATTGGTTAAATACCTTTATTTAGAAATAATTAACAAATAAATGATTTATTTATCATTTCAAGAATGGGGCTAAGGAATAATTTAAAAAATAATGATTTTTTAAATTATTTCTAGGTGATTTAGTCAAATTTAACAAGGAATAACAACTAAATAATTATTTAATTAATTATTCCTAGAGAAAAATAAAGAAAAATAATGAATTATCTAATTATTTCTCATAATTGGGTTAAATATGACTAGTAATATTATTTAAACAATGGTTTAATTAATTATTCCTAGAGGAAAATCAAATAAATAAGGATTTATTTAATTATTCCTCATCGAGTTTCCTGTTTGAACCAGAAATATCTTAATAAAATCTAGTTTATTAGATTATTTCTTATAGTGAAAACAATTTTACTATGGTAAAATTGGTCTTACATGATGTACTTCGATCCATCTAATTGTAAATGGTTAGATGACCAAAAATTGGTGTAACATCATGCCTAAAGTGATTATGGACCAACTTCAATTTTAAATCACAAGGCCTTATCATGATCTATATACCTTTGATTCAAAGAAAGTACCTTGTCTCGGATTGATCAAAGATCTAGTTGTAATACTTGCTCAGATACTTGTTAAGAGTGTAGTTTTAGAATTGTTGTTACAGATATTCCTCCAAAATTTGGAATGTTATTGTCGAGATCTTGTTGTTCCAAATTAGGGGGAAGTCTGCAAATGAAGATGTCTTTTGCTATAATTCTTATTTATGGTGAAGAGCATTTGAGACTATACAAAGAGGTAATATTTATAAATATTGTTTGCAAAGCTGATTAAACTATAAACCATCCTATTTATGTAGTGGATCGGGATTTCAGATGTTTTACTTTGACAACCAATGATCCCTAAAATTATCAGCTTAGTATTGAATATGTTGTAAATAAGCCCAAATATAATAACACTGATGTTTGGAAGTTATAATTTGATGGAGCCTTTTCTAAAGATGGAGCTGGAGTTGGAATTATACTAATTTCTCCAGACAAGGAGAATATAACTCAATATTTCAAGTTAGACTTTGATGTTACAAATAATGTAGCATAATGTGAAGCCTTACTCTTAGGACTTGTGTTAGCTAAGAGTTTAAAGGTACAAAGCTTGAGTGTATTTGGTGTTTCAGAACTTATTGTAAAAATGAGTTAGAAATATATGCCAAGCTAAACATCCTAGGCTTAGATCTTATCGAAATGAAGTATGGGATTCTATGGAAAATTGTTTTCAAGATTTTAATATTACAACAATCCCTAGAGATGAAAACATTTATGCAGATTCTTTAGCAGTTTTTGCTAGCTCTTTCAAAATTCTCGGTCCTATGAAATTGAAATATCATATTAAAGTAAAGTATATGCTTTCAATTCGTCATAACATTAAAAATTGGAAAGTTTTTTAATATGATGAGCAGTTAAAAAAAATCTTACAAATAATTGATGAATTTTAAGCTCTACAAATTGAAGAAGAAAAATCAATCAAAGTAAGTGAAATGATCAAAATGAAACTACATAGTTAAATCATAAAATAGTTGATCATGATATCATTCAGTTTCCTAATAATGACATTCCAAAAGAATTAAGTCCTCGTGAAAAACTCTTTTCTTATAATGATGTATCAATAACTTCATTATCAAGTTCACAACAAGAGGATGTGGAGGATCGTAAAAAAATCAGCATCATTACCTCAGGAAACAAAAGAAAGATATATTAACCTTCTTAAATATTCTAAATATGTTTTTGCATGGTCATATGAAGAACTCAAAACCTATGACACAAATCTTATTGAACACAAAATCCATCTCAAACCAGAAGTTAAACCTTTCAAACAAAAATTGAGGGGAATAAATCCAATTTTGCTTCCAACTATTGAAAAAGAACTTAAGAAATTATTGGATAAAAAAATTATTGTTCCTTTAAGATACTCTGATTGGATAGAAAATCTAGTTCCAATTAGGAAGAAAAATGGTGAAATAAGCTTGTGTGTATACTTAAGAAACCTAAAAAAAATATCTTTAAATGATAATTATCCATTTCCCAAGATGGATCAATTACTTCAAAGAGTTTCAGGCTCAAACATAATTTCAATGATAGATGGTTTTTTTGGATATAATCAAATTATAGTAAGTCCAGAAGAAGGGAAAAACAACATTTACAAATCCTTGGGGTACATTCATGTATGCAAGGATGCCATTCATCCTAACCAATGCAGGAGATACCTTTCAAATAGAAATGGACCTAGCATTTGTTGGTAAGGTAAATAAATTTTTTGTTATTTATTTGGATGATTTGACTGTATTTTCAAATTCTAATGAGAAACATTTAAGACACTTCAGATAGGTTTTTGAAAGATGCTGGAAATATGGAATTTCTCTCAATCCAAAGAATTCCATGTTTGTTATAAAGGAAGGAAAACTACTTGGAAATATTATTTCAAAATAAGGAGTAGTGATTGATCCAAAAAGAGTCTCAGCCATTGAGGTAATTAGTCTGCCTAGAAACAAAAACGAAATTAAAAAACGTTTCTAGGAAAGAAAAAAAAATTGAGAAGATTTATACCAAATTATGCTGAGATAGATAAGGATATTATTTATATGCTAAATAATAATCATGAAGTCAAGTGGACAGTTTAGGAAAGTTATGATTTTAAATAGATCAAGAAATCTATTTATGAAGCTCTAGTACTAGCCAGTCTTGACTATTTAAAAATTTTTAGCATTTTCTCTTTTTCCTATGATACTACCTTAGATTTTGTCATGTTACAAAAGAATGATAATGGAGGTGACCAAACTATTGCCTTTTTCAGAAAAGTAATGAGATATTTTGAGTTGAAATATGATATCATTGAGAAGCAAGCTTATTCTCTTGTACAATCCTTAAAGGCCTTTAGAAACTATATCCTTCACACTCCCATCATTGCTTATGTCCCAAATAATGTTGTAAGGACCATATTAACACAACCTGATATAGATGGTAGGAGAGGAATATGGATTTCGAAAATATTAGAATTTGATTTAAATATCAAATCTAACAAATTGGTTAAAGGTCAAGTTTTAGCCAAACTCTTGGCTAAATCAAATTGTAAAGTTCTGGGTATCAACACTGGCATGCAGATTTCAGTAGAGAAAGACACACAAGAACCTTCTCAGATTTCAGCAAAGAAGAACACACAAGAACTTTCTTAGAGTTTAGCAGCGAAGAACACATAAGAACCTTCTCACAATTCAACAGAGAATAACAAACAATAACCTTCTCACGGTTCAGTAGAATAAACTACACAAGAACCTTCTTATGCTACTAATTCATTTCCTATCCTACTTCATATTGATGAAAAGTTCATACTATCTAAATGGTGTACTGATATTGTGCATTTTCTTTGAGAGTTTAAGTATCCTATTGCATTCACATGCAATCAATGCATATCTCTAAGACTGAAGGCCATGAAATATTACATCATCAATGCCAATTTATCTTGAAAAGATCCATTGAATATCCTTCTTTTATGTCTAACAGAAAATGACACAAATGGTGTCATAGAAAAATTTCATGAAGGTATATGTGGAGGACACTATGCCTGGAAATAAACAACATATAAAATCCTAAGAGCGGGATTTTATTGGCCCAAATTGTTTTCACGAGTGGGATAAAAGGTCAGAAGTTGTATTATATGTCAAATTTTTGCTGGAAAGTAGAGATTAGCAGCACTTCCATTAGTTCCAGTTTTGATTGAAGCACCCTTTTTACAATGGGGATTATATTTCATAGGAGAAATGATTCTAGCATCTAGTAATCAGCATAGATGGATCTTAATTACTAGATATTACTTTACCAAATGGGTGGAAGCCATCCCTGTCAAGAATGCAACATACATTGTTGTCATCAAATTCATTGAAGAAAACATATTATCCAGATTTTGATGTCGACAAAAAATAGTCATTGATAATTCACAAGCATTAAGTAGTATCAAAATGATAGATTTTTGCCAAAAATATCAAATTTTATTGCATAATTCTACCCCATATTACCCTCAAGGAAATGGATTGGCAGAATCATCAAATAAGAGTTTGGTCAAAGCTATCAAGAAGGTACTATCAGATCACAAAAAGAGTTGGGATAGTCATCTCAAATATGCAGTTTGGGCTAATAGAGTATCACCTAAGAGATATACTGGTAAATCCCATTTTCATTTTGTTTATGGAACTGAGGCAATATTTCCAACACAACTAGCCTTTCCTGTTATGAAATGTTTGCAGGAATCATAGGAAGAACCTGATAATTTTTCAAGAAGGATCAATCATATTGTTGAATTGAATCAAGACAGAGATGAATTTCAGTTCAAACTCCATCATATTCAAAACAAAATGAAGATTTTATTTGACTATAAATCTAGGGAAAGAGACTTCAAGCAAGGGGATATATTTTTAACATGGGATGCTAGAAGAGAGGAAAGAGGAAAACATAGTAAATTTGATAATATTTGGTTAGGACCATTCATCATTGTAGAAGTCAAGGGAAATAACACTTTTATTTTACAGAATCTGGAAGGAATATATTCTACGTTGTCTATCAATGGACAATATCTTAAGCATTACATTCAGTATTGAGATGCTCACAAATAGGATTCAGTGTACATCACCGATTTTTATTGAAATTTTTTTATCAATGTGATTTGTACAACAAATACTCCATAGCCTGAGGAGAATGCACATGGATATTCTTGTTCTTTGTATCACATAGGGGGAAACAGTCCCTAGATGGAGAAAATGTTGTAACATTTTTGTATCATGTAAATTTTATTTTTTTTTGAAAATAAAAATATTTTTTAATATATATAGATATATTTTTTAATATATATATATATATATATATATATATATATAAAGAAAAGAAAAGAAAAATAAAATAAAAATTTGAAAAAATTATATATATTTGAAAATTCCCCTTTAAGTGTGCAAGTTGAAATGCCACTTCAAAAAGAAAAAAAGAAAAAAATTGATTAAAAAAGTTGATTTTTTCTTTAACCTATGTTTTGGGTTATATATGAAAAATTTCATTTTATTGTTTTTAAAAAAAAAGCCAACCATGGATCTACGGCCGAGATCACTCCCATCAGGATCAACGGAGGTAGGACCTTTTTGGACACCCCCCCCTGCACTATCGATGGTTAACAAGGAGGGAGGAGGGGGGGAAGTGGGGGGGCAGGCTTAGTGGTTCCATTTAAATATGTTAAAGAAACATGTTACCCTCACAATAATTTTAGGGGGTCCTTATCCAAAACCTATTACCGCCAACACCCCCCCGCCCCCAAGAAAAAAAAAAAACACTTATCCTTTCATCTTCACTTTGATGTTTCTACCACCCATTTCAACAAATAATATTCTGACACTTATCCATTTCATCACCCTCCATGTTAGTGCCATCCCCGTCAGCGATCCACGTCAGCATCACCCACGTCATCCAACCATTGGAAATTTTAAATTCCCACCTAATTGATCATTTCTTAGTTAATGTCTCCCGCTCTTGAAAATAGTAATTTTACTATTATTTCTCCGCGCCATCACCATTTTAAAACTATCATAGGAGTTTTCCATTGTTTCTTTTCATTCAGATTCTTGTAGGACATTGTTAAGGTGATCAAGTAACCAAACACTCACAGTCACCATTTCTAAGAATTCGAGTCGATTTCTTTCCCAAGTAACCCATCTTCATTCTATTATATTATTTTTAAAATAACCAACAAGAATGGAAAATGAAAAATGAATGAGGATCCTATGATTCCCCCTGTACCAGACCTTGAAAAAAATTCCTCTAATTTAATGTCAATATAAAATTCCAGAGACTGATTGTGAGTTCGACCTCTACGAACTTCACAATTGGGAAAACCAAAAACATCTCGACCAAAGTGACAAATTTAATGTCTAGGAGTCTCTTCTACCTCAATTCATCTTCACTCAAACCGAAAATTTCCATGAATGTTTTTCCCAGTGCCATCTTAGATACTTACTAAGAAAAAGGGTAGGGATTCCTCCAAATAATAAAGTCATATTCTCAATTTCCCCTGAAAATATTTCTGAAGCCCTATGGATAAATTCTCAGGCCTCCCTGCATCCATTTTCCTCTGAATCACTCATGGAACTATATAAAAAGCTCACATTTCCTCAAAGAACACATATTTTTTGAACTTTCCTCCTCAAACCGATGAATTTCCCAAAAAGAACTCCCCATATCCTGTGTCAATTTTCTCTGGATTTTAAAAGAAATTCATTTCTATGGTGGCTCGATTATTGGGGTAGTACACATATCAGTGGGTTGATGAAGTAATTTTAGGATTCTTATCAGTATTTATAGCTAGACAGAAGCCCTCATTAGGTTTTAATTACAACCAGTTTTTTTTATACTATGCATGAACAATTCATAAAGTTTAATGCTGAAGGAGTTTTTAAATATCAATTTGTTTTAGTATACTTAACGTTATATCAGAAAGTAGAAATGTTTAAGTTTCAATTGCATAATATCGATGAGTAGGGTAACCCTTTGTCAGTTATCCACTGGACTTCATTGATCAGGAGGAATTTAGAAGAATACACTTTCACAGATTTTGTAGATCAATTCCTTCATACCTCCTCATGTTTATTATCCAATGATGCTTTACCAAGAATATCTCCAGAGATCAAGAAATTATTGCATCTTTCATAGAAATATAAGGTGGGAGATTTATATTTGTACCAAAGTTATACATAGATTAGAATTTATGGAAGTGAAATCCCTCCTTATAGATTACCATGTTTTGTAACAATAAGGATTTTTTCTTTGGAATATGCTAGGAAAATGCTCAATATGGATGAACTACATTTCGTGTCTAACAAGAAGAAAACACAATTCAAATTAAAGGCACAAATAGGCCCTTACATGATAAATACCAGATAAAATGCAAAGGATGTAGAAGAAGTCCTAAAACAAATGAAGTTCAAGCCTATTTTTACATGGTCTTACGACCCTTTGGGAATAATATTTGAAGTTGAGAGTTGAGCAGAAAAGCACCCCGTATTCTCATCCACCAAGGCCAGAGATTGGACTGTATGCCAACCAGGAAGAATGGACAAAAGGAACATTGTAGGAAGTAGAATAACAATTGGTGAGCCAGTATTCACTACAAACTCCCATTTCTAAGGATAAGGAGGCCAAAAGACCAAGGGAAAGAATTTCTCCCACATAATATGAGATACATTTTGTTAATTTTGTAGTTATCAAGAGAATAAAGAAAAATCCACCAACTTCCACTCAAACTAGAAGAAAGGAAAATCCTCAGGTAATCAACACCAATGAAGAGTATTCAGAAGAAAGGGATGACCAAGGACACTCTACTTTAGTTTCGACAGTTGATCTTACGACTACTTCTCCTTATGTAAGAGAGACTAGTGAATATCTTATTTAATCTACTCCTCAAGTTAAAAAAAATAAAAACATTTTTGCAAGGTATAGAGAAATTAAGGTGAAGAATGAAGCTCTCAAAGCTTCAACTTATATAGAATTCTGGAAACAAACTGCCACAACCCAACACAGATTGCTATCTTCCATTGATGTAGAAAAGGGGCATTTTAAAATGGCCTTTTTAGAGCCTAAAGTTGCATCTCCCAAGAGTGTTGATGATTATAAATCCTCTATATTTTCAATTGATACTAAATAGGTTCATGCAATCGATCAAATCGATTTGCATAAACAAGAAGGTGAACTTATTTTTTCAGGTTTAACCAATTCTACCACGACTACTTCAAAATTACAGGTTTCATTGAATAGCATGCATTCATAGCTAAAAATTGAAAATATGTATTCTATGGCTAAAGACACAAGAATTGGAACTTTAGAAGAATTAGTTGTTAAACTAAGATACGATCCTAGTGATGTCAAGGAAACATAGGAGGTACTTAAAACTAAGAATGTTGTGATGCATGCGCTCAAAAAGAAACTTAAATTTTTTTAGATTCAACAAGATGATGAGCTTATTGAAAAGAGTCACCTTCACTAAGTGGGCCCGCAGGCTATTTTTGGCACAAGTCTATTTTTAGACATGATGATCATATTTCAAAAGTTGCAGGATGCTATTTTTGGATGGTTGATCAAGTTGGAAAAATAGATGAAATTCTATTTTTATAATATTGGGTGAAGTCTATTTATAGATTTCTGATCTAAAAATAGATGCATGTCGATTATTATTAGCTCTTAATAATAATCAGACACTAAACATCAACTTATTCTCCTAGCGCACTTTGTTTCAGTGCACAGATGTGGACATCAGTGGACTGAAGGAATTATGCAATTCCCAAGGGTTTACTGGAGCTAATGCATGGAGGACTCAGTTAGAACTCAAGTGGCAGAGTTATGACACAATTGGAAGAAGTAGTTATGGAGTTGTATTCAGTTTAACTCAGTCAGACTCAGTTGAGCTAGTTGTATCTATTCTAATTGAATGATACACTAGTGAGAGTGGATTGAATTAATTAGTAAATTAATTCAAAAATAATAACTCATTAATCAACTGAACAATACAGTAGTTAACTACAGTGCATGGCAGTTTCAGTGGAGACCCAGTGGAGAGATAGGTGAAAGGGCAAGATGGACTATCTATTGTGACTATAGTGATGCATTGATTGCATCACACACACATCGGAGTTTCCAATTATGATTGCACAGTCAAGACAAGAGTAATTCGAATTCATTCAGAGCTATTCTTCAGTAGGGATTGCGCAGTGGAGGCAGGCTAGCATGAGGCAGAGATCGGTGCATGGATTTGCAAGATTGTTCCTGATTAGTGTATGACGATTGTAATGTATTGAGAGCTTGATAAGATTTGTATGAGGATTGTCATATGATTCCATGTACATAATATATAGTTGGGGTTTTCAGCTTCAGGCTTTCCCGTTAAAAACAACTGTGTTATGTGTGATTATTTTATTTAAGCTTTACATGTGTGTGCAATTAATTTTAAGCAAAATATTAACAAGTGGAATGATTCAGTATCTTGCATAAATTTAAATAGTGTGAGATCAGGTGAATCTAGGAAATATGCATGCTTAGTGCATATAATTTCTACATGGTATCAGAGAATTTTGAATTGAATATTGCAATTGTAAAGTGAGTTTGTGCTGGTGGATAATTCGAATTTTCTACAGAAGATTCTTGGTGCAGAAGTTGAGTATACACTGAAATGGATTTCAATGGGTTGCGATTGGAGTATGCCCTTGATGGGAGCTAGAATCACATATCCTAGAAGGGCAGGATGGAGGCAGTTCTGGAGGATAATGGACTCAAGGAGTTCATCGATAGCGATGTTCCTAAGCCGGGATCTAGCGATGCTACATTACTTGACGCACGGAAAATGAAGACAGCAAAGACGAGAAGGATTTTGTTGGAAGGTGTGAAGGACCATATTGTGTCTAGCATTCATAGGAAATCCACTCCATTCTTAATGTGGAAGGCTTTGACATACTTTTTCCAAAGTAGAAGCGACTAGAGGAAGTTGGTGCTTAAAGAAAAGCTCAGAAAAATAAAAATGGAGAAAGGCAACAGTATTCCAAAATAACTCACGAAGTTTATCCACTGTAAGGATGAACTGGGAAGTGTGGGGGTTACTGTTGATGATGAAGACTTGGTGAGCTTGGCCTCCCCTGGGGCTTTCAAGAGTTCAGTGAATAGCTACTAAGTCTTTCAATGGACTGAGAAACTCTCACGGGATGGGGAGCCAGGATTTGGTCAGACGTGTGGAGGAGATAAGGCTAAAATGCAGGATGATCTCATCTAAGAATGAATATATAGAATTTCGCTTTGGCGCCAAAGCAAGGAAGGGGAAGGGGAAGAAACATCCCCCCAAATCTCAGATGAAAAGATAGATTTGTCATGAAGAAGCCATCATTATCAACATGGACATTTTCCAATTAATTGTCCAAGGCAGAAAAAAGAACAAGTATAGTTGTTGATTCTCTAGCCAGAGAGGCCTTAGCCTCCTAATTTGAACTTACTTCTCCTGATCACAAGGTTTGTCAAGTCAAGTGGGATCGTGTAAGATCTGATGGGCAGCGTCTTCATGACGGGAGACAAAGAGTTGTTTAGTGACTTGGAGGAGAAGGACCTCTAGATGCATATAGAGATGGGCGACGATGGTCGGTACAGTGCGACTGGCATTGGGACCATTACCTTTGAGAGGGAGTCCGGTAATCCATTCTTGTTGAATAATGTTATGCATGTTCCAGGTCTGAAGAAGAACTTGTTCTCAGTCCCAATGTTGGAAGACAGAGATTATGATGTTGTTTTCAATGATGGAAAATCCTTCCTTCGACATAAAACAACGGGTCAAACCAAGAAGATAGGGGTTCGAATTAAGAATATCTACAAACTGGAGGTAGATGGCTGAGCTGCAATGGTGGGCAAAGTAGAAGAAGTGGTGAGCTGAGATGAGGGCGAATTATGGCATAGGAGATTGGGCCATCTTCACCATGGTGCTTTGAAGATCTTGCAGCAGATTTCTATTGGACTTCCCAAGGGAAATCTTGCGCAGTTAGATCAGTGCAAGGGATGTACTATGGGTAGGTTTGTGAAGACCACCTTTCATGAGAAGGAGAACCATGCTTCGGTGATCCTGGAGAGAATTCACACAGACGTGTGTGGACCTTTCTCGATTGATTGAATAGAAAAAACAGGTATTATGTTGTATTTGTTGATGACTATTATCGTAGATGTTGGATCTTCTTCATGCAGAAGAAGACTGAAATGTTCTCAAAGTTCTATGAGTTCATGGCATTGGTGGATAAGGATTCGGGGAAGCAAGTGAAATCTCTACGGAGCAATAATGGTGGTGAATACATCTCAAGAAAATTCAAAGACTTCTGTAGCAAAGAAGGAATTTGAAGAGAACTCATAGTGCCTCATAACCCACAGCAGAATGGGGTAGTGGAGAGGAAGAACAGAATGATCGTGGGTGTTGCATGAGCAATGTTGCATGACCAGGGCCTACCGATGCACTTGTGGGCGGAAGCATGCAACACTGTGGTTTATGTTCAAAATCGTTGTCCTCATAGAGTACTTGGCATGAGTACACCTAAAGAAGATTTTACTGGTAAGAAGCCTGATATTTCTCATTTGAAGATTTTTGGCTCACCTATTTACATTCATGTGAAAAAGGACACCAGAAAGAAGCTAGAGCTGATTGCAGAAGTTGGGATATTTGTGGGGTACACAGAAACACCCCATCATTATCGTGTGTATTTTCCAGACAGTCGAATGACTGTTGTGCGACGGGATATAAAATTCAATGAGGTGAAAGCCATGAAGTTGTCGCTTGAGAGGGAGTTACACTTGCATGTAGAGGAGGAACTTCTTGTTCCAAAAGATGAGCCTCTGGATGTGGATCAGCCACAGGAGGAGATTCATGGAGTGGAGGAGTCCACTCATGCAGATCCAAACATCAGACAAGTCAGAAATCTTACCACAGAAGCTGAGAGACTAAGTCTTGATGCGGCACAGAATGTAGGAGTCCCTACATCACAGCGCAGACAGAGACAGTCACCTGACTGATTTACTGGATACATGCCTCTTATGAGCAAGTGTATCGTGATAGAGCCATCTTCTTTCGAAGAAGCAGTGCAGGAGCCCACATGGGTAGATTCCATGGTGGAGGAGTATGACTCCATTGTCATAAACAGTGCTTGGGAGATTGTTCCAAGGCTGGTGGGAAAATTAGTTGTAGGATCAAGATGGATCTACAAATTAAAGCAAGCTGCTGATGGGAGCGTCGAGAAGTATAAGGCAAGATTTATTTCCCAGGGCTTCTCACAGATCGAGGGGATTGACTATGAAGAAAACTTTGCACCTGTCGCATGGTATTCTTCCATACGGACCATCCTTGCTCTCTCATCATAGATGGGTTGGCACATTCATCAGAAAGATGTGAAGACTGTGTTCCTTAATGGATCATTGAGGAAGAGGTGTACATTGAGCAGCCTGAAGGATTTGAGATCTTCAGTAGCGAGTCACATGTGTGCAAGCTCAAAAGAGTGATGTATGGGCTGAAACAAGCACCCCGTGCTTGGTACACTCGGATCGACAACTATTTCACTGGACTTGGCTTCACCAAGAGTGAGGCGGATGAAAACCTGTACCAGATTGTGGTGGAGGGTAAGATTTTAATCATAGTACTTTATGTTGATGATTTAATACTAACAGGTGATGAGCAGTTGATACACTCATGCAAGGTAGATCTTGCAAATGAGTTTGAGATGAAGGATTTGGGCCTCCATTATTTCCTTAGATTGGAAATATGGAAGCGCGAAGGTGAACTGTTTATGTCTCAAGGAAAGTATGCCTAGGAGATACTGGAGAAGTTTCACATGCAAGGCTGCAAGCTTATCGACACTCCTCTTCCAGGAAATTGGAAGAAAGATGATTCTACATCGGCAGAGGTAGTGGATGCCACTGTTTATCGAAAGTTGGTGGGTTCGCTCATGTATTTAGTCAATACAAGACCGGACATATGCTATGCCTTGAACCAGCTTTCACAAGCAATGGTTAAGCCTACCAAGCTCTTTTGGAAGGCAGACAAGCATGTCCTGAGATATCTCAGGGGCACATCTGAGTATGGTTTATGGTACAGACAGACGAATGAGGTGAAGTTGCATGGCTTCACGGATGCAGATTGGGCAGGAAGCCCAACAGACAGAAAGAGCACATCAGGAGGGATTTTTAGTATCAGATCTACGACAGTTTCTTGGTATAGCAGGAAACAAAGATCCGTGGCACTCAGTTCAGCGGAAGTGGAATACATGGCAACAAGTCAAGTTGCATGTGAGGCTATCTGGATGAGGAAGATTCTGGTTGGTTTGTTTGGTTCACATTTAGATCCCACAGTGATACATTGTGATAATTAGAGTTGCATTAAAATCTCAGTTAATTCTTTGTTTCATGATAGATCTAAACATATTGATATCCAGTATCGTCATATCAAAGATTGTGTGCAGCGGAAGATCATGGTGCTTCAGTACATTCCTACGGAGGATCAGGATGCAGATATTCTAACGAAGGCTCTCACCAGGAGAAAATTCGAATACCATAGAGGCGGGATCGAGGTGAAGGATAATTTGTATCTTGTTGAGAGGGAGTGTTGATATTCAACAAGATGACCAGCTTAGTGAAAAGAGTCGCCTTCACTAAGTGGGCCCGCAGGCTATTTTTTGCGCAAGTCTATTTTTAGACTATGTCTATTTTTAGACATGATTATCATATTTCAGAAGTTGTAGGATGTTATTTGTGGATGGTTGATCAAGTTGGAAAAATAGATGAAATTCTATTTTTAGAATATTGGGCGAAGTCTATTTATAGATCGTTGATCTAAAAATAGATGCATGTCGATTATTATTAGCTCTTAATAATAATTAGACACTAAACAACAAATTATTCTCTTGGAGCACTTTGTTTCAGTGCACAGATGTGGCACATCAGTGGACTGAGGGAATTATGCAATTCCCAAGGGTTTACTAGAGCTAATGCATGGAGGACGCAATTATAACTCAAGTGGTAGAGTTATGACACAGTTGGAAGAAGTAGTTATGGAGTTGTATTCAGTTTAACTCAGTTAGACTTAGTTGAGCTAGTTGTATCTAGTCTAACTGAATGATACACTAGTTAGAGTGGAGTGAATTAATTAGTAAATTAATTCAAAAATAATAACTCATTAATCAAATGAACAATACAGCAGTTAACTACAGTGCATGGCAGTTTTAGTGGAGACCCAGTGGAGAGATAGGTGAAAGGGCAAGATGGACTATCTGTTGTGACTATAGTGATGCATTGATTGCATCACACACACATTGGAGTTTCCAATGAGGATTTCACAGTCAAAGCAAGACTAATTCGAATTCATTCAGAGATATTCTTCAGCAGGGATTGCGCAGTGGAGGCAGGCTAGCAGGAGGCAGAGATTGGTGCATGGATTTGCAAGACTGTTCCTGATTAGTGTATGATGATTGTACTGTACTGGGAGCTTGATAAGCTTTGTATGAGTATTGTCATATGATTCCATGATACATAATATATAGTTGGGGTTTTCAACTTCAGGCTTTCCCGGTTAAAAACAATTGTGTTATGTGCGATTATTTTATTTATTCTTTACATGTGTGTGCAATTAATTTTCTGCAAAATATTAACAAGTGGAATGATTCAGTATCTTGCATAAAGTTAAATATTTTGAGTTCAGGTGAATCTAGGACATACGCATGCTTAGTGCATATAATTTCTACAAAAATATCAACTACAAAATAGCCTCAAACTCAAGATATTTGTAGTTTGGAGGTCGAAAAAGAGAATTTGTTTACGTTAGTAGTGGAAAAAAAAATACTAAAATACAGAAAATGGAGAGAGAAATGGAAACACTTCTAAAAGAAAATGAGTAATGGGAAGTAGGTGGAGCATCATTAGCAGTAGAAACTTCATCATAGCCTATAGTATCAGAGTCAGATTCTTCAGATAAACTAACTCAAGCCTTGGGAAAGTTTCCATTGAAAAATAAGGAAGTTGAAAAACTATCAGCAACCCTCACCAAAATGGAGGAAAATAAGATAAAATTAGATAATTCTTATTTAGCCGAAGTACATAAAAACTTCAAACTCATGCAGCAGATTCTGAAATATGAATATCAGTCCATAATCATTCAAATGTTGGCCGAAGTAAAACTTATCATTTGGCATAATATTAATGCCAATATCACATACTTATGGCCTTCCATTCAGATCATTTTTTAGCATGAGGAATCGGTGCAAAGAGTCAAGACAATAGTAAAGAACACTAAAGCATATATTGAGCATAGGCCACAAGAAGCACAAAATATTATTATAATGTTAAATTATAAAACTAAATAAGAGCTTGAAGATCTTAACATACATGACTGAACTGCAAAGGTAGTGGAAATCAAAAGAGTTTTGACTAAGAGGAATTTAATGGTGCAATTAGAGAAAAAAAACAAAGAGTTGGAAATTCCAGTTAAAAGATTCAACAAGAAATTTTCCTTGTTCTAGGAAAAAGGTCTTCTCACTCTCACAAAATCTAAAGGAAAATCAATTCCATTAGAAAAATATCAAGAGAAAGTATTGAACATAGTTGCAGATGCATCAAAATTTTCCAAGGCCAAAGGATTTATTAGTTGAGAATATTTTCTAGATTGTTTAAAGTTTGACTTAAATATTCAACATGAAATTCATCATTTGTTTGTAAATAAGCCCACTTTCCAAACTTACACTGAAGTAGATGAAAATTTCATAAACATGGTGAATATTTTTATCCCAAGTGAAGAAATATGAGACAAATTACTTGAGTTAATAGAATAGTAATAAAACAGAAAGGCTACCTTTTGGGCACAAAGAGAGAAACTGGCAGTTAGAAAAAAGGGCCACAATCAGCAACAGATTCCCTTCAAATTTTCAACAGACAACCGAATTCTTCCAAGATTTATATTTTTGAATTTTGTTTCAGAAAATTGTGTAAATTTGTTAAGATATCATTTTTTAATCCTCTTTTTGAATCCGAGATTATTTTAGAAGAAAAAAAATAAGAATAATGTAATGAGACTTAATGAGGGTTGAACCCTTGTGATAAACTAGTAAGCAAAATTGTAATCTTCTAAAGTTTTATGATATTAATAGAAGGATTTGGGATTCATCTTGATACAAATTGTGTTCCTGTGAGTATTTCTTTGTTATTTTTTGTTTTCATTTTTTTTATCTCTACATATATTTGATATTAATAAGAAATCTAAGTAAGATCATATTGAATATAAATCTATTTGAAAACCCCTGTGAAGTTATCATCAATTACATAGATTATTTAATTGGGACAGTTTGTTTTCCTTAACTTCTCTACATCTTTAAATTATCACTTCTTTTTTAAGATTCAAATATATATTTTCTTAAGTAAAATTATTTTACAGGCATCAAATCTATATGGTTAGTAAATATTTTTCTTTGAATATTTAATCAATCATATATTTTCTTAAGTTCAACCTTACATATCACTTATAAGCTAAAATTTTGTTAAAGGTGAAGAGTCAACCCTTCTAATAAATCAAAAGTAATTAAGAGTCTACACCTATTTAATAATTTAAATCATTGGTCATCCAAAAACCCAAAATAAAAATTAAAAAAAAATTTTAGATGCTCTGACACAATTCCTTAACCTAGAATTGTCTACAGAGGGAAAACAGTGGTTTCATAGCTAAAACTTATAGTGATAGAAGAGTTTACTAGTCATTCCATCAGGATTCCCTTACAAAGAAAGTAATGGTCCAAGAATTTGAAGCTTAAAACCAATATTTAACCTCTATTCCTGGTGAAACCTTCTCTAATTTTAAACATATGTAATGAGAATGAAAGATACCACTTAATATCACCATGTAAAGAGGTAGCATTTTTCTCACAAAATTTCATTACCTATGAAGGAAAATGTAGCACGATGTTTCACCACCACATTGCATTCAAATAATGGATATTTTTTAAACTTACTCTTATTGCTATTACCAAAAAATATAGGAGGCCTTGGAGAGGAAAACCCTGCAAGACAAAAGTTAGGAAAAGTGCCAACAATTGGGTAGAGGCCTAATGTTAGCCAAAACCCCCTCCTCTTTATGCACTTTCACCAATAGGAAGAGTCCCGATAGGAAGGAGATAACTTAAAATAGATATGCTAGGTACAAGGCACAAATTGATCAAGCTACATCTCATTCAAGAGAGAGACTCAACAATGGTTCAAGCATTCAAAGAAGAAAAACACTCTCAAATAAAATATTTAGAAAAGAAGGCTCAAGACCTAGGTTTTTTAGGTTTTTTAATTGTGATAGGTATTGAAAATGTCAAGGGTAGAGGGAAATGGTTTCTTAAAATTATATTCAACTAAGCCAAGACTCATGAAACCTCAAAAAAGTCCTCAAGTTTAGGGGACACAAGACTAGGGTTTCCCTCTTGGAGCAACACCTAGGGAAAGAGATTTTATGGATGAAATTTCAATGGATGCACACCAAATTTGGAGGTTAGGTAGCCTATGCCCTAAGATTTATGTTTAGGCTCTCAAATCAGAAAAAATCCCTCCTCCCTAACATTTATTTGCAAGCTCTAGATGTTTTCCCTAGCCTTTAAAGGACCAAATTTTAGAAGGATAAATTTATGGAGAAAATTTTAGGTTGATCACCAAAAAATTGGAATAGTGCCTTGTCCTTTAGGCATATGGACTCAAGGATGTGATAGATAAGACAAATTTGTTTATAAGTGTTGCCTTGAGGGGTCTTGACCCATGTTCATAGTTTATCGACAAACCAAAAAACCCTCCAACTACTGCCCCTTTCAGCAATGTCCTGCTCACGCAGATCAAAGTCTCACCCAAAGCACTATGGGGGGGTGTTGGAACCAGGTTTCCACACCCCGAGGGAGAAAATAATGAAGTCATCTTCAAAAAACTAAATGCAAACTTATATCACTTGTAAAAATATGCACGCAACAATATAAAGTAGAATCACAAAGATTGCACAATCCTTAACAAAATAAAGCAGAGATCATAGATCCTTTAGCGCAAATAAAGTATAGCATAACCAAATCTAGATTTAAACAAGGTTCAATTACTTATCTAGATTTATCAACCATCAATAAGCATGCATATATAGATATCCTTTGCGTGATAATCAATAGAAAATAGTGTGATCTCAACAGAACATAAACATCAAATAACTCATATCAATAACATAAGAAGTTCGTCAAAATCTCTCCTTTCTATTAATATTCATAACATTTCAATACATCAGACCTTTCCTTACAAAACCATTTCACGCACACAGCCAGGACTAGGTCTCCGCGCACACAGCCAGTGGGAGCCTTTAGACCCAACCCAGACAAACCCTTACAATGTATTACAGATGCATAAACTTATAAAAACATCAATCATTCATCACATGACTGAACTCAACTCAATCTATCTATTTATATTCGCCTAGCATGTAGATACTATGGTTTCAAACCATGGTTTGAGGCCCACATCTTACCCTTAATCCCATTTACATAAAAATTAGGGACTTTGACCCACCCCAAAGCCCCTTGACTCAATTGCGCAGCATGCACATAAAAACTTATACAAATTTACATCAAAAATTGTGCCTTAGGGGACCCTACTCCAACAGGCCCCCAACAAAAATGTGTGACTCGTCCCAAGACACTAAGGTGCCTGATCCTTGATCTTGGCCTGAAGCGTGCTAATAGAATATTTGAGAGGGAGCACTAATTCTAGACTTTGCACTGCAGTGCCCTGCACTTGTTGAACCTGCTTTTCTGTGGTAGGAAGTTCAGTGGCCATCTCTATGCTGCGATGATTTTGTTGGATTGTCTTCAGAGTGTTATCTAGTGTCTATGAAAGTTGAAGTGCTTTTTCTGCCCATGGTTGCATGCATGCTTCCAGAATTTGTTCCTTCCGGCATAATTCTTCAATTTTTGTTTGGATTGTTCGGCACTCCTGCAGATGAGTGAGGTGCCGAGAAAGAACCAACATTGGTGCCACTATCATTATTTCTTCAAAATTATGCTCCTTCTGGTGGAGTGTGTCGCGCAGTTGTTGAAAGACTGGATCATTTTGGACTAAGTTTCAAACACTCATGGCTTCGTCTAACAAATTTTCACATTGGGTGACTGCAACAACAATACTATCACGGGCTTTTTTTACTTCAGTTACTCATTGTGCGCAAACCTCTGGAGGAGTGTCGGGCTGCAACTTGGTCTAGAGATTTGAAATCTATTGTTCATACTTTGTGCGTACTGTCTACACCTCAGTGTGCGCTGCTTTCACTACAACAAGAAATCCTTATAACTTCTCCTTGAGCGCAGTTGTGGCTAGGATAGTTGGAATATCTCGACATACTTTGTGAGTCTTTGCCTCCAGCGCAGCGTGATGTGCTTCAGCTTCTCGGTAAGTGGATTCTGCTTTTTGATACTTTTGGTGTGCTTGCTTAGCCTGTTGTTGTGCTTCCATTGTACGATTGTGCATGGTAGCCTCTCGGTACTGAAGCTAGTCTGCAATCATGGAGCGAATTAAGTGTAAATTTCCTGCAGGTAACATAGAAAGGTTAATGTTTATATCACCAAAGCCCTTGAATTGGGCACTCTGGCTGGTTTCAATTTGAATTGTTGGCATGGGGATTTAAACTAAGCGGGCATCCTTAGAGGCTGGTAAAGCGACGCCTAATGGTTGCGCACTTGTGACATGCGTGTTGGTCTGGCTCACCGGAGCTACACTCGCTTGAATCCGACTCACATGTACCTTCAACTCCTATAGTCCAACTTAAACAAGCTCTAGTGCATGCTTGTACTGCACCTCCATATTTGTCCAGTGATCCTTAGTCATAGACGTGACAATGTTTGATATTTCACGTAGATCATCTTCTGTCAGCATCGAGACATCTTACTTGGCCTCTTTGGAACCTTTCCTCCTTTTTTCTCGATCCTCCAGTGGCTTGAGAGCCATGCTTGGTTCCCTTAGAGGTTTCAACTTCCCCTATTTCCTTTGGTGCAAATCCATTCTTTTCTGGCACTGTTTCTATTTCTATAGTCTCGCTAGTGGTCGTGGGGGTTGATTCCTTTTTCTTTACCTTCTCTACCACTTTCTCTATAGGTATCATTTTATGGCTGCCAGTTCATGGCTTTTTCGGTGTGATCGGTGTCAACCAAGCTGGTGCCCATTCTATCGTCACTCTAAGAAAATCATCTTTAGTTACTAGGTATGGTAGCTCATACCATACTCCTTCCACGGTGCCCTTTGCACGGATATGTATATTTTGAATGGTAGCTTTAAATTTCGCTACCATCTTGTATTGGTCATACAATGTGGGGGACATTCGCGGCTTCCACTGCACCGCTTGATTCAGAGTAGCGTCATACAAAACCAGAAAATATATTTTTTTCTCGCATGCACGCACCAGGTCTGAAGAGTTCTACAAGGTTTCATAGCGCGTGGCTTCACACATCTTCAGCTCAATTTTGGAAACTGAGTGTCTTTCGGGGTCCTCCGCCCAATCAGTGTAATAAATAATAAAAGCCAAGAATACTGGAATTTATTGCCTTCCTCCTGTGCTTCACGCACATTTTCAAGGAATTCTTTACAGAGGTAGTTAGACTTATTATAAATTACCCCCTTCTCGCAACATCCAGCGAGCACAATGACATGTGCAGGCACCTCCTTGGATCTACACTTGAGCATCATATTGCAGGCCAAGATGATCATACTAAAGCACACTGCTGGATAAATAATTTCGTCAACAACAAACCCCTGACTCTTCCTTGTGACGTTATCAGCAACGATTTTCTCTTGTGCCTTACTAATGAAATCAAAAATAGGGTCAGCACCTTTAGCAGGCAGTCCCGTGATCCTGTGGATTAAAGAAACGTCAATGGTGATGTGTTCTCCTAACCAGAGAGCATCATCTTGTACTAAGGCCAGAAATTGTCTGACACAAATATCATTTATGGGGTTGCACCCAAAATGAGGGACCTGGAGAAAATTGAACAGGCCTTCCTTGTGCAGACCTAGGACCCATATTTTTGGATCAAGAAGCATAATTCCTCCTTCATAAGTAATATGATCCAGGTATAGCTCTGTCGCAATCTCTGGGAATTTCTCAACATCAGCAAAGCCCCAATCATCAAATATGAGATGCAGAATCTTAGCAAACATTTCCCCTTCCATCAGGACATTCTCAGGGATTGGGGGTATTTGAATACCCGTGCGCACATTTTCCAGGTCCTTAGGTACTCTGACTGATGGTTTGTGTGGCGCAATATAGCTTGGAAGCTGCGAATGGGGCCACTTCGACCACATTCTCTTCTTCTTATTCAATAGTTTTAGGGACCTATGACATAGGTCTTTTCATATTTTCACCCATTGAAGGGTGCGGCCTTGGGGTCTTTCCCTCGAAGACTTGCGCATACCAGAAGATTGCCCCTTCTTAGACTTGGAGGGTGCAGGTGTTTCAACAATTGGAACCTTAGGAACAATAGGGTCATTGCCTAGTCTTTTGGCCATCATTTTTTCAGGAATAGCATAGCCTAGCCCTGCTCAGTGCAAAGCGTCCTCAAACCCTTAATCCAAACCATACATAGACACAAAAAATGTGATGGAAATCAAGGAGCTCAAAGCACATAAATTACTTAGAAAGAAAAAAGAACTATTGTGACCCCATAGGTCATATTTATACTTGTGGCATGTCTTCAAGGGCTCCTTGTGCATTAATGAGGCTCCATTAATGAAAAAACAGTCCCAAATATGAGAAAATCCCTTCATTAAATGCATCCTAGATTCTCCCAAAAATGGTAATAAATCTATCTTTTCCAATTTTTTTGTTCCAACGACTATTTTTTGACACCTCTACGACCCTGTCAACCTCCTCGCGTAGCTATCGCACGTGCATCACACCTTACTTCACATATAATCCAGAGCTAAGGAAAACCATCTATAGATCATCTCCCCGAACATGGGCTTACTGGCTAGGTAATTCAAAGCATAACACGTAATGTCCATCGCATCCCTTAACAACTTCAGACTTCTCTGAAATTCGTCATCCCAATGGAATGTCGCACCCTTTCTGAGTAATCGAGTCATGTGCGTAGGTATCATCTCATACTTTGCAATGTGCTTTCTATAATATCCAACAAGGCTCATCATGGAGCGCACCTGTTGAGCATTCTTAGGGGGAGATATCAAAGTTCTAGAAACCGCGTGCGGTCCCCTAGATGCCATAATAGCCAATTGTCTGCAGTTTACAGTTTTTGTTATCGGCTCATTAAGGATTTCATGAACCAAGGTGTGGCCAATCATATCAAATCCACTTTCAAGGATAAATGTAAGAATAAAACTCTTTGTCAGTGAAATCCATTCCATAGTGCCTCTGCGTAACTTTGTCTCCAAATACCATTCAATAGGCACCTTTCCCATCATGTGAATAAACATATGGACCCATTCATGTCTTGGTTCTACACCCCATACCTGATTCCATCTTGCCAAATGTCTGTGCGCATCTTCTTTTCCATAGTACACAGCTTCCATTTTAATGACTGGACGTTCAAACCGCAACCTCATCATGCACGCACATTCCTCCCAGTTTCCCATATTCTCCTTATGATTTTTCCACCATCTTGTTGGAGTAGCAAGCAAGCCAAGATCTAAAGCATGGAATCTCTCTCCTTTCGGCACAATCCTTTCAAGCTCTCCTATAAACATGTTTACATCATTTGATCCATCGTAGTGAGGTAAATCATGTACCTCAGATGTTATACATCACAGAGAACAGGTCACGTGATTACAGCACAGCGCAGACACCTCATGCACTCGATTCTGCCAATTTTCTATTTCTTCATCAGAGTCTGGAAAACAAGAGTTATCCTTCTCTGACTTAAGATTCCCATATGCTGTTGTATTAATCCAGTCTTCCTCACGTGATTTTAGCTTATATATTTGATCAATTCAATGCACATTGGTTCAGTATATATTTGTCCTTTTGCAGGATCTAGAGGAATTATCACCCTGACTCCATTGCTTTCAAATTCCATTTTTCTTTTATTCATATTGATAACACCATCCATGTCAATGGCCTAATCCAATCCTAACAGCACATGATAGGAATCAGTATCATCTAAAATTTTGATGACTTCAAATTCTTCTATCACCTTAACACCCTCTACACTGAACACAAATTGTGACATCCTTCCTAAAGGAATGATCTTCTGCTAATTAGCCATGCACAGTTGAATGATAGACCACTCTAGCTTTGGCTCTCCCATGTGCTGCCATGTTTTCTTAGGTAGAACATTAGCATCTGATCTCATATCTAAAATAACTTGTTCCATTTCATAAGCATCAATCTTTGTGGTCATATGCATCGCCCTACCTGTTAGCTTCTTGATTTTGTATATTTTGTTGCCCGCTTGTTGTTCTACCATAGGCTGCTCTTTCTTTGTACAATTATCTATTAATGCCTACAGATTTTCTACAACCTTCTTGTTGCACAGTAAATTTATACATTCTTGTAGAAATGGTTCGATCTCCTCATCTCCTCCTAATTCCTTCATCGTTCTCCTGATGTCGATGCACTTCCTTCTGTAAATTATTTCCACGCTTCAATAAAAGTCTCTTTTGCACACTGAAGAATAAATAATTCTTGCTTTTCTCGTGCTTTACGGATCCATACATTAGTGGTTGGTTGCTTAACTTTATCTTCATTGGTGGCTACACCACTCCTATTTACTACATTCACACTGGGATCCTTTTCACGGCTCTCAACATGAACCATCTGAAGATTTTGTGTTGGGGTATGCGTCTTCTTTTCCTGTATTTTAGAAATCAAGACAGGAAAATCTTCTATGACCTGATCAAATTGTCTACAATACCTATATCACTGTCGTGATGGATTCAAAAGTCACGTGCATAATGGCCAACATCTCCACAGTTATATAAAATTACTTATCCTCTTCCTCGGCCAATTGATCCACCTCCTCGCCCTCTTCCTCTACCTTTAAATCCTCCGTGACAAGAAGGGGATGTTGGTGATGTAGGCTCAGCCTGTATTCTATATATTTATGTTTTATCTAACATCATATCAAAAGTGTGACAATGTTTCTCATCATGCCCTAATGACGAATAGAATTTGCAAAACAACTTCTTCAAGTCCGGTTGATATTTTCCGATCCTTGGGCAGGAATCTGTGTCATGTAATCCAAAAATTTGATAGATAATGCACCACACAATATTCTTCAATGGTCTAGGGCCTCCTGCATTCAAATAATTTTTGAAGATATGACACTGATATTTATGGTTCCCAGAAGCTTTACATTTTATACACCAAACCTTTGCACAAACCTCCTCGCCCGTGTCCTTACACAAGCTTTGAATTTATATATGCATGGCTTCGAGATGATTCTGAATATGTTGAGCTCCCAGTGCAATAGGTGTTTGGGTAGCCTCCAATTTCATTACAACCTCCACATCCTCAGCTTGTGTGGCAATATTTTTCTGACCTAGGGGTTGGCATAGATGTGGGAGCAACATGGAAATGAACCATTCCTTATGTTCAGTATCATCAATAAAAAATCCATCATCTCTGATGGTGCACTTCAACCTTTTATCGGCCTCCCATATGGATTCATTAGCCTCCTGACGAATCTCCTTCATTTTTTTCATCAACTGCGCATGTGACTTAGGTTTCTTAAACTGCTCTTTCAGGGTTGCTTTTATTTGTTCCAAGGTAGCATTAGAGTTTGCTTGAGCATACCTGATGTACCAATATAATGCATGATATCGAGAAGCAGTAGCCAACTGTGCCTTCGTAATATAAATATTGTTAATTTGTTGAGCCTTCCATATGGCCTCAGTCACAAACTATAAGTGATCAATATCCTCATTTCCAATGCCTCTGAAATTAGGTAACTTCATTGATGCCACCATATCTACTTCAGGGGAGGTGGAGGTGGTGTTGGAGATGGACTACACGGTGGATTAGGTGATCCATGATGTAAGTGTATAAGAAGATTGGATGGGGTTGGAAACAGACTCAAGGGTTTCTGGTGTGATGATATTTCTTTTTTAGGAATCACCTGAAATAGAAGTTTCTGGTTCAGGTTCACTATCAGATCTAGGCTTTAGAGGGATATAAATATTTTTTTTCAGAATCTTCACGGTAAACTTTTCCTCTGCACGTAGTTGGACCTCTTTGATGCATTCAAGCAGTATGTTCGCATAGACAACCCCTTTCACATAATATAATTTTCAACAATAATTTCAATGATCGCGGGAACTTTCCTCTAGGGCCTTTGAAAAACCCTCTTTCTACTTCATAAAAGGACGCAAATTGATCACTGGATAATTATGTCACAAATCCTCCCCAGAGGCGATCAATCTAGTGATATACTATGTGGGTGATCTTATTGTCAAATTTCTCTACTTGCTGGATCAATTCAGGAGTCCACTCAATGACTATGTCATCTTTTATGCAGTGATGGAATTCAACCAAGCATGACAACCGCTCATGTAGTTCATACACAAAGGAAAAAAATAATATTTCATGCACTTCTATATAAATATATTTTTGTACCCACTGTTTTTCAGACAAATTAGTACTTCTATTCTCTTGGAGTTTGAATTCAAGGATATTTATATCCGGCCAATCTTGTAATTCATTTCGTGACAGATGCCACAACATCAAATCTCCCTAAAAATGATCCTAGTCCCGACAAAAAAACCATTTGTTGTTTTGGGGGGTCCTGACCCAGGTTCAAAGTTTACGGATAAACCAAACAACCCTCCAATTACTGGCACTTCCGGTAATGACCTACTCTGAAGATCAAATTATCACTTGAAGTAGTATGGGGGGTGTTGGAACCAAGTTTCCACACCCTCAAGGAGAAAATAATGAAGTGGTCTTCAAAAAACCGAATGCAAACTTATATCAATTGTAAAGAGATGTGTGCAACAGTATAAACCAAAATCACATATACGTACAACGATCCTTAACAGAATAAGAGAGTTCATAGATCTCTTCAATGCAGATAAATTATACCTGAACCAAACCCAGATCTAAATAATTTTCAATTACTTAACCAAATTTATCAATCATCAATAAGCATGCATAACCATAACAGATATCCTTTGTGCAATAATCAATAGAAAACAGTTTGATCTCAACAGAACATGAACATTAAATAACTCATATCAATAACATAAGAAGTTCGCCAAAATATGTCCTTTCTATTAATATTTATAACCTTTCAATACATCAAAATTTCCCTTACATAACCCTTCCGCGCACACAGCCAAAAGAGTTCGCACACAACATGGACTAGGTCTCCGTGCACAGAGCCAGCAGGAGCCTTTCAACCCAACCCAGAAAAACCCTTACAACGTATTACAAATGCACATAGATCATAGTCTCATATCATACTTAGTTGAACTTAACTGAACTATCTTCCTTAGACTCGATCTATCTATTTAAAATATTTTTGCGTATAGATACTATGGTCTCAAACCATGGTTTGAGGCCCACAGTTTACCCTTAAACCCATTTACATCAAAATTAGGGACTTAGACCCACCCCAAAGCCCCTTGACTCAATCGTGCAGTGCACACATACAAACTTATACAAAATTACATAAAAAATTGTGCCTCAGGGGATCCCACTCCAATAATAAGGAGGCGAAAGTTTGATTCCTTGGGTCTGAAAATTCCAGCATTTTCCCGCTCAATGATAAATGAAGTTTGATGGATAATTATAATAATTCCTCCACTAAAAACATGCATTATATTCTATACATTGAGTAACATATGCAGTTCTCAACTAGATAGCCTTTAAAAAATATTTTAAACAAATTAGGGCACAATCAAGCATAATTTAGAAATAAAAATTCCATACATTATACAAATTCAAAATGATAATCTTCAACAACATGTACTAGAAAGATAAAATGTAGTATATTCATCCATTCACCAAATAAATAGCTCCAAAAAAAATCCAAAATAGCTTTCAAATATCAAAATGCATTCCAAGAATCTCCAATAGCTAAGAAGGAACAAGTGTGAGTTCCTCTCAAGAAATCAAATTCCAAGTGTGATGATGATGAGAGACTCAAATGACGTCTCTTCGATTTATACATGTCTAATCAAGTCTAATTTTAGTCTAAATCTCTACTTGGTTGTTAAATGATGGAAAAAACTAATTGAGGTTACAAGCCAACGTCATAATAAAACACCCACAAGAAGGCCAAAATGATGACGTAAACCATGTGTGAGCCTCTTGGAGGCATGCATTGAACTCTCTTGTTGTCAATTTGAGTGAAGTGGCTCCAAAAATCATCCTCTAGGGGTTGGACCCTAGATCTCTATGCAAATCATCGTGTGGGCCCCAGTTTTGTGTTTGGGGCACAAATGGCTCTCATGGGTCTCTTAGTGATAGAATAAGTTGGTTATGCTCCAACATTGAGGGCTCAGATTATGGTGCTAGCCCTCCCATGTCCCAAAGGGTGAGACAAACTCATTTGGGCATCAAATCAGCTGCCAAACCATGTGTACACTGCTAAGCCGGTTGGGGCATGTTGGTCCAAGTGCATCATCTCGTGAACAATGTGTGGGCAAAGCGTAGACTACTGGGGTGTTGTAGGTTCCCATGGAATGGAATGATGGTCTGCAATTGATAGGAGTCCCATGGCTCTCAACGCTTCACCTGTATGGTGTCATATGCTCCTCTAGTGGACTTCGGCCCCGATTAAGTTGCCTAGCCCATGATGAAAACCACCTTCCAATCACACATGATGTCTAGTGTTGCATCTTCAACATTAGGTACAACTAATCATTAGTGAATGTAAGTGAACCAAGCTTGTTATTCAAGGGAAAATTAAGACTTCATATGGCGCTTATATTCCAAGTTTGGAGCTTTGATCACGTAATAGTGTTACCTGCCTAGGTAGTAGTGCCTAATAAATTATCCTATTAGGTGTTGCCAGCCTCTAAGGGGAAATACATGTCTCCAGTACAACCTTTAATTAATAGGTGACATCTGAATAATGATGAAATGGATGCAAGTAAAGGGGTATCGAGGCCAAATTTCAGGTATACAGATAGCAATATTGGAGGTTTTATTATATTAGTGTGTGCACGTGAGTGAGGGAGATATGAGTTGCCCCAACCTTTGTTTTTCCACCCCTCTTTATTTTTATTTTGCTTTTTATTGATTTTTCTTTGTAATACTGCCTAAAGCTTGAAGACATGGGAGCATGTTGTGTATTATGTAAATCAGTTATTACCCCCTTAAAGGTGGGGTAATTCATCACCCACCATGTGTTGGGACCATGGTTTTGTCTTAATGATGTTTGGGGCACTCAAGGGCCCTAGGAACCAAGGTGATGGTCATGATGAAGGGGTAGAGCTCATGCTTGGCTTTTTCCCATGTGCTATATTAAATGTCATGACCATCTTTTGTATTTTTTGATATTATTTTCTTTTGTTTCTTGCTTGTGGCCATGATATGCTTTTAACATTCTTTTAGTTGCATCAACCTTCGGGGCAACAGTTCCAGGCCTGACCCAGATATGTGGACAAGGGGAGGGGGCGTACCAGTGTCTTGTGGACTTAGTGGTCATGTGGACCCAAATATTGAAAATGATGAAAGAGGGCTTGTAATGTACAGAGGGGAGTGAAAAATGTGAAATGGGAAAATGGGACTGTGCTACCAAAATTGGGGTTTCCCAAGTAGTTCCCTTCCTGAAGCCATAAGCCAATATGGGAGATCCCACGAGACTAGGATTGAGGATCAATGCCCCATTTAAGGTGAGGGAACAAAACTACAGTCAAAATCCTTCCTTCTTCCAATTCACCCAATAATCCATGCCTAATATGGCCCAAGGAAAAACAAGCATAAGCACCTGATTGCACAATAAAAAACATACCTTTAGGATTGGATTGCCCATCTTCAAACATATGCTCTCGACAAATGGGCAAGGGTTCATATGACTAGTTCAAGGAGCAGAGATAAAGTGGCAAATCACATCGGTTATAAGGTGGCTCTTAGGGGTTGTTGGCTACCGAGTAGAAGAAGATGAATAGGATAAATTATCTCCTAGGGATACCCACTTTTGATGGGTAACAATTCCCACTATAGAGCTTGTAAAAAAATATTGTTGGTGTAAAAAACAGAGCAAATCCTGAATTTAATTATACCACCAAGTTTTAATTAAAATGTTACTTGTTATAGAATTGGAAGAACTAGATATTATTTGGGAAAGGTTTAAAAAAGGGTTTGGAAGAAACCCGTGGTCTAGGGTTTTGATATTTGTCACTCAACATAAGCATGGTGAGTAGCAATTGTTTTTCTCTCTGTAATATTCCCAAATGGGGAATGCAGAAATACAATGTAGAATGATAGATAAATAATGTAGATCATCTTAGAAATAGAAAGAGGCCAATATGGAGACCTTTAATTTTTTATTACAACAACAAAACATGTGTAATAAATGGCCCATACGATGCACAACAAGCAAATACAAGTATCCAGAATGAAAGAACTCAAATGAGGTGTCACAACCATGTATAAAGACTAAAAATGCCTTACAACGTTATTTCATTGGCTCCTTTGGCATCAGCTTGTATATACACATCAATTCCAGAGCAACCTATGACAAAAATTATATTTATACCAGATATGTACACTATACAGGCTCTTCTATTGAAGCCCCTTAGGGTTTTCAGCAAAACACCAAGCACAAGATGTAGATCTGAGATCTAAGACTGCAGATCTATGGAAATATTCAGATCTGGAAAGTGGATCTGATTTGATATAAACAAGATATTGATCCCCTCCAAAGGATCTCAAAAGTGAATGGAAAATCCCCAACACCTAGAAAATCACTCACCAGATGATGTGCTGAAACACCCCGCAAATACACCTACAGGAATAACGTAGATCTGGATCTATACTGTGTTGTAGGGATCAAATACAGTTGGAAATATGCCAAAAATATGGAAATGATGCTCACTGTCTTCAATATTGTCCTCCTAATAAAGTAGAACCCTCCTTGACTAAAAAGAAGCACTGAAATGGACTATATCTGAAAGATCTAATCTCCACTTACTGCATCTTGCAAAAACATTCAAACCCTCAACAGGATTTGTGTTGTAGTTGAAAGAAGTAGCTTGGCCCTAAGCCAGATAGTGGACAATGCAATACAAACTCTCCCAAGAGCTACTCAATGGGAAGAGGTGGGATTCCCGACCAAGAACACCCAATGCTAAACAACATTCAATCTCAGCTAAACAGGAAGAGATAGATATATGTCTAAACAAACCATATATTCAGAAAATATGATAAACATCAACAAACCTCTAATGCTTCCATCCTCTTCATTTTATAAGACAAGAGCTTGCAAACCCTAAACCACCTCCAATGAAATCACTTCTTTCACACAAGGCATCTCCATCTAAAACTGCGTTGTGCCTCATTGATGACCACTCCTCCATGACAGCGTTGTAGATTTGGTCAAGGTTGACCCAGTCAACATGTTTTAGCCCCTATCCACACCTTGGGGTACTTTATTAGGCTAAAAATATGACCCACTTTCACATGAGAAGTGGTTTTATGGGTCTCCCCACCCAATTATTCACCTATCAATGTGACAAAACAAAATTTTAATATTCCCATTAGTTGTAGGCTAAGTTAGGAATATTACAGTCCTCCCCTCCAAAATGTTGCTTGTCCTCAAGCAACTATAAGGAAATTGCAAGATCCCAAATGGATATGTCTCCTCCCAAGAATACAAGTTTTCCTTTGGTGAATAAACCAAATAGCTTTCATCATGAAGAAGTGGGGGATATATGGAAAGAGTTATATGTTGTCCATTGGCCTCCTTAAGGCATGAGAGATGATAAATATTGGGTGCTTCAACCCCAATGAGAAACTCCAATCTCCATGCTATCATCCAAACAAAGTGAGCCATCCTTGGTAACTCATAGAAACAGTTACCAATCCCCTTCTTATGCAATGTGTAGGGGCTGCATTGATGAAAATGAGATGTAATCTTGTTCAAATTATGTTGCCTCTCCCTCCATTTATGATAAATTTGGAGTTGCTAATCCTGGGCTGCAATAATATAGTCATCATGAGGCCAAAAGATACTTGGAATCTCATGATTCTACTCATTGGTTCTAGGAAGCCTCCTTGCCCAATCCTCCATGCATATAGTGAACAAAGTGTCATCACCATATGGGCTCCAAAAGAAATATGGACTAAGTGTCATATGACATCTTGGATGGTGACAATAATCCCTCCATTGAGACTAGTGTTTTTCTTTTTTGATGCAGGAGCATTAGCTCCGAAAAACACCTTGTATTTTATTTAAGCTAGGGGTTTCATGTTTTGAAGAAATATTAAATTTCATGTAAATATTAATATTATTTTGAGTGATTAATTATATTTTAATTAATTATTTGTGAGAATTTGTAAATGTTTCCAAACAACTGGAAACATGAGAGAAATTAGTTTCAAGATAGTTTAGAATTAATGATGGAGCCTAAGTTGGAATTAGTTTCAAATTTTTAGAGATAAAAATCTATCTTTTAGGGATGTTGAGAGATTTAGGGATTTGTTGAGATTTTAAAGGGATAGAACTCAATTTAGTGCATTTTTAATTTGTATAAATTAGAAGGCCTCAAAGGAAAATAGGGCAGGTAGACTTGAATAGTTGGAGAGAGTGAGAGGGTGATTGAGCGCAGGCTTGAACGGCCAAGGCTGTAAGCCTTCGGCAATTGTAAAAGGCCTAAATGTTGAATATCTGGGCATGAATCGAAAGTTTTTGTAATTTTTTGTTTTTTCTATATATATATGAGGATTGTAACTTTTGAGTCATATGAGTGTGTTGAATTTGAGTGTGTGAATGTGTTTGAAACTGGGGATTAGTCTCCAAGGTTTGCATATAGTCGAAAGGATTCGATGCTATTTAACGTTGATATGATGACTGCTAAGCATAATGGTAAAGCTGTGTTAAATAAATGAGAGACTATTTTATATCAATCTGTGGGGTCAATTGCCAGCAATGGAAAAAAATCGAGCGCCCAGTTAGTATGAAGCTGTTTAATTGACAGCAATGGAAAAATCGAGCGCCCAACTGATTCATCATGAAGTAGAGGATCTATTCAGTTTTAATAACAAATGTACAGAATGTGTGATTGCTTCGGTCATAATTTTATGAACAGACTCCAACTGTAATTGCGTTTAGGCGAATGGGATTTTAGTAGAAACGATTCTCATTTCTCAGAATTGTTGTGCATTAATATCATATATAGAAGAGTTAAATAAAGGCTTTTACAGCGTTCAAGAGGTTAAGGCACGATGCCAATTTATAGAGGTGCGCAATTCCAGAAAGGGTGCAAACGAACGACTTGGGTGCTTAATTGGGTACAAAGGTATGAATTTTTTTCAGTTTTATACATCGTTTGAAATTAATGAATTGAAAGAACAAAACCTGAGTTCGAATGAAAGACCGATCACTATTCTTTATGTGAAATCTGTGAATCTGTTGTTCTCTTGCCAAAGAAATTGATGTAATCATAAACTAAGAACGCAGAGGAGTGCTATTAAAAACCGTGTGGAGAAATTCTATTTTGTTGGTATTGGATCTTTGGATAAGATCAGAGTTTATATAAGTTGTCATAGCAAAGGACTGTGCGCAGAGGTATTGCATAGTCAATGTTAAATGCTGAGTGATTTTGTGTGGCAAACTTGAATTACAGGTGAAGTCTCATGTGGAAGGTGCAGAATTTTCAATTGAGAATCCATTTTAGAAACCCCACACAATGTTGAAGATTGATTGACATTCGATTGGCAGACTTTGAAATTTGCAGATAATCTGTAGAATTGAAAATGATTTCCTTGTTTCATTGAAGAAGAACAGATTTTTATTGGCGCTAAAGCAATTGTGTTAAGTGACTTGCATATGGAGTTCCATTATGATGATGGCATTGACTTATGGAAGGTTGTGGTAATTGGGTGTGTCATGTTCAGAATTTGGGAAATTGGTTGTATAATTGTTTAATTGCAGAGATTTCTATTGCAAAGAAGTTCTATCGCAGATCGATAAGGCACTCATGGAGTGGAAGGATCGAACTGCAAGAGCACAGGTTGACATGGTTATCAAATGGAAAATGCTGAAGCGTTGTATTAAAAATATGTTGTTTATACATGGATTAAACAATGTCAAGTCAGTTGAGGTTTGACAAGGTGAAAGGCGATATAATTAAATCATTTCTATTGGCATTTGGTCTGAATGTGTGAGGTGAGTTTCAATGCTATTTGAAGTGTGGGATTGATGTTGGATTGAGTGTGTTGAGATGACATTGAAGCTTGAAATTTAATCGAAGAAGAGTTTAAATTATTGAAACATATGTTTTAAATGTTTCCGCATTCAAATGATAATTTGTGAATTTGCTAGGAATTGAAAGATAAGCTTCCACATATTAGTTTTGATTTCCAGTGGGTGAAATTGTCCTAGATTGAAGTTTTATTGGGCGGTTATGATGATGCATTTATATATGCACAGAATTGAGAAAAAGATTCTGGGGTTTGCAGGCCCTGCCTGCGTCATTTTTGGTATCAGAGCCTGGCTCTGTTGGAATTGAAGATGTTTGTTTTTTTTCTGAATGAGGACAGAAGGTTTTTTTGAGAACTAAAGTATGTTTTCTTTGAATGTGTGATGAATTTTAAATCTGGTATGCAAGCTACAAAAATGCAGTGAACAGGATTGCAGAAGTGAAAGGGGACAAGATCATGCAAGATCTTAAAGGTGAGATGATTTTCTGATTTAAAATTTATGATTGAAGTTTATGGTTGCAGAGAATATGATGGCAGTGAACCTGACATTCAGCTAAAGGTTGGATAGGGAGGACAATTGCAGTGTCCTGAAGAGATAGCCTAGAGAGTGAGCAGAGGAGAGTGCTCAAGAGGTTCCAGAGGTAGTGAACCAGAACTTACCAAAAGACTGAGTGAGGAGAGCTTGGTGAGGTAAGGGGCAGCAAGAGAGATTGTTGTTGCAGAGGCTAGTGCAACTCATGATGAGTGAGAAACTCATGGAGAATATGATCATGGAGGATCAGAGAAGAGGTTTAGAGGAATGCCATAGAGGTGAGATGACTGATGAAGTCAGAGGAAGAGAGATTGCAGTAATGACGGTACAATTGCAGGTACTAGAGGAATGGCTACAAGAGCAGGAAAACCAGAATATAGGATGGATCTTTCCACTGAAGGGAAAGAGAATGATTTGGCGACAATTGTAGATGAAGTTGAGGCAAAGTGTGATTGCCTTATTGAAGAAAGAACTTAGAGTTCTTGAGCCGGAGATGGAATTTGAAGATTCCACATGCAGATCTGTTCAAAGGAAAGTGCTGGAGGAAGCAGTCAAGACTGAAAAGTCTTGTGGTTTTAAAACTGATGAGTTGTGTATGTTTGCAGGTACAGTACAGGGAGATGAGCAAGCTTTAGAGTTTGTTCAGGAGAGAGAATTGAATCTGAAAGCTGTTCAGATTGATGCTGAGATAGCAAGATATCATGAGGAAATGAAGACAAAGGATTCTAATCAGAATGTTGATGCAGAGAGAGAAAGACCAGTTGATGATTGGTTAAGAGCTGGTGAAGGTATGGAAAATTGTGTAAAGTTTCCGAGTTCTACTCCTAATGAAATTGTTGAATTGTATAGGAAACTAGATCTTCAGAGAAGAGAATTGGAGAGACAGAGGACTTATGTGCAGGATAATATGCTGAGGAAGCAAGGCAGAGAAGTTTTCATGAATGACAGTCCTGGAGCAGAGGATGGTAAGAAGGCGAGACTAGCTGACAGTCTCATGGTGAATGCAAATCAGCATACTGATGTGCTGACAGAAGAGTTGGGAAGGAACTTAGAGCAGCATATTGAAGTGTTGCCAGGGAAAGCTGAGGAGAAAGCCAGTAAAGATTTTCTGAGTCCTGAAGAAGACTTAGAGTTGTGGATGACTGAATCTACAAGTGAGACCGTTGGGTCTTGTGATTTTAAAACTGACAATTTGATTGTGTTTACAGGTGAGGAAGAAGACAGTTCATCACTTGGAATTGTCTTGGAAGAAGAAGAAATGTTGCCAGTAGAAGATGAGACAATCATGTCTCATAAGCAGAGGCTTGTTACCATAGTTGACGAGGAAGAGTTGGCTTGTCTGTATAGCCAAGAGAGAACTGTGGGGCAGAATTTTGGAACTGCTACAGTGTTAGAGGATGAGGCTACAGTGTTTGAAGAACTTGATTTGATTGCCAGAATCAATCAAGAGGATGATGGACAATTACTGAAGATTTTCGAAGAGGAAGATGGAGATTATGCTGGAGTTAATTTGCAACATGTTGATGAAATGCCGAAATGTTTGCTGGAGACATTTGAACCAGAGAAAGAAGTTGACAGATGCAGAAAACAGAGGCAAGAAATTGTTCTAAAAGACAATGTAGCAGCAGCAGAAAAGGTACAAAACAGCAGTAAGGGTGAAAAGGAAGCGATCAAAACAAGTGAAGAACAAGCAAGAATGAGAATTCAGTAATCAAGAGATGGAAACAATCAGCAGACAGAGGATATACTGGACAGAGAAATTGAGTTGATAAGGAGGTTAATGATGAAAATGTCTCAGAGAAAGACAGTAGCAAGAAAGAAAAGGAGTGACAACAAGAGGAAGACAATAGCAGATCTTGAAGGCAGAGTAAGTGGAGCATTACAGCACAAAATATGGAAACCTGGAGGACAACAGCAGATAACAACAACAGTAAAGCAATTGACAAGCAAGGAAAGATTACAAAATAAAATTTGGGATCCAGGAGGAAATAATTATCCAGACTTATGACCAGGTGGTCATGAATTTTCTTACATGGGGAGTCTGATGCAGGAGCATTAGCTTCGAAAAACACCTTGTATTTTATTTAAGCTACGGGGTTTCATGTTTTTAAGAAATATTAAATTTCATGTAAATATTAATATTATTTTGAGTGATTAATTATATTTTAATTAATTATTTGTGAGAATTTGTAAATGTTTCCAAACAACTGGAAACATGAGAGAAATTAGTTTCAAGATAGTTTAGAATTAATGATGGAGCCTAAGTTGGAATTAGTTTCAAATTTTTAGGGATACAAATCTATCTTTTAGGGATGTTGAGAGATTTAGGGATTTGTTGAGATTTTAAAGGGATAGAACTCAATTTAGTGCATTTTTAATTTGTATAAATTAGAAGGCCTCAAAGGCAAATAGGGCAGGTAGACTTGAATAGTTGGAGAGAGTGAGAGGGTGATTGAGTGCAGGCTTGAACAACCAAGGCTGTAAGCCTTCGGCAATTGTAAAAGGCCTAAATGTTGAATATCTGGGCATGAATCGAAAGTTCTTGTAATTGTTTGTTTTTTCTATATATATATGAGGATTGTAACTTTTGAGTCATATGAGTGTGTTGAATTTGAGTGTGTGAATGTGTTTGAAACTGAGGATTAGTCTCCAAGGTTTGCATATAGTCGAAAGGATTCGATGCTATTTAACGTTGATATGATGACTGCTAAGCATAATGGTAAAGCTGTGTTAAATAAATGAGAGACTATTTTATATCGATCTGTGGGGTTAATTTCCAGAAATGGAAAAAAATCGAGCGCCCAGTTAGTATGAAGTTGTTTAATTGACAGCAATGGAAAAATCGAGCGCCCAGCTGATTCATCATGAAGTAGAGGATCTATTCAGTTTTAATAACAAATGTACAGAATGTGTGATTGCTTCGGTCATAATTTTATGAACATACTCCAACTGTAATTGCGTTTAGGCGAATGGGATTTTAGTAGAAACGATTCTCATTTCTCAGAATTGTTGTGCGTTAATATCATATATAGAAGAGCTAAATAAAGGCTTGTACATCGTTCAAGAGGTTGAGGCACGGCGCCAATTTATAGAGGTGCGCAATTCCAGAAAGGGTGCAAACGCACGACTTGGGTGCTTAATTGGGTACAAAGGTATGAATTGTTTTCAGTTTTATACATCGTTTGAAATTAATGAATTGAAAGAACAAAACTTGAGTTCGAATGAAAGACCGATCACTATTATTTATGTGAAATCTGTGAATCTGTTGTTTTCTTGCCAAAGAAATTGATGTCATCATAAACTAAGAACGCAGAGGAGTGCTGTTAAAAACCGTGTGGAGAAATTCTATTTTGTTGGTATTGGATCTCTGGATAAGATCAGAGTTTATATAAGTTGTCATAGCAAAGGACTATGCGCAGAGGTATTGCATATTCAATGTTAAATGCTGAGTGATTTTGTGTGGCAAAGTTGAATTACAGGTGAAGTCTCATGTGGAAGGCGCAGAATTTTCAATTGAGAATCCATTTTAGAAACCCCACACAATGTTGAAGATTGATTGACATTCGATTGGCAGACTTTGAAATTTGCAGATAATCTGTAGAATTGAAAACGATTTTCTTGTTTCATTGAAGAAGAACATATTTTTATTGGCGCTGAAGAAATTATGTTAAGTGACTTGCAGATGGAGTTCCATTATGATGATGGCACTGACTTATGGAAGGTTGTGGTAATTGGGTGTGTCATGTTCAGAATTTGGGAAATTGGTTGTATAATTTTTTAATTGCAGAGATTTCTATTGCAAAGAAGTTCTATCGTGGATCGATAAGGCGCTCATGGAGTGGAAGGATCGAACTGCAGGAGCACAGGTTGACATGGTTATCAAATGGAAAATGTTGAAGCGTTGTATTAAAAAGATGTTGTTTATACATGGATTAAACAATGTCAAGTCAGTTGAGGTTTGACAAGGTGAAAGGTGATATAATTAAATCGTTTCTATTGGCATTTGGTCTGAATGTGTGAGGTGAGTTTCAATGCTATTTGAAGTGTGGGACTGATGTTGTATTGAGTGTGTTGAGATGACATTGAAGCTTGAAATTTAATCCAAGAAGAGTTTAAATTATTGAAACATATGTTTTAAATGTTTCCGCATTCAAATGATAATTTGTGAATTTTCCAGGAATTGAAAGATAAGCTTCCGCATATTAGTTTTGATTGCCAGTGGGTGAAATTGTCCTATATTGAAGTTTTATTGGGCGGTTATGATGATGCATTTATATATGCACAGAATTGAGAAAAAGGTTCTGGGGTTTGCAGGCCCTGCCTGCGTCATTTTTCTTGATGTCTCAAAACATGATATAATAAGTGGCCATCCAACCACCTTCTTGCTTCCATAAGCTTCTCAAAATCTTGAAAATAGTAGAGGATATTTGGTGTTGGCTGAATATGTTCCAAGCAACACATGTCTTGCCAAAAATCCTCCCATGTGAAAGGATTCTCCCAAAGACATAAGTCAAACATATGGCCCCTTGCATAAGGAAACAAGTGATATAATGTAGTAGCCATATAATGTCCCATCCTCCTTTTGAAGCATGAATAAATGTGGTAATTTCCATTCCCAACGGACACATCCAACCAATGTGTCATCCCTCCAATCATGTCCCCAACAAAATTAATATCAACATCATCATGTGGGATCAAAATCAATGATACATAAATAATCAAATGCAATTATGGAGGTGGATCATAGCCCCACATGTGGAACAGCACAGTAGGTCTCCGGACTGCATCATATTGTGATATGATAAGTGGTTTCCCCACCACTTACTTGCTGCCCAAGTAATATCACCATGGCTGAAGGTGTGAGATATATTTGGTTCTTTTGGAATACACCCACAATGATACAATATCTCCCTTTGTCTTCTAAGGGAGTGTTCATGTTCAGAAATGTTTGTGGCCCAAAGTTTGCCATGAAGTTTATAAGGAATAATAATCCTCTTAGGAGCTATGGCGTGCATATACATGGTAATAGAATACAAGTAATAATAAAATGAATCATGAGATACAAAAGCATATTCTTTACCAAAATTTCTCCACATACAAATGGAGTGGTGCATAGATCTATCTCTTCCCTTTCCAAAAGAGGAAAGAGGTGGCTGAATTGACTCCTTCATAGAGTCATTTATCTTCTCCATCTCCACATGGTTCATGCATCTCTGAAAATGCTGATATAACTCCTCTTCAAATCCTTCCCAAGTGTAGAACTCCATGATAGTATTGAAAACCTTCATAGAATATGTATGGCTAAAAAGGAATTCTTCATGTGCTCTTTGTAGCAACTTCTCCTTGAGCTTGGAAGTTCTAGATAAGAAGATCCTACCATGATGATATATGACTTCATCTTGGACTCAATAGTCCCCCTCTTGTAGCTGGTCATCAAGTATCATGCACGTGAAAATATCCTTTGAATAATCCACCAACGGCTGGGATTTCCAATATGGATCTAAGCTTCCCAATAATGACAACGTTGTAGAATTTTAAAATGAAGTAGTTGTCACATCATCACTCTCCTCTTTGACATGATCAATGCCAAAGCCACATGTTAGAGTAATGTCACTCCAACTCTGTTGCCTCTCTTGCAGCTGATCTTTCTCAAAACAAGATTGAAGTACATGGAAGTCAACCTCCTTTAGAAAGGTTTCTTTCTTCCAAAACTTCCATAGTTTGGCCCATGCATGCAAGAGTGTTAATACCCTCTTGTCATATTTAGAAATATTTCTCATGTGTGGAAGTATCATTTTTTGCCCCAGGACTATGGAGTGGCCATTTGACACCATGCTCATGTCATTATATATTTCTGAATCATTTACAGGGCAAATAACTGAGTGGGAGATGGAAATGTCCATATCAAAATATTGCTAACCTCTTCTTGGAACCCATAAAACGTTCTCAGTGCTGTGCTAGATTCTCCCAAGGCTCCTTCCTTAGCCAAATATTTCAATGTTGCACGAAGTTGAGAGAACACTTTATTCTTCTTCCAATGAGGGGGTCTCCCTGGTGGAATGCCTCCATGCAAAGAGACATCAAAATCTGAAGTAGACTGTATAAATGAGTGGACTGATGTTTCCCTTCCCTTGTTGCATAAATCAGTCTTCTTCTTCTTAATATAAACCCCTTGAAATAAAAAAGGGTGCATGCTCCTCATCCTTGGATGCTGATCCACCCTTCCTCCTCCTTGGATCAAGGTGTTACTTCCCATGACCAATGTCACATGATGCTCTTTGGGAACCCTTTGCAAAGATGCAAAAGCTCCTCCTCTTGAAGCAATAACTTCATACCCATCCCCATGTGGTGATGGTCCTTCTTCTGAAGTGACAATGCCATTACTACCTTCATGCTCTTTCTCCTCATCAATATTTGAGAATACCTCATCAACAATGAGAGACCCTAGATCTTGGTCTTCCCTTGAAAGAGGAATCTCCATGTCTTCCCTTTGAGAATAAATCTCTTCATGCAATGGGGATCTTTCCCTTGGCAAGGTATCACACAAGTTTTTATCCCCTTCAATAGAAATCTGAAGTGGACTTGGTATAACAGATCTTTCCAACTCATGGAAGGGTTTTGAATGTTCATGCTTTGCTAGCTCAATCAAATATGTTTCAGTTTGTTTTTCCTCAAATCTCTTCACTAATCTCTTATTGAATCTTGCATAAGTAGATATGTTTTCATTCTTTAATGAAAAGGATTCAAACAACCACCAAGCATAAGATTTACCTTTAAGATGCAGCACTGCTATCCTAAGGGCTTCCTTTTCTGAAACTTGTTGTAGATGCAAATATGATTCTAGCTGATCTATCCAATACTTGGCTATGCATGTAGAGGATCCATCAAAATTTGGCAGAAAGAATCTACCTCTTCTGCTTTTGTTGTGCTTGTTGGGTCTTCTTTCCTCCTTGAGTTGGAAAAAATCTTGGAAGTTCAAGTGCTCCTTGAATATCCAAGATTTTGATTCATACTCATAAAGATAATCACTCAAAGACTCCTCCTTTGGTGAATCTTCTTCCTCCATCTCTCTTGTAGTAAATCTAGGCATAGTATATTGTTGCAGATCTGATTGTGTGGCTAAATTCTCACACAAAAAATATGAATAACTGGGTCTTTCTTCATGTGAAAATATTCTTGAGGGATCTTTACATTTTTCCCTCCTCATTCCCTTGATTTCTCTTTTAAACTCGTGCATATTTTGGAGAAGAAGTCTTGAATCTCCTTCCCTTTCATTCCTCCAGATAATGGGGTTTTACCCTTGTCCTCTTTTTCATCAATATAATCAAATCTTCTGTGTCTTCTTTCTTGATATCTCCTCTCTCTATCAGTGAGAGGCTCTCCTTCTTCAAAAGACAGATTAGCTTTTTAGAAAGCATGGGTTGTGCCAAGATGATGCTCTAATACCACTGTAATATTCCCAAATGGGGAATGTAGCAATACAATGCAGAATGATAGATAAATAACGCAGATCATCTTATAAATAGCAGAAGTCCAATATGGAGACCTTTCATTTGTTATTACAGCAACAAAATGTATGTAAAAAGTGGCCCATAAGATGCATAACAATAAAATACAAGTCTCCAATGAAAGAAATCCTCAAAATGAGGTGCTGCAACCATGTATAAAAACTGAAAATTCCTTACAACGTTATTTTATTGGCTTTGCAATATTTGTATATTACACATCAGATCTAGAGCAAGTATGTGGACAAAAATTTAGATCTATACCATATCTATACACTATACAAGCTCTTCTATTGAACCCGCTTGAGATTTTTAGCAAAACACCAAGCACAAGATGTAGATATGAGATATAAGACTGTAGATCTATGGAAATATTTAGATCTGGAAAGTGGATCTGATATGATATAAACATTAAAATGAACTCCTCCAATAGATCTACAAAGTGAAGGGAAGATCCCCAACACCTAGAAAATCACTCTCCAAATGATGTGCTGAAAGACCCTGCAAATACACCTACAGGAATAACGCAGATCTGGATCAATACTGTGTTGTAGGGATCAAAATACAGTTGGCCACATGCTAAGATCTGAAAATTATGCTCAATGTCTTCAATACTATCCTCCCAATGAAGTAGAACCCTCCTCCACTGAAAAGAAGTACTGAAATGGACTAGATCTGAAAGATATAATCTCCACTTGTTGCAGCTTGCAAAAATAGACAAGCCCTCAACAGGATCTGTGTTGTAGTTGAAAGAAGAAGCTTGGCCCTAAGCCAGATAGTGGAAAATTCAATACAAACTCTCCCAAGATATACTCAATGGGAAGAGGTGGGATTCCCGACCAAGAACACCCAATGCTAAACAGCATTCATTCTCAGCTAAACAACAAGAGAAAGATATATGTCTAAACAAACAATATATTCAGAAAATATCATATCATCAAAAAACATCTAATGTTTCCATTCCCTTCCTTTTATAAGACAAGAGCTTGCAAACCCTAAACCATCTCCAATGAAATCACTTCTTTCACACAAGGCATCTCCATATAAAACTGTGTTGTGCCTCATTGATGGCCACTCCTCCATGACAGTGATGTATATTTGGTCAAGGTTGACCCAATCAACATGTTTTATCCCCTATTCAAACCTTAGGGTGCTTTATTCAGCTGAAAATATGATCCACTTTCACATGAGAAGTGGTTTTATTCACAATAAAGAGTCTTATGGGTCTCCCCACCCACTTATTCACCTATCAATGTGACAAAACAAAATTTTAATATTCCCATTAGCTTCAGGCTAATTTAGGAATATTACACTCTCCTACCTCAACTCCTAAATTACTTACTACTACAAAATATTGCCATTAGTATGGTATGGGGTATTCTTGGGTTTCTATAGTTCCTATACTTTTTTTAAATAGATTAATTTTACTACAAAATATCTCCATCGAGTTTACAGCAACAAAGTAAATGAAAACTAGTAATAGAAGGTATAAACATATCTTTCTTCATGTTCCTCTTCTCTAAATTGAAATACACGTCCTCATCAATATTATCTAGATCTACATGAAGAGTCATGGAATTAAAGCAAATCTTAAATTGGAACACTTCCTCATCCATGTTATTTAGGCCTACATGGACTATCACAAAATTCATGCAAAACTTATAAGATATGTTGACCAAATTTGGAAGAGGAAGTTTTCCTTTATGCTAAGATGTCTGCTTCCAAGTGAAGGAAGTGAAGATGATCATATTTTTTTTTCCTTTTTTTTATTTTTTTTTAAATTTTTATTCAACTAGTGGTGTATATGCTACAAATGTTTTAGATAAATCCTTTCCCATGTTTTACTATTCTAATGGAACAAATATTATGAATATAATTTCAAATTCATGAGTCCTAGAAAATATAAACCAAATTAAAAACTTTATAACTCCCTCCTTTGATAGGTACTCCTACCATTTATTTATCATCATGATCAATCTTTCCAAAACTATGAGTTGACACTAGGCGATATTTTAATAAATTATACATAAATACATCACCTAATTTTGGTTCAATTCCATATTAAGTAATATATCCTTTTCCACTTCCACTTGTAACAATACCACATTCTACATGCTCTTTCCTCTATGCAAAAATATATTTCTCCTCCCTCTACATGTTTGGAATACAAAAGTGTATCAAAATATACATGCTAAACAAATCTAGGTTAAAGAAAAAATTACACAGTGACCTCAAAAATAAAAAAATCCCTAGGAAGATCTTCTACTCAAAATATATTAGAATACCAAATAGATCGATTTTTTTGTATTTTCCAAAATAATTTAAGTTACAATTTCCCACCTAAAACAAAAATAACTTTGAATCAATAGATATATTTGGTATATATAAAGGCCTTAATACTTTTCTTTTATAGATTTAAATGGATACAATTCCATTCCCAATCCATGAAATAAATCAAAATCTAACATTTTGGGGGACAAAGTTATTTATGTATCTTAGATTGACCATTACACATGACTCAAAGTAAATGAAAAATAGGATTGAACTCACATGGAATTCACTTCAATCAATTCTAAGCAATTCCCTCACATATTTGGTAGGAATCATACATAGTATTGAACATTCATATTTCACATGGAGCAATATTCCGCATCTAAGTACCCATGGCATGATTTTACCAATTGCTTAAAGCTAGACATTTTATCACTCGATATAAATGAAATTGTTAAGAATTCTCACTAAAGTTCAAGAAAAATGACCAACTTATTTTTTGTTTCTCAATCAATTTTCAGATCAAAGTATAAAAATACTTAGAGACCTAATGAAATCACATCTATATCATTAAAATATCCATGAATCATGTGCAACAATCTTCAACAAAAATATTGAACCCTTGATTTGTATAGATATATCACGTGTTAGTTATAGGACTTTTCAAGTGCATGTGTATCAATATTTTCCTTATTTCATGCGCAACATGATTACAATAGAGATTTAATATATTGGAGAAGTTAGAGAATTTATATGGGAAATAAAACTTACACTCTTGTATTTTATACTAATAGGTTCCCTCTAACATGCATGTTGGCAGACCTTGATTTAATGCAATGAAAATTGTATTGAGATAAGATACATATGGTAACTCTTCACTCCTTTCATAATAGGTATTTCTCCTTGTTAGATATAGGTTGTCATTGATGGAAAAGGAAAACATCAGAGTGTAAGCATGTTGATGGAAAAGGAAAAAATTATGGTGCAAGAAGGTTGATCAAGGTATAGAAACTTGAGAGCCATTTTCTGTATAGTATATCATCTCATGTTCTTTTGGAAACCTCCCATAAGGATAGAGATTTAAAATATATCTCCAAGGGTATATGAAAGTATACAAAATAGCTCTTGGATCAAAGGTATTAACAATCAAAGTTATGAAGGAAAAAGTCAACTTTGGTCAAGGTCAATGACCCCTTAGCACAGTCAGCATACAAGGGACAGCTAGATAAGAGAATTTGTGGATAGTGTGGACTAGTAAAATATTAGGACGGGTAGCTCACCCCAATGGATTTTCCCCAAAAGTTATAAAGGCATGCACAAGGTGAAACTCTCAAGATGACAAAACATAAGGATTTAATAGTTAGGTGATACAATAAGAAAGTGTAGTAGCAGAGAGAAGGGTGATTGGTGCATGATAGTGTTGAGATTCAACAAGATGATGAGCTTAGTGAAAAGAGTCGACTTCACTAAGTGGGCCTGCAGGCTATTTTTGGCACAAAGTCTATTTTTAGACTATGTCTATTTTTAGACATGTCGATCATATTCTATGAGTTGCAGGATGCTATTTGTGGATGGTTGGTCAAGCTGGAAAAATAGATGGACTTGTATTTTTAGACATATTGGGCAGAATCTATTTTTATATTGCCAGTCTAAAAATAGATATGTTGAATATTATTAGCTCTTAATAATATTTGGACTCTAAACATTATCTTATTCTCTTGGAGCACTTCACTTGAGTGCAAAGATGTGACACAGCAGCTGACAGAAGGAATTACGCTATTCCTGAGGGTTTACTAGAGCTAATGGATGAGGACTTTAGTTAGAACTCATGTGACATAGTTTGGTGGAGTTATAGAAGTAGTTGGTGGAGTTGTATTCAGTTTAACTCAGTTAGACTCAGTTGAGCTAGTTGTATCTAGTCTAACTGATTGATACACTAGTGAGAGTGGTGTGAATTAATTAGTTAATTAATTCACTAAATAATAACTCATTAATCAACTGAAGAATACATTAGTTAACTACAGTGCATGGTAGTTTCAGTGGAGACCAGTGGAGAGGTAGGTGAAAGAGAAAGTGTGACTATCAGTTGTGACTATAGTGATGCATTGATTGCATCACACTCAGTGGAGATGCCAATGAGGATTGTGTGAGCAAGGCTAGCTAGATTCAAGTTCATTCAGAGCCATTCTTCAACAGGGATTGTGTAGTAGAGGCAGGCTAGTAGGTGGCAAAGATCGGTGCATGGATTTGCAAGATCGGGCCTGATTAGTGTGTAGTGATTGTATTGTACTGAGAGCTTGACATGTTCAGCTTTGTATGAGGATTGTTACATGATTTCTATGACATATATTATATACAGATAGTTGGGGTTTTTAGCTTCAGGCTTTCCCATTAAACAGATGTGTTAATGTGTGTGAATTTTTATGGTTTCATGTGTGAATTTCAATTGATTTAATTTCCGCATGTGATGATCAATGGTGGAATAGATTCTGTATTGTGCATGAAATTAAAATAGTGTGTGATCAGGAGAATCTTAGACATATAACACATAAGTTATATAATTTCTACATGGTATCATAGTAGTATTGATCATTGGAGGAGATTTCAATTATTGAAGCGGTTGAGTTTTGTGTTGGTGGAATTCGAATTTGCTGTAGTGTTTTCTTGGTGTCGAAGTTGAGCATTCATTGAAATGTCTTTCAACGGATTGCGATTGGAGTATGCCCTTGATGGTAGCTCGAATTATATTTCATGGAAGGATAGGATGGAAATGGTGTTGGATGATAATGGGTTGAAGGAGTTCATAGATGTAGAAATTGCAAAACTTGCTTCTAGCGATGCAGCCACACTTGATGCATGGAAAAAGAAGATAGCAAAGTGTCGAAGGATTCTATTGGAAGGTGTGAAGGATCACATAGTGTCCAGCCTTCATGGTAAAGCTATTCCATTCTTAATGTGGAAATATTTGACAGACTTGTTCCAAAGCAGAAGCGACCAGAGGAAGTTGGCGCTTAAAGACAAGCTCAGAAAAATAAAAATGGAGAAAGGCGACAATATACCAAAATACCTCACGAAGTTCGTCTACTGCAAGGATGAGCTGGGAAGTGTGGGGGTTACTGTTGATGAAGAAGACTTGGTGATCTTGGCTCTCCTTGGGCTTCCAAAGAGTTGGCATAGCTATGAGGACTCTGTCAATGGTTGGGAGAAACTACCAGGATGGGAGCGACTTTGGTCGGATCTTGTGCAGGAGGAGATAAGGCGGGGTACCAGGGATGGATCTTCATCGAAGAATGAAGATGAAAAAAATTGTGCTTTGGCTGCCAAAGTAAGGAAAGGGAAGGGAAATAAAAATCCTTCTCAATCCGGTGCGAAAGGAAAGAAGCAAGACTTGTCAAAGGTGAAGTGCTTTCACTGTCACCAACACGGACATTACGCCACTAATTGTCCACAAAAGAAGAAAAATAAGCAGGCTGATGGATATGCAGCTGGAGAGGCCTTAGCCTCACAGTTTAAGCTTTATTTTTCACTGATCACATGCTTGGTTTCAATTTTGATGGGATCAGTGTGGTTTCTTGACAGTGGTGCGTCTTTCCATATGACCGGAGACAAAGATTTGTTCAGTGATCTGGATGAAAAGGATCTTGGAGTGCACATCGAGATGGGTGATGATGGTAGATACAATGTGACTAGTATTAGGACCATTTCCTTTGAGAGGGAGTCTAGTAAACCTTTCATATTGAAGGATGTCATGCATGTTCCAGGACTGAAGAAGAATCTAATCTCTGTGGAGATGTTGGAAGATAAGGGATATGATGTTGTTTTTAGCGAGGGAAAGGTTTTCCTGTGCAGTAAGGCAACTGGTCAAACCTGAAGGATAGGGGTTCAAGTTAAGAACCTTTATAAATTGCAGGTAGATGGTTGTGCAGCAATGCTAGGCAAAGCAGAAGCAGTGGTGAGCCGGGATGAGGGCGAATTGTGGCACAGAAGATTGGGCCATCTTCACCATGGCGCTTTGAAAATTTTGCAACAAATTTCTACTAGGCTTCCCAAGGGTACACTTGCGTAGTCAGATTAGTGCAAGGGATGTACTTTGGGAAAATTTGTGAAGGCCACTTTTCATGAGAAGGATAGTCGCGCCACGACGATCCTTGAGATAATTCACACAGATGTGTGTGTACCTTTCTTAGTAGCTTCAACAGCAAAGCACAGATATTATGTGATATCTGTTGATGACTTTTCTCGTAAGTGTCGGATCTTCTTCATGTAGAAGAAGAGTGAGATATACTCAAAGTTCTATGAGTTCAAGGCGCTGGTTGAGAAAGAGTCGGGGAAGCAGGTGAAAGCTCTAAGGAGCGATAATGGTGGTGAACTCATCTCTGGCGAATTCAAAGACTTTTGCAATGCAGAAGGAATTCGAAGAGAACTCATAGCGCCTCATAACCCACAGCAGAATGGGGTCGCAGAGAGAAAGAACAAAATGATCATGGGTGTTGCACGAGCGATGTTGCATGATCAGGGCCTTCCCATACACTTGTGGGCTGAAGCATGCAACACTGTGGTTTATGTGCAAAACCGTTGTCCTCATATAGTACTTGGCATGAGTACACCCGAAGAGGCGTTTTCTGGTAAGAAGCTTGATATTTCTCATTTGAAGATTTTTGGCTCACCTATTTACATTCATGTGATGAAGGATGCCAGGAAGAAGCTGGAGCCGACTGCAGAGGTTGGGATATTTGTGGGGTACACAGAAACACCCCACAATTATCGCATGTATTTTCTAGACAGTCGAAAGACTATTGTGCGACGGGATATCAAATTTCATGAGGAGAAAGCCATGAAGTTGTCGCTTGAGAGGGAGCTACACTTGCATGCAGATGAGAAGCTACTAGTTCCTAATGATGAGCCTCAGGATGTGGATCAGCCACAAGAGGAGGTTCATGGATTGGAAGAAACCACTCATGCAGCACCAAACATCAGAGGGTGGAAGCGCACTACAGAAGTTGAGCGACTGAATCTTGATGCACCGCAGAAAGTAGGATCACCTACATCACAGTGCAGACAGAGACAGTCACCTGACCGATTTACTGGATACATGGCTCTGATGAGCAGGTGTATCATGACAGAACCATCTTCTTTCGAGGAAGCTGTGGAGGATCCTGCATGGGTAGATGCCATGGTGGAAGAGTATGATTCGATTGTCAGAAACAGTACATGGGAGATTGTCCCAAGGCTGGAAGGGAAATCAGTGGTAGGTTCAAGATGGATCTACAAAGTGAAGCAAGCTACTGACGGGAGCGTCGAGAAGTACAAGGCAAGATTTTTTACCCAGGGCTTGTCATAGATCGAGGGGATTGACTATGAAGAAACCTTTGCACCTGTCACAAGGTATTCTTCCATACGGACCATCCTTGCTCTCTCAGCGTAGATGGGTTGGCACATTCATCAGATGGATGTGAAGACTGCGTTCCTCAATGAATTCATTGAGGAGGAGGTGTACATAAAGCAGCCTGAAGGTTTCGAAATATTCATCAGTGAGTCACATGTGTGTAGTCTCAAAAGATCGTTGTATGGGCTGAAACAATCACCTCGTGCTTGGTACACACGGATAGACAGTTAATTCACCGGATTTGGTTTCACCAAGAGTGAGATGGATCCGAACCTATACCAGATTTTTGTGGAGGGTAAGTTGTTGATCATTGTACTTTATGTAGATGATTTGATACTAACAGGTGATGAACTGTTGATACACTCATGGAAGGTAGATCTTGCAAAGGAGTTTGAGATGAAGGACTTGGGCCTCCTTCATTATTTCCAGGGATTTGAAATTTGGTAGTGGAAGGGTGGCTTGTTTGTGTCTCAAGGAAAGTATGCCTGGGAGATACTAGAGAAGTTCAACATGAAAGGCTGCAAGCCTATCGACACTCCTCTTCCTGGTGGTTGGAGGAAAGAGGATGCTACATCGGCAGAGGTAGCGGATGCCATTATTTATTGACAGTTGGTTGGTTCGCTCATGTATCTGGTCAATACACGACCGGACATATGCTACACTGTTAACCAGCTTTCAAAAGCTATGGTTAAGCCTACCAAGCTCTTTTGGAAGGCAGGAAAGCATGTCCTGAGATATCTCAAGGGCACATCGAGATATGGATTGTGGTACAGACAGTCGGATGAGTTGAAGCTGCATGGCTTCACGGATGCAGACTGGGCAGGGAGCCCAACGGACAGGAAGAGCACATCTGGAGGGATATTCAGTATCGGATCTACAGCAATTTCTTGGTACAGCAGGAAACAAAGATCCATGGAAATCAGTTCAGCAGAGGCTGAGTACGTGGCAGCAAGTTTGGCTACATGCGAGGCTATATGGATGAGGAAGATCCTGGTCGGGTTTTTCGGTTCACACTTAGATCCTACTATGATATATTGTGATAATCAGAGTTTCATTAAACTCTTGGTTAATCTAGTATTTCATGATATATCTAAAAATATTGACATCCGATACCATCATATCAGAGATTGTGTGCAGCAGAAGATCATGTTACTTTATTATATTCCTACGGAGGGTCAGGATGTTGATATTCTGACGAAGCTACTCACCAGGAGAAAATTCGAATACCATAGAGACAGGATCGGGGTGCCAGATAATCCCTATCTTGTTGAGAGGGAGTGTTGAGATTCAACAAGATGATGAGCTTAATGAAAAGAGTCGCCTTCACTAAGTGGGCCCGCAGGCTATTTTTGGCACAAAGTCTATTTTTAGACATGTCGATCATATTCTATGAGTTGCAGGATGCTATTTGTGGATGGTTGGTCAAGTTGGAAAAATATATGGACTTCTATTTTTAGACATATTGGGCGGAATCTATTTTTAGATTTCCAGTCTAAAAAATAGATATGTCGAATATTATTAGCTCTTAATAATATTTGGACTCTAAACATTATCTTATTCTCTTGGAGCACTTCAGTTAAGTGCACAGATGTGGCACAGCAGCTGACAGAAGGAATTACGCTATTTCTGAGGGTTTAATAGAGCTAATGCATGAGGACTTCAGTTATAACTCATGTGACAGAGTTTGGTGGAGTTATAGAAGTAGTTGGTGGAGTTGTATTCAGTTTAACTCAGTTAGACTCAGTTGAGCTAGTTGTATCTAGTCTAACTAATTGATACACTAGTGAGAGTGGTGTGAATTAATTATTTAATCAATTCACTAAATAGTAACTCATTAATCAACTGAATAATACATCAGTTAACTACAGTGCATGGAAGTTTCAGTGGAGACCAGTGGAGAGGTAGGTGAAAGAGCAACTGTGACTATTAGTTGTGACTATAGTGATGCATTGATTTTATCCAACACTCAGTGGAGATGCCAATGAGGATTGTGTGAGCAAGGCTGGTTAGATTCAAGTTCATTCAGAGCCATTCTTCAGCAGGGATTACGTAGTAGAGGCAGGCTAGCAAGTGGCAAAGATCGGTGCATGGATTTGCAAGATCGGGCTTGATTAGTGTGTAGTGATTGTATTGTATTGAGAGCTTGGCATGTTCAGCTTTGTATGAGGATTGTTACATGATCTCTATGACATATATCATATACAGATAGTTGGATTTTTTAACTTCGGGCTTTCCCGTTAAACAGCTGTGTGAATTTTTATGGTTTCATGTGTGCATTGCAATTGATTTAATTTCCACATGTGATGATCAATGGTGGAATAGATTCTGTATTGTGCATGAAGTTAAAATAGTGTGTAATCAAGAGAATATTAGACATATAACACATAAGTTATATAATTTCTACAGATAGAGTAGGGATTGTTGGGTGTGGAGCCAGATTATCATCCTGATTTAGAGGTCTTTGTTTCATCCGAATGTATACCCTAGGAAGATTGTACACCCCACCATGAGGGGAGGTGCGAGGGGCACTTGTAGTGTGGACTAGTAAAATCTTAGGACGGGTAGCTCACCCCAACGGATGTTCTCCGAAAGTTATAAAATCATGCATAAGGTGAAAATCTCAAGATGAAAAAACACAAGGAGTTAATGGTTAGGTGACGCAATAGGAAAGTGTAGTAGCAGAGAGAAGGGTGATTGGTGCATGATAGAATAGGGATTGTTGGGTGTGGAGCCAGATTATCATCCTGATTTAGAGGTCTTTGTTTCATCTGGATGTATACCCCAGGAATATTTTACACCCCTCCATGTGGGGAGGTGCGAGGGGCAACGATCTTCCAAAGGGGGTTTGGGGGAAACACCCCCAAAGCTAAAAATAGATATAAAGTTGCCTTGTAAAATATTGTAATTTCGTATTCAATCTGGGTCATTTAATAAGCGGATGATCTTACGGTAGAAATTATTTTTAATTTAGGGTTTTTCTCTCTAGAAGGCAACCCCTCGGTTCACATGAGGGAATTGTATTGTGGTTGTGGGTGGTGTGTATTATGAGCGAGAAAGAGAAAGGGGGACTCTGTTAGAGAGTAGAGGATATTACAATGGATTTGTTGTAGGTTGTGTCTCCTCATTTTTCTAGATAATATAAAGGAAGGACTGGTTGTTTCTCCGTGGACATAACCCAAGATGGATGAACCATATATATCTGTGTCTCTCTTGTATTATATGTTTTCTATGTTTGTATTTCCACATATTTTTGTGTGTTGTATTTCTATGTAATATATCATTTTCTAACAACTAGTATCAGAGTTGAAGGTATATTTGGACGATAAACTCACAAGAAATAAGGGTCCTGGTTCAAGTGGAAGCAATGGCAGAATATGGTAGGATTAGGGTCAATAAATTTAACAGCCAAACTACTCGTTGTGGGAGATTCATAGGGAATATTATTTGCATTAGAAAGATGTGTACCTACCATTGAGTGGAAAAAAGAAGAAGTCATCGAGTATGACACATGCAGAATGGGAGATTCTCAGTAGAAAGGCACTTGGAACAATACAGTTGTGCCTCATGGCATCGATAGCCTTCAATATTTCGAAGGAAATGACAACACAAGGTTTAATGATGGCATTGAAGAAACTATATGAAAGACCCTTAGAATAAAATAAGGTATTTCTTATGAAACATTTATTTAATATGAAAATGTCGAAAGGTGGATGTGTTTCTAACCATTTGAATGAATTTAATATGGTTACCATTCAATTAAGTTCTATATAGTTAAACTTTGATGATAAATTTAGGGCTCTATTATTTCTATGCTCATTTCCAGAAAGCTAGAATTTTTTTGTTATGGTCATTAGTAACTATGTCTCTAGATATAGTACTTTAAACTTTGATGATGTTTTTTATGCCATCCTTAGTGAGGAAATGTGATGGAAAAACTCTGGTGAGACATCAGATAATGCTTTGAGTGCATAAACTAGGGGAAGAAAAATGGAAAGAGGAAAGAGCTTTGGATATCACAATAAGTCAAGGAAATAAAAATCCAACTCCAGATTGGGGATAGTGTACTAAAAATCTAGGAAGAAAGGGCACTTGAAAAAATATTCTAAGTCTCGAAAGGGAAAAGAAGGAGATACACAGCAAGAAAAAAATCATGAAGCGAATGTTACAGGTGATGTTTTTGCGAGATGATTTGATTCTTTCTTTAGAAAATGTTATTGATGCATGGGTGGTAGATTCAGTGGCCTCATTCAATGCCACACCTGATAAGAAATATTTTCATGACTATGTTCAAGGATATTTTGGACAGGTTCATCTCGGTGATGATAAACCCTGTAAAATCATTGGAATTGGTAAAGTTCTTGTAAAACAGCAAAATGGAAACCAATGGTTGCTAACGGAGGTAAGGTATGTTCCAGATCAGAAGAAAAATATGATTGCAATAGAGTAGTTATTCGGTGAAGGTTGTTTGACCAATTTCACAGATGAAACCTAGAAGGTCACTAAAAGAGCCCTGGTAATAGGAAAAGGATAAAAGGTTGGTACATTTCATTTATGCAATGGTATTTTGAAATATGTTAATGATTTAAACTCCACATGAGCAGATGTAGCACTATGGCATCATAGGCTCGAACACATGAGTGAGAAGGGATTGAATATTATTCACTCAAGAAATTTTTTTCCAGGTTTGAAGAATATAGATTTGGATTTCTATGAGAATTGTGTTTATGGAAAACAAAAAAGAATCATATTTCTTAGATTTGGGAAAGAAAAGAAGAGCGAAAAATTAGTTCTTGTGCATACAAATGTATGGAGACCTTATCAGGCATCATCTCTCGGTGGCTCTCATTATTATGTTACTTTTATTAATGATGCAACTAGAAAAACTTGGATTTATTGTATTCGGAATAAATATGATGTATTTAATACTTTCAAGAAATGGAAAGCTTTGGTTGAGATTGAGACAGGAAAGAAATTGAAGTGTCTTAGATCAAAAAATGGAGGTGAATATTGTAGCAAAGAGTTTGGTAGGTATTGTTCAGAGCATGGAATTCGCAGAGAGAAGACAGTTCCAGGAACACCACAGAAAAATGGTGTGTCAGAAAGGATGAATAGGACAATCATGGAGTGTAGATATTGTGTTTTATCTAATAAATAGAGGGACTTCAAGTTCCTTGGATGGTAGTATTCTAGAGGAGGCATGGACAGGTAAAAAGGAAAACTACTATTTTTTAAAGCCTTTTGGTTATGAGGCCTTTGTCCATATTAATAAAGAAAATAGAACAAAGCTTGAGGTAAAATCAAAGAAATGTACCTTTATTGGATATGGTGTTAATGATTTTGGTTATCACTTATATGATTATGAAAATCACAAAATAATTAGGAGTAGATATGTCATATTCAATGAAAAGGTCTTGTATAAGGATCAGATGCAGGAAAATAAACATGATAAAGAAAAGGGAGAATACGCAGTGCTTGATGAGATCATAGAAAAATTAAATGTGCCTAAAAATAATAATAATAATAAACAACCACAACAAAAACAACAAAAACCATCTAAAACACCTGAAAGTGGTGTCAGAAGATCTACTAGGATAAGTAGACCCCCTGAAAGATACTCTCCTTCATTAAATTATGTATTTTTAACTAATTCTGGTGAACCAGAATGTTTTGAAGAAGAAATGTAGTTAGAATTGAGGAAGAAGTGGGAGCTAGCCATAAAAGAAGAGATGGAATCCTTGGTACATAACCAGACTTGGGATTTATTCAGGTTCTTGAAGGTAAAACAACATTGCAGAATAAATGGGTTTACAGGTTGAAGGAAGAAGATGGAGAAAAACAGAGGTACAAAGCTAGACTTGTGGTGAAGGGGTTTGTACAAAAGAAAGGTATTTACTTTGATGAAATATTTTATCCCGTTATTAAAATGAATTCAATCAGAACCATTTTAAGTCTTGTAGCAGCGGAATATTTTCATCTTGAACAGTTAGATGTAAAGACAACTTTTCTCCATGGACATTTGGATTAAGAGATCTATATGCAGCAACCACAAAGATATGAGGTCAAAGGGAAGGAAAATTTATTTTGTAGGTTGAAGAAGAGATTTTATGGCTTGAAACAGGCTCTGAGGCAATGGTATCTAAAATTTGACAGGTTTATGTCTGAACAAGGTTATACTAGACGTCACTCTAATCATTGTGTTTATCTAAAAAAAGAAAAATGATGGTAGCTATATTATATTGTTATTATGTGTAAATGACATGTTTGTTGCAGGGTCTAACATGCATGTAATAAATGTATTCAAAGGAAAATTTTGAAATTCATTTGCAATGAAGGATTTGGGAGCTACAAAAGAAATCCTTTGTATGAGAATAACTAGAGTCAGGAAAAAATCACAAATTAACATTGTCTCAGAATGAGTAAATACAAAAGGTGTTGGAAATATTTAATAAGTAGAATGCAAAACCTCTTAGTACACCTTTGGCTAGCTATTTCAAACTTAGGAAGGAGATGTTCCCCAAGACCCAAGAAGAAATGTATTATATATCTAAAGTTCCATATGCATCAATAATTGGAAGCTTAATGTATGCAATGGTCTGCACAAGGCCTAATATTGCACATGCAGTGGGATTTGTAAGAAAGTACATGAACAATCCATGAAAATAACATTGGATGGAAGTGAAATGGATTCTCAAGTATTTGAGAGGTACCACAAATCAAGAATTATGCTTTGGTAGTTCAAACATTTCTCTACAGAGATATGTTGATGCAGATATGGCAGGTGATATATATAACAAGAGGAGCACTACAGGGTATTTATTTATTGTAGGTGGAACAGTTGTCAATTGGGTTTCGAAACTGCAAATTTTTGTTGCACTTTCAACAATGGAATCAGAATATGTTGTTGCTACAGAGGCTAGTAAAGAAATGATTTGGTTACAAAGTTTTATGGATGAATTGGGTAAGAAGCAAGAGATGGGAAGGTTATACAATGACATCCAAAGTGTCATTCATCTTGAAAATAACTTAGCATTTCATTCCAATACTAAACACATACAACTCAAGTACTATTTCATACGGTCAGTGTTGGAAGATGGATAGTTGAAGCAAAGAAAAGATACACACTAGCCAGAATCTTGTAGATATGTTAAAAAAAATTGTAACCAGGGAGAAACTATGGATTTTCTTAGTTTAAATTGGTCTTCAAGTATGATGATTAAGATGAGAAACACCCAGGTCAAAAGTAAAGTCATTGTTAAGAAAATGAAGCAGTTGTAGAGTTTCTACAATCAATCTCCAAGTTCACGTGAGGGGATTTTATTGCGGTTGTGGGTGGTGTGTATTTTGAGCCAGAAAGAGAAAGGGGGACTGTGTGACAGAGTAGATGATATTATAGCGGATCTGTTGTAGCTTTTTTATCTTCATTTTGTTGGATAATATAAAGGAAGGACTAGTTGTTTCTCTGTGGACGTAGCCCAAGTTGGGTGAACCACATATATCTATGTCTCTCTTGTTTTATATTTTTTATGTGTTTGTATTTCTGCATATTTTTATGTGTTCCATTGCTCTATATTATATATTTTTCTTAAATGGATTTCCCCACAGCCACATCACCTCAGAAGTGAAAACCCGAAAGATCCAAAGGCAGCTAAATTTTGAATCTTAGAGGTGATATGGAGTTGAGAGGATGTGGAAGAGGATGAAAACAATAGAAAAAGATTTGTTTAGTGAAACTTTTTAATGCATTGGATCCCACAAACACATCACCCTAGAAGATCCATGGTACCACATTCAAACAGTGATTAGTGTAAGTTATCTAGTCGATGACCCCACAAACAACTCACCCAGGAAGACTGACCCCGAAAGATCCAAAGGGAGCATGAAGCCAAATTTGCGAGTCAGAATCCTGGGAAATGGAAATATTATCATTAGTTACCACCATCCAGGTTTTTCAATTTAATAGAGAAAATAAAAAAACAAAGGCCTCATACTCCATCATCATACAATGACATGTAATTTTGGCCACATGGACCACCTAAAGGAACACACATGACAGGTTTTGATTGGCTCACAAAGATGACATATAGATGCAGTGGCATGATGACATTAGGATGACATGGAAAAAAATTAAGGGGTTACATGTGGCATGCAAATTTTGAATTTTCAGGTACCTAAGTGGGCCGAAAATGAGTAACATGTGGCACCACTCAGTAAGTGACACATGGAATCCTTGCAAAGGTGGTAGACACATCACCTCATAGGCATAACCCTAGAATATTTGAAAGGTGCACAGGCTTAAATATTAAGGGAAGTATTTTGAGACATGAAGTATTATGCGTGGAAAGAAAACTTACCCCAACTATTATATGATTATTGTAGGTGTGAAACATAGGTCCCACAGGAGAAGAAGCATAGACTAATAATAAGCGCACATGTTAAATGATGGTCGTTCCTCACGAGACAATCAACCCTGGATAAAAAACCCCCAAAGAATACAAAGGTGATTCATTTATTATTCCTAGGGATAAAGAGCTGGGGGGCAGTGCTTAGGACCAAGACTCGATTTTGTGTAGGCATAAAGATCACAGGCACAAAATTTTTGTGAACAGTGTTAAGACCTCATGGGTATAGCACTAAGGGACCCAACTAAGGTTGTATGCATGGTTTTATATGTAAATCTCTCAAGCCCAAAACCATTCGATAATCATGATTGTAATTGCTTAAGACATTCATGCTTATGCACAAGGTCCACAACTTTGAAGGTTTTGGAGCCACATTTGGTTATTTTCCACAAAAGTAGTAGTGGATAAAATAGTTGGTAGCCTGGATGGCAGAATGGATAGACTTGGAGACATATTTGGAAAATTTTCCAAATATGGAGATCACCAAATTTAGAGAAGCTCTGATAATATCATACAATAAAGAAGCATACAAAAAATAAATTAATGAGATGAAAGCCTATGTTAAGTGAAATTTAAGTGAAAATTGGCTAAATTTCAAAACCTAAAATTATCAATCCCAATTATTTATTATCATAATCGAATTTCAAAGATAGAAGTTGAAATTTTTTTTCTCATGGATTGGTGTTGTTGGTGTGTATGGTGGATTGATCATTGATCAGAGATTGTTGAAGGTGATTTTATGGTGTTTAAGGTGAATAATTGAGGTTGAAATTTATTTATTTTATGTAAGAGAGTAGCCTTCGTGATTTGTGTTTGAAAATGGAATTAAATATGAATCAAGGATGTCAAGCAAGTGGCCGCTTGCATATCAGGAGTTGTATCTCCTTCCAATAGTTGTTGGTAAACAATTAGGGGTTGGATCTCCTTTTAGTAGCAGTTGATAAATCAGGGGTTATAGCTCCTTTCAATGGTAGATGACAAACTAGGGGTAGTTGCTCCTTTTAGTAGTAGTTGATAAAATAGGGATAAACTGCTTCCTTTTAGTTGTAGCCAGGTAATTTTTTAACAATAAGTAGAAGCCTTCCTTTGTGGAAATAATTGAAGAGAAGTTTGGAGAATTTAGGTGTTATATTTGTGCTCCTATTGATTGATTCTTGTGATGTGATATGAATTGTTTTTGAAGTGTTTATTGGTGTCTTAATATTCTTTGCTAATGAAATAAAATTTTAAAATTCGCACAATATTGGTTCACCCCTCTTCTCAGTATTGTCTTGGTTTCTAATGCTCCACATTATATATAAACCCTCCATAGAAGTCAGAGCTTATGGAGCATGTTATTGCATATCACAAATTATTCATTTAGCAATTGTAATTATTCAGGACAATATGGGTTCAATGAAAGTTAATTTATTTTAAATAGAGTCAAACTGAGTAAGGTTGTATTTGAAAAATTTTTAACTAAAATCCTAGGAATGTTATTATTCAATGAAAAATATTGTGTATCAAAGGAAGTATGGAAAATTAAATCATAAATGTAGATTCACTTAAAATCACATTATACTTGATAAGCTTGATGGCCTGTTGACTATTTGATACTAAAAATAGATATATAAGTGATTGAAATGTGCTTAATATTTTATTCTATGGGAAATACAATCAAAGGAAAAATGTGGAAAAGAGAGTTCTTTCATAACTATCAAATGTATTTATATATATTTTTCCTTACATGTTTTGCTGTGAAATATCCATTTCACACTTCTACATTTTCCCTTTTGTATTTTGATATTATTGCTCCAAAATAGTGTCACTTTTAGGGATGTGTTTAAGATGGAAAATAATTAAAATTCATGGTTTCATTATCCCTACATATTTGAATTTTTTTTAATGATGTTAGGATACGATGGTGATGAATCAACACAATTGTTGAGCTGGAATTCAAGACCACTGGAAACATTGTTCTACATCCCATGTAGTGATTATGATAGGGTGGAAATTTAGAATTGTGTGACAAGGCTTGCTTAAAAAAACATGCCCCATAACATCAATATCCCAATGTTAGGGGCATTCTTTTGATTTCCTAGGCATTGACCTTAGGGGCACTGTTTTGATTTCCTAGGAATCAACCTTAGGGGCATTGTTTTGATTTCCCGGGAATAAACCTTAGGGGCATCGTTTTAATTTTCTAGCAAATGATAATTCATCATTAGGTACATTTTTTTCATTCCCTAGACATCATTTTATCAATGTCTTTACTCTCATTGTTGTCTTTCCAATGGATAATATGACTAGGAAACAATTAGACAATATAGGTCTTAAACGTTGTTTAAAAAACATTCATTAACATCATTAGAGATATTTTTAAGGGAGAAAAAATTGATTCAAAACTATCATCAAAAGTCATTAATGTGGATAAACTAAATTTCTGAACTCAAGATGTCATTAGATTACAGAAAAGTCAAATTCAAATTAAATTAAAGTTGGATAGTTTTGTTGAAAAATCTAATTTTGACATTCAAATGTCAAAACAACATCATATCAATGCCATTTTTTGACCCCAAATGTCTTGGGAATATTTCAGCCCCCAAAAATAACACTTTGGCCCATTTGTCACTTTCCTAATGCCTTCACGAAAACACACACCAAGGGAAATTCCTTCTTTAACACTGTTACCGATGAAATAGGTAACCGCACTGTTACCTACTTTTTTTTGGTAGCATAAAAAACACCAGATTTTGAAAAGTGGTGATACAGAATCACTTTTTTTTTTTTGAACACATTTTTGACACTCTAATATTTTTATTTATGAAGTATGAATATTTGTTTTAAAATGTTAGTGATTTTCATGCTAATTTTGAAACGTATTGATGCAGCATCAAATTTTTTTTTTTTAGAGGATTGTGGTTGGATTTCTCTTTGGTTGTTTCTCTCTTAATGCTCCAGAAGTTGCCAAAAGTTGCAATAGTTGTTTAGTTTGCCTGTTACAACTTAAAAGTGGTTTTTAGCAATGGAAGTCATGTTTTTTAAGGTACATACTAATATGAAGATCTTGTAATTCTATATTCAGGATAAGAGAAGATGGCCTCTGCTTTGGGCAGTATGACAACAATTACCACATCTACCTCATTGGGTAACAATGGAAAGGGGAAGAATTTGGGTGCAATTTTTGATAATTATGGCAGACAATTGTCTTCTCTTTCAGTTTTTTCACCCATTTCCTTTAATCGCTCAAGCAGAAGAGGGACTCTGAGATTACGCGACAGAGAGAAGGTAGTTAATACAAGAGATATGGAAAAGGAGTTGTACTTCAACAAGGATGGCTCAATGACAAAAAAATTGCAGGTCAGAGAAAAAATTATGTTTAAAGGAAGGTCACCTGCACGTGAAACTTCATTGCGGTGGATCTTTCCTTGTCCACTTATATTCGATTTTAATGTGTTATTTTAATTTTTCATGGAGGGTTTTTTTGGCATATGGTCTGGCATTCAATTGCACACTTACTGAAAGCATTGTCAATTTGTCTTGCAAGCGGTGTGAACAAACTTGCTGATCTTGTTGGAGTCACCCTTGGGGCGAAGGGAAAGATGTTGCCTTGGAGAGCAAGCATGGTTCTCCCAAAATAGTTAATGATGGTGTGACAGTAGCTAAGGAGGTAATTTGTAGATGTGTGCTCTGGTTTTCTTTTTAACGTTGTATTAGTTCCCCCTCTTAAATGTCTTAGATTTGGTAGGAATAATTTGAAAACTCAAAGGTGAAAGGAAACATATTTGTTACCCAGTGGTCTACTTGGCCTATGGACTAGCCACATTAGAGTAATGCATAAAGCTTTTCACAAAAATAAAAGGAAAGGGCTATGGATGATTCAAATTTTATTGTTATTGACAGTGTAATGAAATGTATCTCAATGCTATGGTTTTGGCCTTTTTATTGGTTGAATTAGAGGACCCAGTTGAAAATATTAGGGCCAATTTGGTGAGGAAAGTTGCGGCAAAGACAAATGATTTAGCTGGGGATGGAACCACAACATCTGTTGTTCTTGCACAGGGTTTAATAAGTGAGGGTGTAAAGGTAACTTTTTGTCAATAGTACTGGATTAAGATCATCTATTCATTTTTGTAGGGTCTTATGGTGTTTGTTTTTTTAATTTTGGGTTGGGATTATTGAGTCTAAGATAGTTTTTGAGTGAAATAATTGCTATCAGGTATTAAAAAATTTTGGTTCTTTTGTCAAAATTTATGAGCTTGTTAGGAAATACAAAACTGACAATGGTTGTATCTTAAATTTGTGGAAAATAATTTGAAATGAAACCTTTTTGTTTAGGTTGTTGCAGCAAGTGCAAACCCCGTTCAAATTACTAGAGGCATTGACAAGACAATAAATGCCCTTGTTTCAGAACTCAAAATTTTGTCAAAGGAGGTAAACGCTTGCCTTTTGAGTAGGCTGGTTTTCCTTTTTGCTGATGGTTTGGTGTATCTAATTGAATTAGTTGCCTAAGGCATTTTTGGTTGCAAACTCCTTTTCATTTTTCATACAGTATTGGCCTTGTGGAATACATTTGATTGTGTGGTCTTGTTAGATCTACAACATTTGTAGTTGTTTAGTCTTTTGGCCGAGGTGCACTTTTATTATGGAAATAGTTGATGCAATATTGTCATTTAATCCTTACTGTAGGGTAGCATGTTGAGAAGTTTCTTGTGAAACATTTGGTATTCAAAATGACACTTGATCCTATACAGCATCATGCTCTTGACTTCAAAATTCATATTCAAAGTGTGCCAGACAATTCTTGCAAAATTTCAAATGTTTATGTTGTTTTAAACCATTATCTTTTTCATGTATTGGATGCTGAAAATGAGAAAAAGAATTTGGTATGAAACCAACTGGTGAATAATTTCCAGCAAAACAACCACTTCCAAGACATGATTTAGAAGTAGAACATATGTACTTATGAAGCATATAAAGATATCCTTGATGCGTTGTCAATGTTTGGCTAGGGTTATTTTTGGAGAAAATAACTCCTTATTCCTAGAATAGTGATCTTCAATACAAGTAAATTCCAGAGAAGAGAGATCATCGTGTGACATAAACCTATTAACAAAAGTGAACATGGAATGATTATTAATTATGGCATACTAAGTTGTCAGTGATTTTGACTATTTGTCTTTAACATGTAAAAATGTTAAATTCCAAACTTACATCATCATGGTTTGGCATCATGAGATTGACTAATTGTCCACCATGCTCATAATTTCATTTTTGTATTCATATCTATAAACAACGTTTCAAATAATGATAAAAATTTTCTATAAGAAAAATCCAGACCTCCATGCTGTTGCTCCTTGTGAGACAAAGTCAAAATTGCATTACACAATCTGACACATAAGAATCTCCTATCGGTGGTATGTATCCAAATTATTATAATAGTGTCTTCAAGACTTATGTTGACATTGCCAATGAGATATTTAAGCAATGAAAGATGTAGCCTTCCTCATTGTTGTATATGTAACAGTCTTTTATTAATATAAAGATTCATGGTTTTGTCTTTCTGAAAATGAAATGTAAAAATAATTTATTGTGGTCAATTGAAAAGTTTTTTTTTTTAATCTTTTCATTATGGAAGGGTGACATAGATATATGCCCTTCTAATTGAAATTTGGACCTGCCCTTCAAATTTGATCACTGTGTGGGACCTTAAAAAACAATAAAACTATTCCGCTGTGTGTTATATAAAACATATAACAAAACCTTTGTCAAAACTTCAAACAAACCCTTTAGCCGTGGAGCCCGCCGGACTTCAAATGGCGATAAACCATAATTCAAACCAAATTCGCATTCCAAAATAGCCTGCTGACGTCGGCCAATTTTGTGATGCGAAAACCAAATGAATTCCGCCCTAATCTTTTTCGGGTCCGAATTTGGGCTGGCGTATGGAGAGAGAGTCGTGACGCGAATTTATTATCAAATTCGCCCTAATCTTTTTCAGGTCCGGATTTCCACTGCGCGAGCAGCCCAAACAAAGATCTTCTCGAATCAATTTCTGCCACGTGTCCTCAATCAAAAGTTTCCCTGTTCCCGGATGCGGGTGCATTCGATGGTGTTTAAGGCGATGGGACATGGATGTGGCAATTTCATATCAACGCATCAAGTTTTAACGCTGTTCAATTAGCCGATATTTAAGTTCCAAGGTTTTCACATCAAATCACATTAACTTTTAATGCTATTCAAGATCGGACCTCCACTCTTGTTAGCAATTCCGCATGCTCCTATATGATCCAGCCTTCGGCTCTCATCAATGAGAGATTAATTATGACGGGTGCTCTTCGATGCCATCGCAGTCGGGTCGATAAAATGGCATTTTGCTATGGTTTTTCAGACGAGCCGCAACCTTTGAATTGCAGATGCTCTCCGGTTGCTAGGTTACACTACCTGCCCACTGTGACGAGAAGGAGAAGTGGCCAGCTGAACTGCTGCTTAGACCTTGGTGAAAATCTGCATTTCTCTCGGTCTAGTCTATGTCTGTCTTCCTCGGTTTCTTGGAATCTTGCTTCTCTGTCTCGTCTTGTGCCCATTGCTGAGACTGCACCCATGCCTCGCCTGCGTCAAAGGATGCGTTGCCGCAGGGGGAGCACTAGAGGTCAACCCCTGCGCGCTCCCTCCAGCCCCTCAATTGAGTTGTCTTCCGGCCAGTCCAGTGATTATTACGCAGGTCACTATCCAAACACTAGAAGTGGGCGGGGTCGAGTTCTAGGATCTGGCCACCATATGGGCTCCCCTGCTCCTCATTTCCCCACTGCTTCACCTTATCCCAGGATTTGCACTGTGCTTTTTTCCTTTAATTTCTCTCTAAACCGCCCACGAATCACAGTTTCAATCACTGTGGTTTTCCGTGAGGAGGCCCAAGTGGAGGAACAATGCACCCATCCGGTGGGTCTAAGCTCAGAAAAAGCCGGCCAGCATTCGGGCCTTCAGGAGGGGAGCGGTGGCGTGAATGTGGAGATAGCACCTGGCAATCCTGGACCTTCCGAAGGATGGTGCCGAATCGTCGAGGAACCACCGGAGGAGTAGTTTGGTTAATTTGGTTTTCTTGCTTCGCGGCCCACTTAATTGGGCATGTTTTAGATTATATTACTGTGTTGGACCTCTGTAATATTTTTGAATTCTGTAAACGTTAAAGACTATTTTCCCCGTATGAGGGCAGTCTTCTTTTTTGATTTTTTGATGACAAATTTGCCATAATTCTGGGCAATGTTTTTGACTTCGGTCATGCTGTAATTTTATTCCCACTGTTAATAGATTAACTTTACTTGGAAAAAAAAAATGTTGCCCTGTTTCTATTTTAAACCTGTTTTTTGAAATACAGAGCCATGTTTATATGATTGTTTATAGTCGGTTACCGCGGGTGGTTTATTATATTAATATTTCACTAAGCGAATTATGTTCATAACAATTGGAAAAAAATGTTGCCCTCGTTTCTATTTTTAAACTCGTTGAAATACAAAAGCTGCTTATATGATTGTTTATAAATGGGTTGGCCATGGGTGGTTTATTATATTAATATTTCACGGTCGAATTATGTTCATAACAATTGGAAAAAAGAAATGTTGCCCTGTTTCTATTTTAAACATGTTTTTTGAAATATAGAGCCATGTTTATATGGTCTACGTATTATACTCTTTCTCTGTATATCTACAGGAACCTTTTTTCTATGAACAGGGTGGATGTTGTAGCGGGCTAATAATGGAAACAAGCGAGCCTGAACCTTACATCTCGGATGCAATAGATGGTTACCAATTTTGGAATCAAGCGAGCCTGATCTTACAAGCGAGCCTGGGTTTTTGCAGATGGTTTTTATTTCCGGGAACAAGCGAGCCAGAACATACAATTGACCCTGGGTTTATACATATTTTTTCTCTATCATGGAAGCTTTCTGTGTGAGGTGTATATCAACAGTACATGTCTTTTCACATTTCCTGTATCCGCTTTATGATACTATTTTATGTGTTGACAGGTTATCAATCTGCCTTCAAAACTAGCGATGTTGGTCTATGTTGCTGGTTTATTGATATGGTCTGATGGTCTTTTCATATTTTGGACATATCACACTCCTCACATGATTAGCATTTTTCTTTGTTCAAGGATTTTGGGTACTTTAATTTGTATTTGTAACAATGGATGTCGGTACTCTATCTGTTGCTTTACTATTCTACATACTGCTATTTCACTTTCTTATAGATGCCTCGGGCATATTTGGATGGTTTCTCATATTGTCGATAATCTCCATGTGGACCGTTACTGGGTTTTATATCATGTCCTTGTATGTGACATGGGGTATTTTTCTATCATTTTCTGGGGTGGGACTTCCACTTTTCTGGATGGATATTTGGGTTCCAATCTTCAGATGTTGAAATGTAATGACTTCATGGAATATTTTTCTTCATATAATATATTCAAAACAACGTTTTTTCTCTTGTGAAAAAAAAATGATTGTTTATAGTCAAATTGATGTGGGGTGGTTTATTATATTAATATTTCACGGTCGAATTATGTTCATAACAATTGGAAAAAAAAAATGTTGCCCTGTTTCTATTTTAAACATGTTTTTTGAAATACAGAGCCATGTTTATATGATTGTTTATAGTCGAAGCACTGTGGGGTGGTTTATTATATTAATATTTCATGGTCATTGGAACGCCCACAATTCATAACAAATAATGGACATTTACTGTCTTGTTTTAAAGTTTTATTTTTTTTTTCAAATTGAACCCTTTGTCGGTATACTGACGCTTTGTAAGCGTCGGTCTTCCGACGTCTTGAACGATTTCCGATGTTCGTCGATATTGCGACAGTTCTTCCTAGGGTCGGTATTGCGACACTTTTGGAATGCGTCGATATTTCAACGCTTCTGGGATGCGTCGGTCTTGCGACACTTTTGCAATGCGTCAGTCTTGCGACACTTTTGTACGGTGTCAGAATTGCAACAGCTTAAAAACGTCGGAAGAGCGACGTTCAAAACTTCGGACCACATTTCGTCGAAATTGCAACAGTTTACAAACATCGGAAGAGCGACGTTCAAAACATCGGACCACATTTCGTTGGAATTGCGATAGTCTACAAACGTCGGAAGAGCAACGTTCAAAACATCGGACCACATTTCGTCGGAATTGTGACAGTTTACAAACGTCGAAAGCGCGACAGCTTGGGAAACGTCGAAAGAGCAACGCTTGTTTGGAAGCGACGGAAAAAGTGTCGGTAGTGCAACACTTTGTCAGTGCGTCAGAATTGCGATGTAATGGAAAACCACGTTTTTCCCATCCTCGAATTGTCGCTCTTGCGATAACTATGTGTCGGAATAGCGACGAAGTGACCGTCGGAAATTGGGCCAAATTTTCTAGTGCTACAAGCCTCCTTGGATCACCCTTTCCAACCTGTAGAGGAGACTGAAGAATCATTCAATGGGGAGAAACTACTAGAACCTAAGATCGAGGAGTTCTTGACATTCATATTGCCAAATCCAGTATGCATCCAAGAGACAAACCATTCGAAAGAAGATGCTCTGTGTGGCATGATAGAGGGAGATATGCAAAGTGATCTAAATGAGGAAGTGAACAAGGAACATCAATATTAAATTGAACATTGATTCTAGACATCAATCAGATTGAGCCATCACTCTTTTCTTCGACAACTCTTTACATCTTATCAATCAATTCATTTGGTTCCTCAGGTTCGGGTACTTATTAAATTATATTGTTCAAACTTGAATGTGAGTATATTCATAATCTTGTTATGCACGTGGCTTCAATGGAAGTATTGATATACTTTAAAATGGATCCTTTATTAGGTTAGGTAGGATATTAAATAAGTAAATAAATGTTTCATATAGTTGTTAGTTTGGTGCAACATCATTTTTATGTCTTCTGCAATAATTAGCACTGTCAAGTTGATACACTAATATTAAGGAAGTATTGTTTCTCCCATAATTGTTAATATGTTTTCAGTAGAAATATAATTTCCAAGTTTTCTAAATAAATGAGGCCATGACGTTTTTCTGGAGTTTTGCAGGCATTATCTTTTCAGCTGGATTGGGAGAATATATTCATGACCGATTCAGGGAAGTAATGGTATTTATTTTGGTTCTGTTGTTTCAATAAAATTTCCTATCTGATTCAAGAACATAACTTTTAGTATCCTTATGTATATGAGGTAATTTATATTCAAAGCTTGATTTTTTATGATTTCCTGTTAGTAGATATGGAATAATTGATTCTTTATAATTACTTGGATTGGTTTACATAGATTTTGAGACCTTGTTCCTACTCATCCAACATTAGTATTATCCATCTGGTACAAACATTGCTTGTCAGGTACCCATGTTCCTGTTTGACCAATACATGTGCTCTTTCATTACTTGCATTCATCCAGTACATGTGCATTTCTAGTACCTGTGCTCTTTCAATACCTTTTTTCACTGGTACATGTTCTCATCTAGTACCTTCGTTCATCTGGTACCTATGCTCTTCTAGTACCTGCGTTCATCTAGTACTTGTGCTCTTCTGGTACCTACATTCATCTGATACGTATGCTCTTTTGGTACCTACATTCATCCAATAACTGTGCTTGTATGGTACTCGTGTTCATCCGGTACCTATGCTCTCTGGTACATGCGTTCATCTAGTACTTGCGCTCATCTGGTACCTGCATTCATCCGATACCAGCTTTCATTAAAATTAACTCATTCATGCTATGTCCTTTGAGTACCTATAAGTACCTTATGCGTCCGAGACATTATGCAGGTAATCTAAGTCACTCTAAAAGGTGTCATCCTATGCCTTTAAGGGGATTTCTGAAGTCGCTCCCCTATCTACCAATTGCAAAAATAATGACCACAATATAAAACTAAAATGGTAGGAAACATTGGACTAGAGCCTTTAGTGTAAAATAGGTTTAAGAGGTTAACCCATTGAGGCTATGGATGCTTGTCAGTAGCGGGTACTGACCTATGATACCACTAGGCAAACCCATTGCGGCTATGCGCTCTCGCGGGAAATGGGGCATTCTGCCTAAAGAAGTGTCAACCAAACCAAGTATTTTTTTCTACACGTATGATGGTTACTCTACAATGTTACAATAAAAGAGGCATGCATGGATGAAGTCAAGGGTAAAAATGAACTCCATAAATTTGCTGCTAAAGAATGGTCTTAAGGTAACCTTGAGTCCTCTATCATTATTTTTTCATACTATATCTAAGATGTATTATCTTAAGAGTGGGACCATGATCTTAGAAGCCTCATATACTCAAATGTAAAGTTTATCTTTATTACTTGAATGACTATACATGTTTTGAGAGTGAAAAAGCGCTGACCAGTTTCCTATGGTGTTTTCATTTAATGAGACTGTTGATACTCATTTATTTTCCTTTCTAAAGGATAAGAAAAAAATCCATACTCTCATTTATACAGGACTCTCTGAGCATAAGTGTTGCTAATATTTTGATGAAGTTTATAAGAAAGGAAATATAAATATCTACAATAGAATAGAAAAATTGGTTATACATAGAGGATGAATATTCATAGGTGAGTTTTGAAAATTGCTCAATTTTCATGCATTCATGCTAATTTTCATCAAATATTTATTGGAAATTTTAAAAGAATGTGGCATTAGATGTAATTCATGATTATGATCAATTTGTATTTTCATGACCGTATGATCTTCTTTCTATTTGTTCAGGATTAGAACTCATAAACTATGGGTTCACAATTTATTAGCAACTCTCAAATTGGTATCAGAAACTTCTTCGCCTTATTTGCATGAGGACATGAAAATCCTTGGGTTTGGGGGAGTATTGGGCTCTAGTTTTGTCATATTTTATACTATATAAATACACTCATCATTACACCTTGTCCCCGCATTTTGGCAATAATATATCCCTAATTACACCATAAACCTCCATTATCTCTTATTATCCATCATATGTGGTTAATACATAATTTTCCATATTTTTAGTGATTAAAATGATGATTATAGAATAGTTTTGTTGATGATGGTTTAATTATATGTTTCTATGTCCAAGAAAAATGTTCCTACAGTTAGTGTGGTACTCCAACTCACCCAGTGTCACACTATGCTCATCCAGTACCAGACTGTGTTCACTCGGTACTGAATTAAAGTCAAAATTTTGGAAGCTTCTAGAAGAAAATCAGGGACATGGGTTTTGTTAGGAACGATGTGGACATGCGGACAAGTGTGTCAGAATTCACCCAACTTGCACGTGTGGACCTCCAGTGCAAAGGGAATATTTTTTTTCTTATCTAGTACCAGATTGTGCTCATCTGGTACGAAACTGTAAAAGAGTAAAAATATCAAACTGCCAATTTTCTCCTTGATTTTCATGCAAATGGAAAAATATATTTCCAAATGGCCAACTGGGGTTTTGAGAAAACAAAGCCAGCTATGAAGACCATAAATATTTTCTGAAAAATCACAAAGGACAGAGAGATATCGAAGGGAATTTGACCCTGAATTGTAATTTCTGCATAAAAACCTAGATTTCTAAGATTTCATTCTAAAAATTGTAAAATTGGTTTTAACCAAAATCTGAGTTGGGAGAATTCGGTTTTATCCATTCCTCCATGGATTTCATGTATAAATATGCCTCATAGGGTTGTGAGAGAGGAGAATCTTTTCATTTTGATCATTCGTTTATAATGGAGGAGGAAGAGGGTTACAATTTCATTGTTGTAATTTGAGCTTAATTTTCAATATATGGAAGGTGATTGATTCCAAATTTATGGTGCATCCTTAGGGTTCATCTTAAGTGCCTCTAGTAGTAATTGAAATATTGGGAGGGCCCCTCAAGATTGGTAATATGTTTCTCATTGTATTTTTAATTTAAATTTATTATTTGCTATGTTGCATGCATCTAGTATCATAGATTTTTTTGCAAGCTCTATTTCTCGGGTTATATGTTAGAATTATTGTTTTCAATTTTGAAGAACAGGAAAGGTTAAGACAAGAGATCTCACCACTCACCTGTGTATTCCATTAAGTGAAGATTCTTGGGATATCTAACATTTTGTGCAATTTGTTTTATTTAGTTTAATTTGGTTTTCGAATAGCTTAGCTAACCATTACAGGAATCCATTGAAGGATATAAAAACTGAAGTAAGATACTCACGATTGATCACACATGAAAGACTCTCATATGACCTTTATAGCACAAGTTATTTTTGTGTCCCACTCATGAATCCTTAGTGGTAATTTCCTATAGTTTGATTTACTTTTCTCATATTGTCTCTGGCTTTAGATTAGGCTAGACAAGGCTATAATCTTGCATTTCCTGTGTTTGCACCTCTAAGTTATGGATCCCTGGTTGATAGTTTAATGTTGGGAATTAATAGTGTATATATTTAGCTTGAATTTTTTGACGTCATTCCTAGGGAGGTGCTAAAGGGATTAGAGCATAGTTTCTTTCATAAGTTTTTTGTGTGACCTTAGTTGCACGACAACTAAAGGGTGGAGGGTGTACGGTAAGACCTGTGTGAAGAGTCATGCATCCACTATGGTGGGGTTTCTCCAAAGTCTAGCTGACTCTAATTTATTTTCTAGTTTATTTTTCATATACATAGAATTAAAGGTAGGATCCAAAGCTTCTTTTTTCCTTATTTTTCTTTCCAAGTGTGTTTTTCTTTAGATTGATTCATGGAAAGAAGAGAAGCTTAAATTTTGTGAACAGATAACTTGGTGACAACAGGGTCTTAGTAGCATCGTGGCACTTCGAGTACATGATTGGTTTGCATACATTTGTTTTATGTGTGTATCATTTTCAGTTCTCTAATATTTTTAAAATTTCTTGGGTACTGTAAGAACCCCCCCTCTATGCTAGTCCATGTGTGAAACAAGACCCATCAACCAGCAACAAGGAATACATATTTTTGGGTGGTTTAATTGTTAGATTAAACCTCTCAATATTAATTATCAATCTGGGAGTCATAAACGCGAGTTGTACTACTTATTGGCTCAGCTTAATGGTTAGAGTATAAATATATTCCTTTGTAATGATAAACTAGGTACTGGAATGAAACACGCCTTTTTTGGAAAATAAACAATCTTTAAAAGGGAACCTACTTAACCAATTTCATTCACTGCAAACTCCATATTGCAATTAAACTGTAAGGAAATTCAAGGCAATCCTCAATCATTCTCACTCTCCTTTGATATCTTGAAAAACCTAATCTATTAACTCCTCTCTTCAACTTGAAACTATCACTTGAAACCAATCTTGAGATAAGCAAAAAGGTCACACATTATTCTAATGACAACCTCACACATTAAACTAACTAGAAATACTCTTCATAATAAATTCAAGATTCAAATTAACTATTTTTAAAATAAAACTACTTTGATTGATATAAAATAACAATTTAAAATATTCTATTAAAAATGGCATTGCAAATAATCTATGATAACCTTGAATTTAAATATTTTAATCTAAGTGAAACAAATTATTCAAAAACAATCTCACTCTTCGAAAGCAAGCAACTCATAATGAAAACTAAACCAAAATCATGTAAATCAATAATGAAAACTAAATCACTTCTACCTGCACAATTAAATCCACACTCAAACTTGACCTTATAAAGAAATGATTATATTATGAAAACAAGAAAGATTCTAATTAAAAAGAAATCTATTTATTAAGCAAAGTGCTCGGATGCATAAAAAAATTAAATAAGCATTAAATCCTGCAACATTCAAATAAATTACATAATGCAAACCTTGAATTATTATTCTAAATGGCAGTGTTAACATATTCAAATTCAAAACAATAAAATTTGTTGTAATTCAAATTAAACTCGGAAATTGGATGCTCTCATTACATTCAATTTAATAAGAGAAATAGAGTATAACTCTATGTTACCACTCAAACACAGATTATGTAATGACTAATCATTCTTTAGTCCATTAATTTGCTTAATCCAACTATGACCAAAAACGCTTTGAAATCAGACAGTACCTGCCACAAATTCACACAAAACCAGAATTAGGAAACTTATACTATAAAAATCACGCACACATCTAATTAACTTATGATGATTGGTCAAGCTTAACTCCATATGTGCTAGGACCTCCCACGCCTGGAGTAAGCAGACTTACTGCAATGGAGGAATGGTTTTAAAACATCAAAAATTGGAATTCGAAATTAATCATGCACAATTTCTCCTGCTCAGAATAGCAACTTGAACGCAATCATGTATTGTTAAGACATCATTGAGAAATCAATTTACATAAGTCTGGCACCTGATTCCGGTTTACACACAGCAGTTCCTCTATCTATATTACATTTCTCTGCAACTCGATACCAATTCTACCTCTCAGAATTCGACTTCACATTTTAGAAATTCTGCCACTCTACATCTGAGAAATTCGAACTTGAGAAATTTGACCTCTACTACCAATTACATTCTCATTCCTGTTTCATTGCTATTGATCTCAGCTTCCCTCTATCTCATTGACGGACTAACTCCCCCCTCCTTAGTGCATAGCTTCTGCTTTATAGCAGCTACGCTGCTCCTAATTTCTCAGATGTATTGTTACATTGCATTTAAATTTAGAATTAATATGAATTGGTTAAGATTTGTTTCAAATTGGGTTCGAACTAGCTTATGGAAGTAATTCAAATTTATTATATTGTTGGCACACAACTAGAAAGCTCCAATCCATCATAATCCTTTCCTCTTATGTTCCCTAGAAACTCAAAGTCGAATTCATCGTGAAAAGGCTTGCTGCCATCAGATGACAAATAAAATGTAGTGATTGTTCCATTTCCAGAGCATCTGTGAATTGAGCTATTTTTCTAATTCAAAAAAAATTCAAATATCATGCCTTCACAGCTTCCACTAGCAACCACTATCCGAGACCCTGCTACTTCATGCATCTAAAGGCCATGTTTCTTGGCTTCATTTGCAACCATAGCATCAATGCTCTTATCCCGAGAGAGATAAGCAAGAATAAATTTGCCACCTTTATCGCCACATCTCAAAAGCTTCTCAACAAACTCAAAAAGCATGCGAATGATACATTGTTGAAAGCAAATGTCAGCTCCGATAATAAGATCAAATCCCTCTGGAAACTGCTTCAGAATCTGAGAGAGTTGATCACAATTTCCCCACTCAAGCTTTTCTAATGTTATATTTGCACAACTTGCTATTCTTGAACTTAACTGTAGGTCTATATTTTTCTTCAACACCTTGAGAACAATTTCATTGTGGTCAGTCATCACAATTTCATGATAGAACCTGCTACAAAGTAATCCTATAACTCCAACCCTAGAACCCAATTCAATGATGGAATAACCAGTCAGAAAATCTAAGCACCGTGCAAGATGGTGATTCGGCAGCTCTGTTCCTGGCCACACTATCTCCTATTCCTCCTCCTCATTGTGAAAATTTTTTGTTTGAACTTCCATGTTTTCCAAAGGGTGGGAACGATTATAACAACACTAGTCTATATAACATATGCTTTCACATTGATTTACCATTCCTGTGTCCAACGCCTTGTAATAAGATATCTTCTCTGATTAGAGGTTTTTCCCATCCAATGGACATTGACTTTATTGAAGCTTGCATGGGATTATTTTGTTAATAAATAACTCTGCTGCATGAAGCCTAGTAGACCATGATAGAAAAGAAGGTGTTCCAATAACGAACAGAGACATAAGCAAACAAAATGTTGCAGTAGATCTTGGTAGGTGAAATAGAAATATTTTCATCCATTCTATGAGTATGCTAGTCCGGTTGTTAACCTTTGTTGTAATACACCTGGAAAGTTGATTGAAGTTGTTGGTAATCAATTTCATTTCAAGAAGGCTAGTTAGTTATCTTTTATTGGTGTTATTGATGCTAGAAATCTCATCATGAAACGAGGCAAAGGGTTTAGAACATGGCTTTCAGTGGAATATTCCCCCGACGACAATTCATTCATGAAGCTGAATTTTGCAAAACGGTTTCTGGGTTATATGAAACATGGTGCTCTGAAAAAAAACCCACGTCTTGGAATTTAGAGATTCTTCTCCATTTGATCACCAAATTGATATTTTAACCTACAAAATTCTCGTACTCAACTACCCAATTGCTACTTTTATGCATTTTCTAGCAATAAGGTATCATGTTCCATTCGGAATCTTCCCTGCTTCATTGTGCTATACTGCAGAACTCAATGGATAAGGTTTATCTTCTAGAAGGTAATTCACAACATAACATATTTCTTTGCAAAACATATATTTCTGCTCTTGTGCATGGATTCATGCTTAAATGCACTTCCGCACTAGACTTATTCACCTGCTACCAAGAAGACATCTATTAATAAATTTTACACACAACCACTCATCTATTTAAATAATAAGAAGAATTCATAGATTAACAACTATCGTCTCTAAATTCCTCTAATTAACAGCATAATGGATAACTAATGATTAAAACACTAGGTACAAGCATGTATTGATGTGATAAATATCGTGAAAATTTGGGTAAAAGTGCGGTTCAACATCCCCCCACGTTGAGCTTCTTGCACGTCCTCATGCAAGCAAAACCTTTAAGACTGTCAAATAAGGCAGGGAAAATGTCAACAAAGATTCTAGCAAGTAAGGATGAAGATGCCTGATGTTGTAATGCATTCATTAGCCCACAACATTGGTATTACTATTACATTACCAGCTGAAACCATGTGAATTTATAAAACAAGATCGGGTAGACATTATGGAGAAAAGAGTGTTGCACATACCTGTTACCTTGTCCCATATTTTGTTTTTTCCCAAAGTCTTATGATAAAAATCAAATTTTGTTAAAAAAGTGTAGTTTCAAAAATAATAACACAAGATTCCTACACCTACTATAACAATCTCGTACCTCGGTCATGCAACATATATTTAGAGGCAATTACAATCAATACACATTGATGGCAACCAACACCTTGTGAGTAGTCATCATTGAGTAATTCATCACTTTGAATACCATGATAATTAAAGTGAGTTATGATACCAATCAACAACCTCTTTATTTGAACACTCTAAACTATGTTATCATTCGGATTCAAAACTAAATTTCCTCTTAATCTAGTACAAAGGATTACCTTCACTAAGGGTACCACATCATTCAAATATTCTTGATTTTTTAAAGATAGAACTCAAAGCATCATGTTCAAATTGTCTTAAAACCATTGCCCAAGAAAAATGATGAGCTTAGGGAAATAGAAGGATAACCAAGAAAATCATAGTATGTAGTTAACTTTAATACCACATACATGGCCCTGCTGCCCGCAGGTGTCCATAACCTCAACAGGGATGTCTTTTAACCTAGCGAAATGTCAGTATCCCACTTACTAGATACATATTGAGAGTTAGATTATTTGACTCTTTAGATGAAGGCCACTGTCCTGGCTTGGTAACCAGCTGATGGAAGTGCCACGCACAAGAAGTAATATGTATGAACAGGTCAGCTCGTGATGGGCTGAAAGCCATTAATCTGGCTTGGTGACCAGTAGAAGTATGTCATGCATATTAGGTCTCATGATCGTGGTAGGTCCGCTCATCATGAGACCTCCTATCCTTCCCTAAAAATTTGTAAGCTCTGATTATTATTAACCTTTAAAGGTTACTTAATAAGTGGGGAGACAGATCTACTCCTTAAGAGTATAGGATGGCGTGAAAAAAAATTTAATGACTAATCATTTCTGGCTAATTCCTCTACCCCAAAGACTTCTTAAAAAAAAAATCCCAGATAATGATTGAAAGATTCCTTGAGTTAAGAATGCTAGTGTTTTCATGAATATATCATTATGATCTTAACAAGAGTGGTCCACCATACGAGTTTTCCAATAGTACCTTCTAAGGGAAACTAAAAATATATTTCCGAGATGATAACTTATTAGAGTGATTAATCATGGTTACTTTTGCAAAAGCATAAGGTATTAGAGTGAATTGTACTCAACAAGATTCGTCACAAATGTGTATGTTAACAACTAATGTGGATCAAAGTAGTTTTAATAGCCATGATTTAAAATTCAAAACCCTAATAGCATTGTAACAGCTTTATTCATTTATTCTCCTACCCTACTTTACCCTAAGAGGCGAAAGACTCCCGTTTAAGTATAGGAGTACTTCCAATGAAGCCATGTGCATAACAAAATGCTGATTATACTCACACTTAGTTTTAAAGAGTAGAATTCAAGACATACGAAAGCATTAGAAACCATCTTCTTCAATTGACATGGTACCAAGTGTTTCTGAATGCTGAGGAAATAAGATGGCTTGATGACTGCTCGAAACTAGGATTCAATGGAATCCACATATTTAAGATTCTCCAACTGATGCAAATCTTCCACAGTTTGATATTCACTCACTTGGAGGTACAAAGAATTTGGTGAAAGAGAAAAGATAAATCCCTCAATTTCAGGCTCAAATATTTGATTTTCAAATTGACAAGAATGGTTGAGAGAGATTCTAGGGTTTTGAGTTTTAAAAACACTTTCAGAACAAGTTCCAATGAAAGTTTACTCCTCTTGTAGTAATTGAATTACACCTTCCCAGGGTGAATGTTTTGTGGTAATGGGGGTAGTTTCTAGATTCATTCCCTTTTCCAACATGGAAGATGTAGCATTATGTTCAATAGAGGAATCAACAAGAAGAATAGGTGGCTCAAAATGTTTTCCAACCTCATGGTTTATATTAGGGTTTAAAAGATGGTTTGGGGTAGGGTTTCGGTTAATGCTTGGACTAAGATTTGGATTTGGATTGGGGTTAGGTTTGAACTAGGGTTAGGTCTCGATTTAAAATTAGAATTAGGGTTGTTACACCATTTTTTGGTCATCTAACCTACTATCATTAGATGGACCCAAGTACACCATGTAAGACCAATTTTACCCCAAATAAAATTGCTTTCACTATGTAAAATAACTTAATAAAACACATTTATTAGGTTGTTTATGGTCTAAAAAGGAAACCCCAAAAGGAAATATTAAACAAACCTATATTTGTTTGATTTTCCTCAAGGAATAATTAATTAAACAATAATTTAATTATTATTCCTGGTCATGTTTAACCCAAAACAAAGAAATTAATTAGATAAATCTTTATTTATCTTATTATTTTTTAGGAATAATTATTTAAATCTTATTTAAATAATATTCCTTGTTAAATATGACTAAATCACCCATAAATAATTAAATAAATCATTATTTATTTGATTATCTTTCAACCCCTTCCTTAAAATGATAAATAAATCATTTATTTATTTATTATTCACAAATAAAGGGATTTGACCCAAGTCAAATACTTTTTCCCTCCAACAAATATAATAAAATATTCCATAAAAGGTGGATCTAGATTTGGTTAATGTTCTTTTAATCATGCACCAAGATCTAGAATGACCCAATATTTTGTTATAAATAGGAGGGTTTTTCCTACCATTCTTCACCTTTTGTTGCCTATTAGATCACTCTGGATCTAAACTCTTGGTCCGACTTTGAGCCATTATCATTGTCATATTTTCCATTATTTGTTGTGTGAGCTCCCTTTGAGTTCTATCTTTGTCTGGGTTTTCTACACCAACAAGAGAGAGAAATACTAGATCTGAAGTGCTGAGGACTTCCAAGAACCCATCCCATTGAGGAGAATTGGAAACACCTTCTTGTTTTCCTCCCAGGTGCCCTTAATACAAAAATTCTTTCAAAAAATATTGTTCTTGTCTTGTCTATTGGATGTATGGAGAAAAACCTTATTTTTACTGCTTAATGTCTCTCTATGCATAGATCTGGTTTTTGCAGCACTTGTCTTGATCAACTAACTGCAGATCTGAAGATATTGGCAGCCATATTTGATGTTAGGGCTATAAGTTATGCGTAGCTAAAGTGGTCTTTTTTCATACACTTCGAAAAAAGATTCATACTAACAAGCAGCTCACACGGGTTTTCAGTCGACGTGTGTTTTTCATATTCCTGCATATCCAGCTACTTCAGACCCTAGGGTTTCTTTTTAGCTTTTTGTTTTTCCTATTTTTATGTTGTTTTTCACCTATAAAACCCTAACACATTAAAATTTCTAACTTCCGCGTGTTTCTGGACCAATTGTGCAGGTGACAAACATCAACCGCAACTGAGACGACAAATTTTTCGAAAATCTGCCGCCGGGACACCCGGAGCCTCAGGTCACACTTTTCAGCCCATTATCTACGACCTGCACAGAAAACATGTCAGAACCTGTGACCTGCCAGTTTTTCTGCTATTTTTCTGCAATTTTTCTGGGTTTTTCTGAACCTTCTGTCAGGGTTTTCCAGCCTCTGTCTCAGCTCGTTTTAGACCTGTTTCTGATCTGTTTTTCTCATCGAAGTGGGAACATAGCCCCCTAGGGCTTCAGTACCCTCCACTCTTGGTGGAAGAGTTTTAACTGTTTCAGGTGTCTATTTTTTCAGAGTTTCAGCCGCCCCTTTTTCAGATCTGATACCTCCTTTTCAGATCCCTTTTAATAAGCTCTTCTCCCTTTCAAATCACCTCCTAAAGTGTTGTTTGGATCTACCTTTAGGGCATCCTCCTTGTCCCTTCTGCTTTTTGTCGATTTCCTCCTTTTTTGCAGCCACCTTGCCTCTGCCTCTTGGCTATGTTCTGCACCTCTTTTCAGCAGATTTCTCCTTTAGATCCCTGTCCCTCCCGACCTTAGATCTATTGGCCTCTTTTTAGTGTGTTTTGACTAGATTTTTTCCCTCTTTTCGACTAGTTTGAGAGACAGCCTTTTACAGTTAGTTCGATGCATTGTTAGCTATTAATTTTCTGTTATTTCAGCATTATATACTGTTCTCTGCAGATTTATTTTCAGTTACGCAGCACACTTTTTCTTTTGCTCTCAAAACGTCAGGGTTTAAAAATTAAAATTAACGCACGCCACACACTCACCCTAAGCGAAGAAGAGCCTGGTTCACACCGCCAGGAAAATACTTTAAAACATTGTAAAATCAATTGACACTACACCTTTCTGCCCTTGTTTCGACATTGTAATATCTTGATTCTGCACCTCCCTGCCCTTGTTGGTCGTTATTCTTCCCCTTGTGCCGTGTTTTTGTTTTCATCATTGCGCCCCCAAGGCGTACATCCCAGAGACTTCTTGGCCTTCACCCTCAGTTTCTGGTCGATCGACCTACTCCTCCCCGCCGTCGTCGAGTTAGTCCACCTCCGAGTCCGCACTCTGACTCCTCTTCTGACTCATTAGGTTCTCCTTTTACTTTTGGTTCTCCCCCTGTCACCTTCACTATGTCTGGTCCAGGGCCTAACACTAGCGGTAATCCCGGCCCTAATACCGGGACTACTACTAGCAGAATCGCCACAGGAACTACCTCGGCTGCGCCCTTGCTCCCCTTCATGGCGGGCCTCAACCTCCCCGATTTGGACTGGTTGATAAACGACCCTATACACCATGACGCTAGTTGGCCTGCTATGCCGACAAAGCTCCCTTCCGACATCCCAAAGTTTGAAGGCCTTGCTGGAGAAGATCCTTAAAATCTTGTTCGATCTTTCCACATGTGGTGTTCATCTACCTCCATTACTGATGACTCTGTCTGTCTTCGGTTGTTCCAACGAACGCTTACAGGCGCGGCTTCTAAGTGGTATGTTGATTAGGCCCCTTCCTCTCATACCACCTTTGCGACTCTTGCCCGGGCTTTTTTATCTTACTTCCAGCTTCCCCTTCGTTATGACACTGGTATCGAACTTTTGACTTCTTTCTGTCAATCATCTGTGACCCGCCTATCCGATCATGTCCAGGAATGGCGGAGAAGAAAGAGCCTATGTCAATCCCCTACCTTTGAAGACCGTGTCTACATGGACTGGTTCCTTAGATCTCTCTTGCCTCCCATCGGGAAAGATGTCGCATCGCATTTTCCCCAAACCGAAGAAGTCGCCCTCCAACTAGTGTTAAACATGACTTGATCTGCTTTCAGACAAAAGTTATAAGCGACTACCAACGATCTCCTGCATTCCTGCAGTCAATGCACCTGGGGCACTCTCACAAGAATTTGGCAAGATTTTGAGCCTTCCGTCTCCTCTCAACGAGAGGCCTAACTTCCATGGGTTATTTCCCCGGGGGAGGGGAAGCACTCCCGCACTTGTTACCATCCTGGTAGCACATAGCATCTGTGGATACAACATGCCTCCCTCTCTTGCTCCAACCTCCTGTCACCACACGGTTGTTCCAACCTCTTATTATCAGATCCAGGTTTAGTGCTCCAGCCCAAAGACGCACCTCCGCTCCCCGGGGCCTTCTCAACCCTCGCAACAACAGTCACTCACCCCCTTAAGAGCAAGGATGGCCAGTGGACTGTGGCTACCTGAATCCACCGACGATCAGTGGCCACCCAATCCTCTCCTCTATTCTCCAACGCCATCGTAACCCGTATGATGAACTCTGCTCCACCTCCAACCGTTGACCTTAACCTTCAAACTCGGGCCCCTCAGTACCCCAAGCCTCCCGCTCCGTTTGTCCCCGAGTCACCTTCTTCAGGTTCTACAAAGCCTCTTTTGACATCCAATGGTCCCTTGCATATCCCTCAACCCAAAGTTGAGGTTCATACCCAGATTCCTAAGGGACCATTATGCCGAAATGCTGCTTCTGGTCGAGCTGCTCATTCGTATAGCATAGTAGATGATTTGGCGCAGTCTCCTGCTACCATTTCTACATTGGAACTCCTCCAGTCATGCCCTTCCCAAATGAAGGCTCTACTATCTGCCATGGGCGTTGTAGATCCTGCTGATGACCAATTGATTTTTTTCAATGCCCATCAATCAGAGCATCCTCCTCTTCCTGCTTCCGTAGCCTTCCAAATCCCAGTCAAAATCCGGAACGCCAACGTTTCTCGGTGTATCATTGATGAGGGGGCATCCACCTGTGTGATGTCCGCTTCGGTTTGGAAACGACTCGGATCTCCTGAATTGGCCCCTTCCACAATCACCCTTTGTGCGTGGGATGGCCATGCCTCCCAGCCCATTGGCTTATTCCGTAATTGTCCTATCACTCTTGCGGACAAGACTGTTTGCGTTGATGTTGAATTCATCAACGCCCCTCTTGATTATAAAATTATTTTGGGGCGTAGCTACACTTATGCTATGTCTTTTGTCCCATCTGCGGTCCACCGCAAGATGTTTTTCCCTCATAATGGAAATATAGTCACCATTGACCAGTTGACGTATCATGAGCCTAAATCTCAGGCCTCCCCTGAGTCGACCATCTCTTCTATAGCCAATCAACAAACTGTCGATTCTTTGACCAGTGTCTCCCCGGGCGCTACAAAGACTCTCTTTTGCTTGAGCCTTCCCCGGTCTTCCTCCTCCCGTTGTCTCGACCCCCACCACCTAATGCTCGATGATGAATGCCTCGGCCGTCACAACCGCGCTCCGGCAACCCTCCGTTCCTAGCCCTCTCCCCGCAGTACCGTATTCATGTTTCTTACCTCCCGGAACGTTCCTCCAAGCCTTAGCCATTTAGGAGCCGGCCCCATCCCGGCCATTACCCCTCTGCCTGGACACCGTTCCTAGCTCCCACCAGAGTGCAAGGATGCATCGCCACACACCTCTCTCTTTCCTAACTCCGACCCTTAGATCCCCATCTCGGTACCATGATCCTCCAAACTTAACCCTACTCCCTGTCAACTCCAAACCTTATATTACTTTGACCCCCGGCCCGAACTCTATTCCCATGCACTCTCCCACAACAAAGGCTCGCTCACCTCACCAGAACCACTCTCGGCGGCACCGCGGTAAGAAAGGCAAAGCTCGCAAGGGGGCATCAAAGGACAAGGCTACCCCGACAAACCCTACCCCTCCTCGGCCTCCAAAGAATACCATCCAGTGTGCTTTGTGTGATGTTGTCAGTCACGCCACCCAGAACCTGTCCTGAATTGCTTCATCTCAAGCCCATGGTTAATGTTGCGTTCCCTGAGTCCACGGTCCCGGAAGCCTCTATTCCTTCTGCGACCGCGACCAAGAACCCCAAGACTATTCACACCAACCACTCCTGTGCTTTGTGTGATATCCATGGCCATTACACCCACCTTTGTCCCCACCTCGAGGACTTCCTCACCTCTATCGCCGCGGTCCGCCAATTCGAGGCCAAGCGCACTGAGTCCACCTCTCCCCTATTTGCACATTTTTCTTTGGCAGAACTACCAGACATGAATGCTCCCATTGAAATTCCCCCTCCTGATGTCGAGATGATGTAGCCTTCGTGCAGCATTTTCTACCTATCATCATCCATGAGACCCTTGGGGAAAATTCCCTTTGAATCCTCCCCTGTTGTCTCGCTTGACCTTTCTTCAGCGATCACCCTGGGCTCAATATCGGTAGATCCTTTATCTGCTTACTCTTTTGTCACCTCTTGTGATGATGTGCATGTGAATCCCTCTTCTCATGATGAGGAGTCAGGTAGCTTCGCCGCGTCAGGTGGTCTTTCTTCCACCAGTCACCCCATCTTCTATCATGATGATGACATTATGGAAGGACTCACCTCCCCTGACTTTATCCATTCCCCCTTACATCAAACCCATGCATTTGAACCACATACACCTTGTGGCCATTACATTGATACCCAATGTTTGAGTAAGGGGGCACCCATATTTGAGAGACCAAGAGAAGCAATTCTCCACAACTCTCCTAATGTATCTAGTCGTGTCAACTCTAGTACCATTATTCTTCCACATTTAGAAGAACCTCTAGAGTCCCATATCACTTCAGATCACTCTAGGGACAATACCCCTTATCGTTCCCTCATCTTACATCAGCAACCCAGTCTCTTCGACATTGTTGTTGACCAACCTACAGGTTTTCTAGGAGAGCATCAGTTCATTATCTCCAAATCATATCTTTGGGATAGTGACACCAGGTATGCCAAACCAGAAACTTAAATTCCATTTGCTTCATATATGCAGTACTAAAAGATATTGGTAATCCTCCATTTCCTTTCTCAAACTGCATAACCACAACGAAAACAAATGGCACACCACCTCATTAACATGTGTTTAGATTCCCATTTTTCTAAATACATTTTGGCATGACCACAACATGCTTGGGGGTACCTATGCCCCTCAACCATAACCCTCCTCAAAATCGAATTTCTTCACTTGAAACACTCATACTAGGGGCACCATTTGGCCTCCATACTTATCCATGCTCGTGTTGATGTTTTTCATGAGTTACCATCTTGTACTCATGTTTATATGGTCCCCCGTTGGACCTTTACTGTGTGGCAGCACCATCGAGTCGCCCTTGTTTAGAGCATCCGCATTGAGTCATCATCACATTCATGGAGTCTATCCCGAGTCCCTTTGTATCTCGCCATAGTCCTCCATCCTTCATTGCTTGGTCCCTCTCTCATGTCGCACATTATGGCCTTCAGCCCCACTGTCCCCTATCCCTTATGATATTGTGTCAGACCCCCGCCATGTCAGTTCATTCCCTTTATGCTCTATAAGGAAGTCGTCCATTTGCTACATGCTACCCTCCATCTTATCATCGTCATTGTATTAGTCTCTGTCTGTCGTTTAATATTTTCTGGTTTTGCTGAGGATTCTCATTGCCTCACTCTATGTAGCACCTCCTTCGTCGACATCAGCTCCTTCACGATAAAGATAATGAGGGCGTGTTTGCGGTGTACCTTGGTTCCAACTTCCACTCTTGTTCGGTGCCTCGAATTAGGCAAAGGGATCTCTCATTACCCTTCGACTTGATTGTTTCTCCACTCCAGCTCCTTTCAGCATGATCGAGATCCGTATGCCTGATGGTTCAGTGATGCAGCAGCAACTATTGGTGATTCCCGGGTGTGTGTGAGATGTCTCAGCCCTCATGAGGGGGTGGCCCTGTAGGTAGCCCCCCACATACCCAAATGACCTCTTCATTGCAGCCTTCGATGCAGCTCCATATATTTGATGATGTCGGCCTTAGCCATTTGCAGCGCCTCTTTGATTTGCATATATCAATCAGATTTTGTGAGCCCTTCCCCACTTATAGGGGGAATTTGGGTTGTATTTTTATCTCATGTACTCAGATATTATTGTATAAGTCTGCCGCATCCTGCACAAAGATGTATGTGGGATCCTCTATCAGATGACCGGCTCATGTTTATGTCGGTTGTACTTTATGGTTCTGCCCCTTGGATATTGGATACATCATCTATTCTTTTGTATTTTGTCTCATGGGCATAGGCATGCTTCGGGCCGCTTAGCACAGTAAAATTTCTCTCATAAAAAGAGACTTGTTGCACCTGCAAGTCTCGTCTCCTCAGGGTCTAGTTCTTAAGCACATTAGTCTACCTTACATTTCTCTCTCTGAATTCCCTTTTGATGTCTGGTGATTGAGTTCTTACAATGTACTTCGGTCATACGATTTGCTCCTAACACTCGCACGTTGGGGGGAAATCTATTACACCATTTTTTGGTCATCTAACCTACTATCATTAGATGGACCCAAGTACACCATGTAAGACCAATTTTACCCCAAGTAAAATTTATTTCACTATGTAAAATAACTTAATAAAACACATTTATTAGGTTGTTTATGGTCTAAATAGGAAACCCCAAAAGGAAATATTAAACAAACCTATACTTGTTTGATTTTCCTCAAGGAATAATTAATTAAACAATAATTCAATTATTATTCCTGGTCATGTTTAACCCAAAACAAAGAAATTAATTAGATAAATCTTTATTTATCTTATTATTTTCTAGGAATAATTATTTAAATCTTATTTAAATAATATTCCTTGTTAAATATGACTAAATCACCTATAAATAATTAAATAAATCATTATTTATTTGATTATCTTTCAACCACTTCCTTAAAATGATAAATAAATCATTTATTTATTTATTATTCACAAATAAAGGGATTTGACCCAAGTCAAATACTTCTTCCCTCCAACAAATATAATAAAATATTCCATAAAAGGTGGATCTAGATTTGGTTAATGTTATTTTAATCATGCACCAAGATCTAGAATGACCCAATATTTTGTTATAAATAGGAGGATTTCTCCTACCATTCTTCACCTTTTGTTGCCTATTAGATCACTCTGGATCTATACTCTTGGTCTGACTTTGAGCCATTATCATTGTCATATTTTCCATTGTTTGTTGTGGGAGCTCCCTTTGAGTTCTATCTTTGTCTGGGTTTTCTACACCAACAGAAGAGAGAAATGCTAGATCTGAAGTGCTGAGGACTTCCAAGAACCCATCCCATTAAGGAGAATTGGAAACACCTTCTTGTTTTCCTCCCAGGTGCCCTTAATACAAAAATTCTTTCAAAAAATGTTGTTCTTGTCTTGTCTATTGGATGTATGGAGCAAAACCTTATTTTTACTGCTTAATGTCTCTTTATGCATAGATTTGGTTTTTTGTAGCACTTGTCTTGATCAACTAACTGCAGATCTGAAGATATTGGCAGCCATATTTGATGTTAGGGCTATAAGTTATGCGTATCTAAAGTGGTCTTTTTTTGTACACTTCGACAAAAGATTCGTACTAACAACTGGCGACTCCACATAGGTTTTCAATTACGACCACTATCGTTTTTCATATTCCTGCATATCCAGCTACTTCAGACCCTAGGGTTTCTTTTCAGCTTTTTTTTTTCCTATTTTTATGTTTTTTTTCACCTATAAAACCCTAAAACATTAAAATTTCTAACTTTCGCGTGTTTCTTGACCTATTGCGCAGGCGACAGACATCAGCCGCAACTGAGACGACAACTTTTTCGGACATCTTCCGCCGGGACACTCGGAGCTTCAGGTCGAACTTTTCAGCCCAGAAATTGCGACCTGGCCTCCAGGTCACACTTTTCAGCCCATTATCTGCGACCTGCACAGAAAACAGGTCAGAACCTGCGACCTGCCAGTTTTTCTGCTATTTTTCTGCAATTTTTCTGGGTTTTTCTAAAGCTTCTATCAAGGTTTTCCAGCCTCTGTCTCAACCCGTTTTAGACCTGTTTCTAATCTGTTTTTCTCATCTAAGTGGGAACATAGCCCCCTAGGGCTTCAGTATCCTCCACTCTTGGTGGAAGAGTTTTAACTGTTTCAGGTGTCTATTTTTTCAGAGTTTCAGCCGCCCCTTTTTCAGATCTGATACCTCCTTTTCAGATCCCTTTTAATCAGCTCTTCTCCCTTTCAAATCACCTCCTGAAGTGTTGTTTGGATCTACCTTTAGGGCCTCCTCCTTGTCCCTTCTGCTTTTTTTTATTTCCTCCCTTTTTGGAGCCAACTTGCCTCTACCTCTTGGTTGTGTTCTGCACCTCTTTTCAGCAGATTTCTCCTTTAGATCCCTGTCCCTCCCGACCTTAGATCTATTGGCCTCTTTTTAGTGTATTTTGACTAGATTTTTTCCCTCTTTTCGACTAGTTTTGAGAGACCCGCCTTTTTGGGTTAGATCGATGCATTGTTAGCTATTAATTTTCTGTTATTTTCGCATTATATATTGTTCTCCGTAGATTTATTTTCAGTTACGCAGCACACTTTTTCATTTTCTCTCAAAACGTCAGGGTTTAAAAATTAAAATTAACGCATGCCACACACTCACCCTAAGCGAAGAAGAGCCTGGTTCACACCGCCAGGCAAAGACTTTAAAACATTGTAAAATCAATTGACACTCCACCTTTCTGCCCTTGTTTCGACATTGTAATCTCTTGATTCTGCACCTCCCTGCCCTTGTTGGTCGTTCTTCTTCCCCTTGTGCCTTGTTTTTGTTTTCATCATTGCGCCCCCAAGGTGTACATCCCGGAGACTTCTTGGCCTTTACCCTCAGTTTCCGGTCGATCAACCTACTCCTCCCCACCGTCGTCGAGTTAGTCCACCTCCGAGTCCGCACTCTGACTCCTCTTCTGACTCCTTGGGTTCTCCTTTTACTTCTGGTTCTCCCCCTGTCACCTTCACTATCTCTGGTCCAGGGCCTAACACTAGCGGTAATCCCGGCCCTAATACCGGGACTACTACTAGCAGAATCGCCACAGGAACTACCTCGGCTACGCCCTTGCTCCCCTTCATTGCGGGCCTCAACCTCCCCAATTTGGACCGGTTGATAAACGACCCTATACACCATGACGCTAGTTGGCCTGCTATGCCGACAAAGCTCCCTTCCGACATCCCAAAGTTTAAAGGCCTTGCTGGAGAAGATCCTTCAAATCATGTTCGATCTTTCCACATGTGGTGTTCATCTACCTCCATTACCGATGACTCTGTCCGTCTTCGGTTGTTCCAATGAACGCTTACAGGCGCGGCTTCTAAGTGGTATGTTGATCAGGCCCCTTCCTCTCATACCACCTTTGCAACTCTTTCCCGGGATTTTTTATCTTACTTCCAGCTTCCCCTTCGTTATGACACTGGTATCGAACTTTTGACTTCTTTTTGTCAATCATCTACGACCCGCCTATCTGATCATGTCTAGGAATGGCGGAGAAGAAAGAGCCTATTTCAATCCCCTACCTTCAAAGACCATGTCTACATGGATTGGTTCCTTAGATCTCTCTTGCCTCCCATCAGGAAAGATGTCGCATCGCATTTTCCCCAAACCGAAGAAGTCGCCCTCCAACTAGCGTTAAAATATGACTTGATCTACGCTTAGACAGTTTATGTTTATACCGTTCTACCTGATCTCCCCAGACCCGGTGGTGTCAATGCACTGGGGGCACCTCATGCCACCGACAGTATCGTTGGAGCTCTCTCTCATCCATATGCCCAACCTCCCATGGGTTATGGTTTTCCTGGGGGAGGGGGCAGCACCTCCCGCACTTGTTACCCTCCTGGTAGCACGTATCCAGGATACAGCATGCCTCCTCTTTTGGCCCAACCTCCTGGTCACCATACTGTTACCCAACCCCCTTATTATTCGTATCCGCAGTTTAGTGCTCCAGCTCCTCCAGCATCAGCACCTCTGCCTCCCTGGCCTTCTCAACCCCTGCAACAGCAGTCACCGCCCCCTCAAGAGCAGGTGGATGCACAACAGGGATTCTTGGCTACCCAACCACCTGACAGACAGGTGGCCACTCAACCTTCCCCTTCTGGTTCCTCCAATTACCAGATCCTCATGATGAACTCTGTTCCACCTCCAACCGTCAACCTTAACCTTCAAACTCAGGCCCCTCAGTACCCCAAGCCTCCCGCTTCGTCTGTCCCAGAGTCACCTTCTTCAGGTTCTACAGAGCCTCTTTTGACATCCAATGGTCCCTTGCATATCCCTCAGCCCAAAGTTGACGTTCATACCCAAATTCCTAAGGGACCATTAAGCCAAAATGTTGCTTCTGGTCGAGCTGCTCATTCGTATAGCATAGTAGATGATTTGGCGCAGTCTCCTGCTACCATTTCTACATTGGAACTCCTCCAGTCATGCCCTTCCCAAAAGAAGGATCTACTATCTGCCATGGGCGTTGTAGATCCTGCTGATGACCAATTTATTGTTTTCGACGCCCATCAATCAGAGCGTCCTCCTCTTCCTGCTTCCGTAGCCTTCCAAATCCCAGTCAAAATCCGGAACGCTAACGTTTCTCGGTGTATCATTGATGAGGGGGCATCCACCTGTGTGATGTCCCCTTCGGTTTGGAAACAACTCGGATCTCCTGAATTGCTTCATCTCGAGACCATGGTTAATGTCGCGTTCCCTGAGTCCACGGTCCCGGAAGCCTCTATTCCTTCTGCGACCGTGACCAAGAACCCCAAGACTATTCACACCAACCACTCCTGTGCTTTGTGTGATTTCCATGGCCATTACACCCACCTTTGTCCCCACCTCGAGGACTTCCGCACCTCTCTTTCCGCGGTCCGCCAATTCGAGGCCAAGCGCACTGAGTCCACCTCTCCCCTATTTGCGCATTTTTCTTTGGCAGAACTACCAGACATGACCACTCCCATTGACATTCCCCCTCCTGATGTTGAGATGACGGAGCCTTCGTGCAGCATTTTCTACCTATCATCATCCATGAGACCCTTGGGGTAAATTCCCTCTGAATCCTCCCCTGTTGTCTCGCTTGACCTTTCTTCAGCGATCACTCTGGGCTCAACATCGGTAGATCCTTTATCTGCTTACTCTTCTGTCACCTCTTGTGATGATGCGCATGTGAATCCCTCTTCTCATGATGATGAGTCAGGTAGCTTCGCCGCGTGAGGTGGTCTTTCTTCCACCAGTCACCCCATCTTCTATCATGATGACGACATTATGGAAGGACTCACCTCCCCTGACTTTATCCATTCCCCCTTACATCGAACCCATGTGTTTGAACCACATACACCTTGTGGCCATTACATTGATACCCAATGTTTGAGTAAGGGGGCACCCATATTTGAGAGACCAAGAGAAGCAATTCTCCACAACTCTCCTAATGTATCTGGTCGTGTCAACTCTAATACCATTATTCTTCCACATTTAGAAGAACCTCTAGAGTCCCATATCACTTCAGATCACTCTAGGGACAATACCCCTTATCGTTCCCTCATCTTATATCAGCAACCCAGTCTCTTCGAAATTGTTGTTGACCAACCTACAGGTTTTCTAGGAGAGCATGAGTTCATTATCTCCAAATCATCTCTTTGTGATAGTGACACCAGGTATGCCAAACCGGAAAATTAAAGTCCATTTGCTTCATATATGCAGTACTAAAAGAGATTGGTAATCCTCCATTTCCTTTCTCAAACTGCATAACCACAACGAAAATAAATGGCACACCACCTCATTAACATGTGTTTAGATTCCCATTTTTCTAAATACATTTTGGCATGACCACAACATGCTTGGGGGCACCTATGCCCCTCAACCATAACCCTCCTCAAAATCGAATTTCTTCACTTGCAACACTCATACTAGGGGCACCATTTGGCCTCCATATTTATCCATGCTCTTGTTGATGTTTGTCGTGAGTTAATATCTTGTACTCATGTTTTTATGGTCCCCCATTGGACCTTTACTGTGTGGCAGCACCATCGAGTCGCACTTGTTTAGAGCATCCGTGTTGAGTCATCATCACATTCATGGAGTCTATCCTGAGCCCCTTTGTATCTCGCCATAGTCCTCCATCCTTCATTGCTTGGTCCCTCTCTCGTGTCACACATTATGGCCTTCAGCCCCACTGTCCCCTATCCCTTATGATATTGAGTCAGTCGCTGCCATGTCATTCATGCCCTTTATTCTCTAGCAAGGGAAGTCTTCCATTCGCTACTCAGTCCCCTCCATCCCATCATCATCATTGGTATTAGTCTGTCCGTCGCTCTACTATTTTCTCTCGTGCCTTAGTTTAGGATCTCTCATTGCCTCACCTATGGCGGACCTTCTTCTGTCGACATCATCTCCCTCATTCTAGAAGATAGGTCTAGAGGGCGGTGTACCTTGGTTCCAGCTTCCACTCTTGTTCGGTGCCTCGGATCAGGCAAAGGGATCTCTCATTACCCTTTGACTTGATTGTTTCTCCACTCCAGCTCCTTTCAGCATGATCGAGATCTGTATGCTTGATGGTTCAGTGATACAGCAGCAGCTATTGGTGACTCTCGGGTGTGTGTGAGATGTTTCAGCCCTCATGAGGGGGTGGCCCTGCAGGTAGCCCCCCACATGCCCAGATGACCTCTTCATTGCAGCCTTCGATGCATCTCCATATATTTGATGATGTCGGCCTTAGCCGCTTGCAGCGCCTCTTTGATTTGCATGTATCAGTCATATTTTGTGAGCCCTTCCCCGCTTATAGGGGGCATTTGGGTTGTATTTGTATCTCATGTACTCAGATATTATTGTATAAGTCTTGGCTGTTATCCCAGGCACAGCATGTATGTGGGATTCCTCATTGTATTCTTATCTGGCTCATGTTTATGCCGGTTGTACTTTATGGTTCGGTCCCTTGTTTACTGGACACACTATTCTTTTGTACTTTGTCTCAGCGGGCATAGGTATGCCTCCCCCGCCGCCTTTAGCACAGGTACCCTCTCATAAAAAGAGACTTGTTGCACCTGTAAGTCTCGTCTCCTCAGGGTCTAGTTCTTCAACACCTTAGTCTACCTCACATTTCTCTCTCTGACTTCCCTCTTGATGTCTGGTGATTGAGTTCTTACAACGTACTTCGGTCATACAATTTTCTCCTAACACTCGCACGCTGGGGGGCAATCTGTTACACCATTTTTTGGTCATCTAACCTATTATCATTAGATGGACCCAAGTACACTATGTAAGACCAATTTTACCCTAAGTAAAATTGCTTTCACTATGTAAAATAACTTAATAAAACACATTTATTAGGTTGTTTATGGTCTAAACAGAAAACCCCAAAAGGAAATATTAAACAAATCTATATTTGTTTGATTTTCCTCAAGGAATAATTAATTAAACAATAATTTAATTATTATTCATGGTCATGTTTAACCCAAAACAAAGAAATTAATTAGATAAATCCTTATTTATCTTATTATTTTCTAGGAATAATTGTTTAAATCTTATTTAAATAATATTCCTTGTTAAATATGACTAAATCACTCATAAATAATTAAATAAATCATTATTTATTTGATTATCCTTCAACCACTTCCTTAAAATGATAAATAAATCATTTATTTATTTATTATTCACAAATAAAGGGATTTGACCCAATTCAAATACCTTTTCCCTCCAACAAATATAATAAAATATTCCATAAAAGGTGGATCTAGATTTGGTTAATGTTATTTTAATTATGCACCAAGATCTAGAATGACCCAATATTTTGTTATAAATAGGAGGGTTTTTCCTACCATTCTTCACCTTTTGTTGCCTATTAGATCACTCTGGATCTATACACTTGGTCACATTTTTCTACATTATTTGCTGTGTGAGCTCCCTTGAGTTCTATCTTTGTCTGGGTTTTCTACACCAACAAGAGAGAGAGATTCTAGATCTGAAGTGCTGAGGACTTCCAAGAACCCATCCCATTGAGGAGAATTGGATACACCTTCTTGTTTTCCTCCCAGGTGCCCTTAATACAAAAATTATTTCAAAAAATATTGTTCTTGTCTTGTCTATTGGATGTATGGAGAAAAACCTTATTTTTACTGCTTAATGTCTCTTTATGCATAGATCTGGTTTTTTGTAGCACTTTTCTTGATCAACTAACTGCAGATCTGAAGATATTGGCAGCCATATTTGATGTTAGGGCTATAAGTTATGCATAGCTAAAGTGGTCTTTTTTCGTACACTTCGACAAAAGATTCATACTAACAAGGGTTAGGTCTAGGGTGTGGACTAGGGTTAGGTCTAGGGTATGGACTAGGGTATGGATGAGGGTTAGGGTAAGGTTTCACATACGGTTGGGACCATGGAGGACGATAACTTAATGGTGCATTAGAAAGAAATTGTGGTTGTTTTGGTGCTCTTATGATTGAATTTGCATGGGATATTTCCCTAGAGAGAAGGATACAAATGATTCTTGAGGCCATGGAGATATCTGGCTCGAGGATGAGGGCATAGGCGAGGAACACTACGGCCACGAAGTAGGATATTCAATTGAAGGAGGATTAGAAGTTTTCCATGAAACTGCAGGATTATAAGCATGTTGAAGAACCTGCTTAGGAAAATAAGCATTACTCCAAGTATCACATGGCGTTGGGTTTTGAGTTATACCTGGTGGTTGATTTGATTCCTTACTTGATTCCTTGAGTACATTTCGTAATCATGGCAGTGATGGGCAATGTTCGGTTGCATGACCATCCTCGCAAATTTCGCAAATTTTTAGACCACTAAGTGCACACTTTCCAAGGCCGTGTTTCTTTTGACATTTGGCGCAAAGGATAAGTAGTGGTTCTTCATCCTTCTCTTGTTCCTACAAATCATACAATTTTGAAATCAAAGATTTAATTATATTGAATTTATGTTCAAGAATGATATTAAATTCTACACTTGTGAATTCTTCATCAGATGAGTTTTTCATCTCTGTAGTAGCATAAAAACTCCTCATTGAATGATTCCTCAAAATACCATCTTCTTGTTTTCAAAAAGAAAACTGGTACATTCTGTCATCACATGGATTAGTACGCAAGGGTTCTAATAGCACCCCAAAATGATATAACGTTGAAGATTGTATTCTAAATATAAATGAGTTTAAAAGCTATTGGCTAAAAAAAAAATCTCACCACACTTGCATAAAAAAATAAATTTTCATAAAAGGAATGGAATGACGTTTTGGGGAAAATCTTGAATCAAAGAAATATTTAATCTATTGAAAGAAAAGAAATTTAGAAATTAAATGTCCAAAGCCTGCTTCTACAGGAAAGGAAATAAAAGTTCAAGAGATAAGCAAGATGGCCAGACTTTGGAGCAACCCCACAATAGTGGATGCGTGGCTCTTCACTCACGTCTTACCGTACACTCTCCGCCCTCTGACGTCCTGCAATATCCTTGAAACTCTGTAAGAAAATTTTACCTGATCCAAAATACAACTCCCCAGCAACAGCGCCAAAATGTTGGGTGGTTTAATTATCAGATTAAACCTCTCAATATTAATTATCAATCCGAGAGTCGTAAACGCAAGTCATACTGCGTATTGACTCAAATTAATAGTCAGAGTATAAATATATTCCTTTGTAATGATAAACTAGGTACTGGAATGAAACACACCTTTGTTGTAAAATAAACAATCTTGAAAGGGGAACCTACTTAACCAATTTCATTCACTGCAAACTCCATACTGCAATTGAACTGTAAGGAAATTCAAGGCAATCCTCAATCATTCTTGCTCTCCTATGATATCTTGAAAATACTAATCTATTAACTCCTCTCGTCAACTTGAAACTATCACTTGAAACTAATATTGATATAAGCAAAAAGGTCGCACATTATTCTAATGACAACCTCACACATTAAACTAAATAGAACTCCTCTTCATAATAAATTCAAGATTCAAATTAACTATTTCTAAAAGAAAACTACTTTGCTTCATATAAAATAACACTTTAAAATATCCTATTAAAAATGGCATTGCAAATAATCTATGATAGCCTTGAATTTAAATATTTTAATCTAAGTGAAACAAATTATTCAAAAACAAGCTCACTCTTCAAAAACATGCAACTCATAATGAAAACTAAACCAAAATCATGTAAATCAATAATGAAAACTAAATCACTGCTACCTGCACAATTAAATCCACACTCAAACTTGCTCTTATAAGGAAATTATTATATTATGAAAACAAGAAAGATTCTAATTAAAAATAAATCTAATAATTAAAAAGAAATCTAATTAATAAACAAAGTGCCCGGATGCATAAACAAATTAAATGAGCATTAAATCCTGCAACATTCAAAGAAATTACATAATGCAAACCTTGATTTATTATTCTAAATGGTTGTGTTAACATATTCAAATTCAAAACAATAAAATCTATTCTAATTCCAATTAAACTCAGAAATTGGATGCTCTCATTACATTCAATTTTAATAAGAGAAATAGAGTATAACTCTATGTTACCACTCAAACACAGATTATGTAATGAGTAATCATTATTTAGTCCATTAATTTACATAATCCAACTATGACCAAAAATGCTTTGAAATCGAACCATACCTGCCACAAATTCACACAAAACCAGAAATAGGAAACTTATACTATAAAAATCACACACACATATAATTAACTTATGTTGATTGATCAAGCTTAACTCCAAATGTGGTGGGCCCTCCCACACCTAGAGTAAGCAGACTTACCGCAACGGAGGAATGGTTTTAAAACATCAAAAACTGGAATTCGAAATTAATCATGCACAATTGCTTCTTCTCAGAACAACAACTTGAACGCAATCATGTATTGTTAAGGCAGCATTGAGAAATTGATTTACATAAGTGCACCTAATTCTGGTTTACACACAACAATTCCTCTATCTATATTACATTTCTCTGCAACTCGATACCAGTTCTACCTCTCATAATTCGACTTCACATTTGAGAAATTCTGCCCCTCTACATCTGAGAAATTCGAACTTGAGAAATTCGACCTCTGCTACCAATTACATTCTCATTCCTGTTTCATTACTATCGATCTCAGCTTCCCTCTATCTAATTTATGGACTAACTCCCCCCTCCTTAGTGCGCATCTTCTGCTTTATAGCAGCAACGCTGCTCCTAATTTCTCGTAGTTATTGTTACATTGCATTTAAATTTAGAATTAATACAAATTCGTTGAGATTTGTTTCCAATTGGGTTCGAACTAGCTTCTGGAATTAATTCAAATTTATCATATTGTTGGCGCACAACTGGAAAGCTCCAATCCATCATATTCCTTTCCTCTTACGTTCCCCAGAAACTCAAAGTCGACTTCATCGTGAAAAGGCTTGCTACCATCTGATGACAAATCAAATGTAGTGATTGTTCCATTTCCAGAGTATCCCTGAATTGAAATATTTTTCTAATTCAGAATAAATTCAAATATCATGCCTTCATAGCTTCGACCAGCAACCACTATCTGAGACCTTGCTACTTCATGCATCTGAAGGCCATTTTTATTGGCTTCATTTGCAACCATAGCATCAATGCTCTTAGCCCGAGAGAGACAAGCAAGAATAAACTTGCAACCTTTATCGCCACATCTCAAAAGCTGCTCAATAGACTCAAAAAGCATGGGAATGCTACATTGTTGAAAGAAAATTTCAGCCCCAATAATAAGATCAGAGCCCTCTAGAAACTGCTTCAGAATCTGAGAGAGTTGATCACGATTTCCCCATTCAAGCTTTTATGATGTTATCTCTCCACAACTTGCTATTCCTAAACTTAGTTGTAGGTCTATATTTTGCTTCAACACCTTGAGAACAATTTCATTATGGTCAATCAACACAATTTGGTGACAGAACCTGCTACAAAGTAATCCTATAACTCCAACCCCGGAACCTAATTCAATGATGGAACAACCAATCAGAAAATCTGAGCATCGTGTAAGATGATGATTCAGTAGCTCTGCTCCTGGACACATTAGATCCTCTTCCTCCTCCTCGTTGTGAACATTTTTTGTTTGAACTTCCATGTTTTATAAAGGGTGGGAACTATTATAACAACACTATTCTATATAACATTTGCTTTCACGTTGATTTACCATTCCTGTGTCCAACGCCTTGTAATAAGATGTCTTCTCTGATTAGAGGTTTTTCCCATCCAAATGAAATTGAATTTATTGAACCTTGCATGGGATTACTTTTTTAATCAAGAACTTTGCTGCATGAAGCCCAGTAGACCATGATAGAAAATAAGGTGTTCCAATAATGAACAGAGACATAAGCAAACAAAATGTTGCAGTAGAACTTGGTAGGTGAAATAAAAATATTTTCATCCATTCTATGAGTATGTAGTTCGGTTGCTAACCTTTGTTGTAATACACCTGGAAAGCTGATTGAATTTGTTGGTAATCGATTGCATTTCAAGAAGGCAAGTTAATTATCTTTTATTGGTGTTGCTGATGCTAGAAATATCATCATGAAACGAGGCAAAGGGTTCAGAACATGGCTTTCAGTGGAATATTCCCACGACTATAATTCATTCATGAAGCCAAATTTTTCCAAACAATTTCTAGGTTATATGAAACATGGTTCTCTGAACAAAACCCACATCTTGGAATTTAGATATTCTTCTCCATTTGATCGCAAAATCAATATTTTCACCTACATAAATATCGTACTCAACTACCCAGCTGCTGCTTTTATGCATTTTCTGGCAGTAAGGTATCATGTTCCATTCGGAATCTTCCCTAATTCATTGTGCTATACTTCATAACTCAATGGAGAAGGTTTATCTTCTAGAAGGTAATTCACAGCATAACATATTTCTTGGAAAAACATATATTTCTTCTCTTGTGCATGGATTTGTGCTTAAATGCAGTTCCGCACTAGACTTATTCACCTGCTACCAAGAAGAAATCTATTAATAAAATTTACACACAACCACTCATCTATTTAAATAATAAGAAGAATTCATAGATTAACAACTATCATCTCTAAATGCCTCTAATTAAAAACAGAATGGATAACTAATGATTAAAACACTAGGTACAAGCATGTATTGATGTGATAAATATCGTGAAAATTTGGGCAAAAGTGTGGATCAACAAAGATGATCAATATTTTGGAATAAATATCTCCATCCTAGTAGCAGTTGGGATATCAATCTCTGCCTATCAGAAAGAACATGTATGGGAAACATTTAAGAACCTATCTAGCTCTCTAGAAGGTGATAGAAAAACATGATTTCCATGAGCTACATCCACAAGAAGATCTACAAGCCTCCTTTGATCACCCCTTCCAACCTGTAGTGGAGACTAAAGAATCATTCAATGGGGAGAAACTACTAGAACTTGAGATTGAGGAGTTCTTGACAGACATATCACCAAATCCAGTATCCATCATGGAGACAAACCATTTGAAATAAGATGATTGTGTGACATGATAGAGGGAGATATGCAAAGTGTTATAAATGAGGAAGTGAACCAAGAAGATCAATATTACATTGAACATTAGTTCTAGATGACAATCATATTGAGCCACCACTCTCTTCTTCGACAACTCTTTACATCTTATCATTTAAGTTAGTTGGTTCCTCATGTTCGGGTACTTATTAAAGAATATTTTTCAAACCTGAATGTGAGTATATCCATAATATTGTTACACACGTGGCTTCAATCGAAGTATTCATATACTTGAAAAGGGATCCTTTCTTAGGTTAGTTGAGATAGTAAATAAGTAAATACATATTTCATTTAGTTTTTAGTATAGTACAACATCATTTTTATGTCTTCTGTAATAATTGGCACTGTTAAGATGATACACTAATCTAAAGGGAGTATCGTTGCTCCCATAATTGTTAATATGTCTTCAGTTGATAAATATTTTTCCAAGTATTCTAAATAAATGAGGCCATGCCGATTTATTGGAGTTTTGCAGGCATTATCTTTTCAGTTGGATTGGGAGAGCATCTTCATGTCTGATTCAGGGAAGTAATTGTATTTATTTTGGTTCTGTTGTTTCATTAAAATTTCCTAACTGCTTCAAGAACATAACTTTTAGTATACTTATGTACCTATGAGGTAATTTATATTCAAAGCTTGATTTTTATTATTTCTTGTTAGTATATATGGAATAATTGATTCTTTATAATTACTTGGATTGATTTATATAGATTTTGAGACCTTGTTCCTGGTCATTAGACATTAGTATTATCCATCTGGTACCAACATTGCTCATCCGGTACCCATATTCCTGTTCAATTAGTACCTGTGTTCTTTTTGGTACCTGCATTCATCTGATACCTGTGCTTGTATAGTACCTGCATTCATTTTGTACCTTTGGTCTTCTGATCCATGTGTTCATGTGGTACCTGTGCTTGTCTGGTACCTTTGTTCACCCGATACTTGTACTCTTCCAGTACCTACATTCATTCGGTACCTATTCTCATCTATTATTCGCGTTCATCTGGTACCTATGTTCTATCGGTACCTGCATTCATCTGGTACCTATTCTCTTCTGGTACCTATGTTCATCCGACACGAGCTTGTGTTAGTGTGAATTCTAATCGCAAGCGTATGAAAAAATCTCACTTTAGCTATGCATAACAAACAACCCTAACATCAAAGTTGGTTGCCAATTTATTTAGATCTGCAGTTATTTGACCAAGACAAATGCTACAAAATCCAGATCTATGCAGTTAAATACATTGAGTGGTAAATAAAAGCAAGATTTTCTCCATGCATCCAATAGACAGGACAAGAATATTTTTAAAGAATTTTTGTATTTATGACACCTGGGAAGGGAACATAGAAAGATGTTACCAGTCCCCCTCAATGGGATGGGTTCTTGTATGTCCTCAGTGCTTCAGATCTAAGATCTCTATCTCTTGATGGTGTAGAAAACTTGGACAAAAATGGAACTCAAAGGGAGCTCACAAGAAAAATGGTAGAAAAATATGACAATGATGGAGGATCAAATTCAGGCCAAAAGTATAGATCTAGAGTGATCTTTATGCAACAAAAGGTAGTGAATGAATGGAAAAAATCTTCTATTTATAACAAAATATTGAGTTAGTCTAGATATTGGTGCATAATTAAAATATTATTAACCAAATCTAGATTCAACTTTTATGGAATATTTTATTATATTTGTTGGAGGGAAAAAGAATTTGAATTTGGTCAAATCCCTTTATTTGTAAATAATAAATAAATAAATGATTTATTTTTTATTCTAAGAACGTGGTTGAGTAATAATTAAAAAAATAGTGATTTATTCAATTATTTATAAATGATTTTAAATAAAACAAACAAGGAATATTATTTAAATAATGTTTAAATAATTATTCCTAGAAAATAATAAGAAAATGATTTATCTCATTAATTTTTCTGTTTTGAGTTAAATATGACCAAGAATATTAATTAAACTATTGTTTAACTAATTATCCCTTGAGTAAAATCAAACAAATATGGATTTATTCAATATTTCCTCATGGGGTTTCTTGTTTAGACGATAAACAACTTAATAAATTATGGATTACTAAGTTATTTTTCATAGTGAAAGAAATTTTACTTAGGGTAAAATTGGTCTTACATGGTGTACTTTGGTCCATCTAATAGTAACAGGTTAGATGACCAAAAATTGGTGTAACAGATTCCCCCAGCGTGCGAGCGTTAGGAGCTAATCGTATGACCAAAGTACGTTGTAAGAATTCAATCACCAGACACATAAGGGGGAGTCAAAGAGAGAGAAATAGAAGGTAGACTAAAGCGCTAGAGGACAAGACCCTAAGGAGGTGAGACTTACAGGTGCGACAATTCTCTTTTATGAGTGAGTACCTGTTCTACAAGAGGCGGGGGAGGCATACTTATTCTCGCCGAGATAACAAAGTACAAATAATAATGCATCCAGTAAACAAGGGACCGAACCATATAGTACATTTTGGCATAAACATGGGCCAGATAATGACATGATAATGGATCCCACATACATACTATGCCTGGGACAACAACCAGGACTTATACAATAATATAAGAGTATATGAGATATAAGTACAACCAAAGAGGCCCTGTAAATAGGAAAGGGCTCTGAAAATCTGAATGATACATGAAACTAAAAGGCACTGCAAGCGATTGAGGCTGAAACCATCCAATCTATGGAGCTGCATAGAAGGCTGTAATGGAGAGGTCATCCGGGCATGTGGGGGGCTACCTGAAGGGCCACCCCCTCATGAGGTCTGAAACATCTCACACACACCCGGGAATCACTAGTACCATCTACTGCATCGCTGAAACATCAAGTATACGGATCTCGATCATGTCGTAAGGAGATGGAGCTTAGAAAAAATCAAGTCAAAGGGCAATAAGGAGTCGCTTTGTCTGATCTGAGGCACCGAACAAGAGTGGAAGCTGGAACCAAGGTACACCGCCCTCTAGAGCTGTCTTATGGAATGAATGAGTTGATGTCGACAAAAGGAGGTCCGCCATAGGTGAGGAAATAAGGGATCCTCAACTAAGGCACGGGAGATAATAGTAGAGTGACTGACAGATTGACACCAGGGATGATGATGGAATGGGGGTACTGAGTAGCGGGCTCACAACTTCCCTTGTTAGAGCATGAAGCGCATGGATGACCTGGTAGAAACTGACATAATATCAAAGGGGATAGGGGACAGTATGACTGAAGGCCACAATGTGTGACACGAGAGAGGAACTAAGCAATGAAGGATGGAGGACTATAGGGGGATACAAAGGGACTCGAGATAGACTCCATGGATACGATGATGACTCAACTTGAATGCTCTAAACACGGGCAACTCGTTGATGCTGCCACATAGTAAAGGTTCGGTGGGGACCATAAAAACATGAGTACAAGATGGTTACCCACGACGAAAATCGACATGAGCATGGACAAGTATGGAGGCAAAGTGGTGCCCCAAGTACAAGTGTTGCAAGTGAATAAATTCAGTTTTGAGGAGTGGTGAAGTGACCCTTCTTGGAAAAAGGTGTCCAGGTGAAGTATCAAATCATAAAAAACTAAAGGATACCCATTTGAGAGCTCGATGAGAGATTTCCAACGGTGTTGATGATCTATCAAACGGATCTACGGTTTGGTCGCAACTGGCGAAATAAAAATCTGTGGTTTCTCTTTTAATAAGACATTTTCCCTCAAATTTAATTCATTTGAAATTGTAGCTATTGTGAATGTAGAGAGGAGAAAATTCCCTATATCTTGTGTCAATCGTAGCAAACAAACTGACCGTTGGAATCGAGATCCGTCAGTTGCAGGTAAGCTGCCTAACCCTACTCTTTCATTTCAGTGAATTGAAGGTTCAGTTTAGGCACTCAGAGCTTAGGAACAGACCCTTGCTCTTCTTCACGACTGGGTTGTACTTTTTGGGGCAATATCTGTGACTTGGGTAGCAAGTTTTGGGCAGAAAACTGTGACTTGTCCCAGGATTTGCCTAAAAAGTGAGACTTGTTAGAGAAGGGGGTTTTGGTGTTATTTCTTGGCTGAGAACTGGGTTTTTATGGTTGAATGCAATCTTTCATTTATGTACACTAAAAAATGTGATGGTTTTTCCAAATATGACAGAATTGAGGATCAACTGGAGAGAGAGAGACCTGGACACATTACGGTTGGAGATCCGAGAGGAACATGGTGTCCGTAGTGCATTAGCAAGGTTTGGAGTCTTGAAGTTTGTGGAGAACCCTTTGATGAGAGATGGGGAGCCCTTGTTGGCTTGGATTTTCAGTTATTGGGATCCGGATCACAAGAGCTTTATAGTGTAGGGGCACCAGATCGAGTTGAATGTCCAGGATATATATTTCCTTACTGGTCTCCCACCACTTAGGATGGTGGGGAATACGTAGCTAGCGTTACTGTGAGGGTGGAACATCATAGAGTTTGTAGAACGCCATTTTTGACCATGTATCCATGTGAAGGGGACATGGATACCGATCAGGGATATAGAAAGGCTAGAGACCCATGTTGTGGCTGCAGCAGAGCTGCAGATCCTAGGCAGCCGGGAACTCCACCACATCACTAGGGGTTAGATGATGCTTGTTGAGAGTGTGTTGAGTGGGACCTACTATGGGTGGGCCCAAATGATGTTGTCGTCATTGAAACAACAGTTGTCGATATGCAAGCGGCAAGTGAACCATGACTATGCATATGGAAAAGTGTTGTGATCACTCTTCTTTAAGAAGATCCCAACACTCTGACCTCGCATACAGATCCAGGATGGGGGCTCGAGAGAGCCTAGGATGTGCTGTTGGGGGTGGCTATGTGTGGAGGGGGAGGTGAGGCAGTCAGACAGGTGTTCTGACCCAATTTTTTCGCTCATTGGCATCAGATGCCATTGTACATAGACGACTATCCCTATAGTGGGATGAGTTATCGTGGGGACCCAAAATTACCACTACCACCTAGTCGAGTATGGGGACCGATGGTAAGTGACAAGGTGCTAATATTTTATGTGCATTTTAAAGTTTCAGAATATTGTATGTGGTACTGATTCATTCAATTTTGGTATGCAGATACAGCACCGGTGAAACTGGTCAGGTATATTGGACTTCCTACAGTAGCAGGAGCTGCAGGACCTAATGGGATGAGAGCACTGCAAAATGAGGATGCAGTGGCCCTCTTGGAGGACATCCATCGTAGATGTGAGAGGCTCTTGACCAGTGTTTCAGAGTGCGGTTGGAAAGAATTGGATGAACAGTACATAGAGCCATGTATTGGTCTACCCTCGAAGTGACGAGGGGTCATGCAGTGCATGGAGATGGCCGGATATGGAATGCGCGATCTACGAGCTACAGGAGCAGAGAAATTGGCCTAAGATCCTCCAGATAGTGGTTAGGTGTAGGGGCATGTGGTGCCCCCAGTATTGAGTTTTTGTAACATGCTATGGGAATGTCAAATGTATCAGAGTTGATGGGCTCTAAAACATTTTAAATGAAACATATAATGGATATGCATCGTTTTTATGTTTTATGTTATTGTCTTGTGTTAAATGCATGTGATAAGTGCCAATCTAGAATATTGTTTGCAATGCTATCTACATAGTGATTTTGTGCTCTAGGTACATGACTGAATGTAATGATTTCAAATTCACGCATCAAAATATTCACTCGTAAATATCTTCTAAAAAGGATAGGATTATGCACGCAATAGACGCCATCCAAATGAATGACAAGAAGAAGGGAATCTAAAAGAACGTGATATATGGTGTGGAAGGGGTTTCCATCTGAAAGTTGCCACAAGACAACAAATGAGATGATGATGAACAATGCTGGCAACCCGAACGCAAGGTAGAAATAAAACAAACATTGCTAGAGGGAGTGCTCTAGGTAGGATTTTTACCAGTCGCACACTGACAGGAAGGTGGTGTGTGGGAGCTGCCTTGGGGGCAGCTTGTGCTCAGGTTGCGAAAGTCACCATAGACACAGATGATTCCATTCCTCTTATGGGCAGGAAAGATGAAGTTAGGGGTGGAAAAGGCTTCCATGATGTCGTCATCACAGTAAAATATGGGGTGACTAGTGGAAGGGTAACCACATGACGTGGCAAAGCTACCTGACTCATCATCATCATAAGAAAGGTTCACATGTGCATCATCACAAGGGGTGACAAGCAGGTAAGGGATCCACTGATGTTGAGCCTAGGGTGATCACTAAAGTGAGGTCAAGCGAAACAGAAGGGGAAGTCTCAGAGGGAACTTCCACCGTGGATCTCATGGATGATGACAGGTAGAGAATTGTGGCCAAAGACTCTGTCATCTAAACATTAGGAGGGGGAATGTCAATGGGAGCAAAGGTATCCTCAGGTTGGCCAGAAGCATACTGCACGAGGATGGGAGAGGCAGACTAGTTTTGTTCAATCTCATACTCCCGAACTACCTCCAAATAGGTGTGGTAATGCATGAGGCATGGACAATAGTGGGTATAATGGCCATGGAGATCACACAAAGCACAAGGGTGGTTGGTATGAATAGTATTGGGGTTCTTGGCTGTAGTCGAGGCAGGAACAGATGTTTTTGGGACTGTAGATTCAGGAACCGCGACATTAACCATGGGCTTGATGCGAGGCAATTCAGGACAATGATGGGTGGCATGACCGACAACATCACACAAAGCACATGGGGGGGTACTGTTTGGAGGCTAAGGAGGAGCAGGGTTGGTCGGGGTGACCTTGTCTTTAGGTGCCCTCTTGCGAGCTTTTCCCCCTCACCCGAAGTTGTGACGACAGGAGTAGGTTCTTGCTGAGGTGGCTGAGGCACGGAAGCAAAGGGAGGGGTCATGGGGACCGGTTGAACCAGGGTCAAAGCAAGATAAGGTTTGGGCTGACCAGGCGAGATGTTGGTTGGGGGATCAATGTACCAGACTCAGATCCCTAGGGTCATGTTAGGAAGGGATAAGGTAGCCATAACAGGTACCAAAAATACTCCAGGAGGGGGAGCTAGAAATGGTATATGACCAGAGGGGTAATGGCCAGGCACGAAAACTTCGAGATGGTTAAGGCTAGGAGGAACTGTGCCAGGTTGGTAGGCAGGCTCATGGATACCAGTTGCAGATGAGGGGCCTTGAGGAGGGGGTCCTGAAGGCTGAGTCAAGGTGTTAGGAGCAGGTTGTGGAGAGCAGGGCTGCTGACTAGTCGAGGCGGGCCACTTGAGGTCAGACCAGGACAATTGCATCATGCAAACGTTCGACGAGCTAGGATCGAATACAGGAGGAGAAAGACTAGGGAAATAACCAATCAAAGAGGAGTCTTTGTAGACTGCGGGTGAGACACTAGTCAAAGGTTCGACTATTTGTTTTTTGGCCACCAAAGATATGATGGACTTAGGGGAGGTCTCAGACTTCGGTTCGTAATACGTCAACTAGTCAATGGTGACAATATTTCTGTTGTGAGGAAATCACATCATGTGGTGAACTGCAGATGGGACAGCAGACATTGCATAAGTGTAGCTACGTCCCAATATAATTTTTTAATCTAAGGGGGAATCAATGACTTCTACGTCAACACAAACAGTCTTGCCCGCGAGATTAATAGGACAATTGCTGAACAGGCCTATGGGTTGGGAATAGTGTCCATCCCACACTTAGAGGGTGATAATATAAGGGGCCAACTCAGGAGATCCGAATTTCTTCCAAATCGAAGTGGCAATCACATAGGTGGATTCCCCCTCATCAATGATACAATGGGAGACGTTGGCGTTCTGGATCTTGACAGGGATTTGGAAGGCGACGGAAGTGGGAAGGGGAGGATGTTCTGACCGGTCAACATCGAAGATGATCAAATGATCATCTGAAGGATCGACATTGCCCATGGCAGTTCGTAGAGATTTTCGTTGTAAAGGGCATGACTAGAGGAGTTCCAGTTGTCATATGGCAATAGGGGATTGCGCCAAATCATCTACTATACTATACGAATGGGAAACTTTACAAGAAGTAGCATTTTGGCGTAATGGTCCCTTGGGGATCTTGGTATGAACCTCTGCTTTAGGCTGAGAGATCAGTAAAGGATCATTGGTTGTGAAAATAGGCTTTGTGGAACCTGAAGAACGGAGCTTGGGGCCAGACATAGTGTGAGGCTTGTTGTACTAACGGGACCGAGTCTGAAGGTTGAGGTCAATGGTAATGGTTTGGTCAAAGTTCATCACGAGAATCTCGTAATCAGAGGTACTAGATGTAGGAGTTTGAGTGGTCGACTGACCTTCAGGGGGTTGGGTAGCCACGAATCCTTGTTGGGGGAAAGGATTGGTAAACATAGTCGGTTGGATAGGTGCAGCATGGGGAGGAACTGAAGGGGGGGCTTTCTATCCTCGGGATGCTACTTGAGCTTCCCACATCTTCCACATCTAAGGTAAAAGAGGACAACTATGGGTGTAGTGACCATATACACCACAACAAGAACAAGGTTTGTTCATGCAAACATGCTGATCCTGCTTGGGCTAAATGCCCTGTTGCTGGTTAGCAGTGTTAGGTGTATTCCCTTAGGGATTTGGTCCTAGATTACCTGGGGAATATTGATTTTGGTTGATTTTCCTCTTATTTTTGGAAGTAGGAGGATTATTCGCGCCCTGTTGTGCATACATCTACCCCTAGGGGGGTGGTGGCTATTGTTGTGGGGGTTGAGAAGGAAAGGGAGGCTGAGGTGCTAATGCTGGAGGAGCTGGAGCACCAGGCTATGGATACAGATAATAGAGAGGTTAGGTAACATTGTGGTAAACATGTTGGGCAAAAAGAGGAGGCATGTCGAATCCTAGATACATGCTACCGGTAGGGGGAAAAGTGCTAGAGGAGCTAGTCCCTCCTTGAGGGAAACCATAACCCATGGGAGGATGAGGGTATGGATGAGAAAGGGTTCCAACGATACCGTCAGTGGAATGGGATACCCCTGGTGCATTGGGACCACTAGGTCTAGGGAGATCAGGTAAGACAGTATAAACATAACCAGACTGTGTGTATATCAGGTCATATTTCAACGCAATCTGAAGGGAAACTTCTTCAGTCTAAGGGAAATGAGATGCCACATATTTTCCAATAGCAAGAAAAATGGATCTGAGAAACCAGTCCATGTAGACATAGCCTTCAAATTTAGGGGGCTCGACATAGGCTCTTTCTTCTCCGACATTCCTAGACATGATCGGATAGGCGGGTCATAGACGATTTACGGAAAGAGGTCAAAATTTAAGTACCAGTGTCATAACAAAGGGGAAGCTGGAAGTAAGACAGAAAAGCCTTGGAAAGAGTTGCAAAGGTAGTATGAGAGGAGGAGGTTTGGTCAAAATACCACATAGAATCTTCTCTGGTAAGCGTACACTAGAACAATTGAAGACGGACAGAGCCATCGGTGATGGATTTAGCCTAAAAACCACATGTGGAAAGATATAACATGGTTTGTAGGATCTTCTCCAGTAAGAAATTCAAACTTGGGGATGTCGGAAGGGAGTTTGGTTGGCATAACAGGCCAACCAGGATCATGGTGTATGGGGTCATTGATCAACTAGTTAAAATCGGGAAGACTGAGACCTGCCATATAAGGGAGCATGGGAGCAGTCGGGATAGTTTTTGTTGCTCTCCCACTAGTAGTATTCCCAGCATTAGGGTCGGGGCTACCACCAGCGTTAGGTCCTGAACCAGACATGGTGAAGGTGAAAGGAGGCGAATCGTGGATAGAACCAGAAGGGGAACCCGATGAACAAGAAGCGGAGTCGTAATGGGGACTCGGTGGAGGACTAACTCTAATCCTAAGTGTAGGAGTAAGTATTCTTAACGAAAACTGAGGATGAAGGCCAAGAAGTCTCTCGGATAAACGCCATGGGGGCGCAATGATGGAAGACCAGACACAGATCACAGAAGGAAGAGAGACCAACAAGGGTGAGGAGGTGCACGATCAAATGATTACAATGTCGAAACAAGGGCAGACAGATGCAGGATCAATTGATTACAATGTTATATTCTTTGCCTGGCAGTGTAAACCAGGCGCTCTTCACTTAGGGTGTGCGTGTTAAGTGTGTTAATTTTAATTTTTAAACCCAAACATGTGTATAGGAAAAATTAAAAATGTGTTGTATAACTATAAATAAATCTACAAATAATAGTAAAGTAAACTGAATATGACAGAAAATAAACAGCTAAAGATGCATCAATCTAAACCCAAGGAGGCAGGCTTCCCAACAACTAGTCAATGGGTGGGAAAAATCTATTCAAAGCACACAAAAAATGGCCAATGGATCTAAATTCAGGAGGGATGGGAATCTAGAGGTCAGATCTACTAGAAATAGGTGCATAAAAACAACAAAAAACCAGAGGGAAAAGTGCTGCAAACGAGGTGGCGAAAGGCTACAACCTAAAGGAAACATAGGGGACCCTAGAGGAGGACCAAATAAAACTGAAAAGAGGTGTTTTTGATGGATGAATAACCAATATAAAATGGATCTGAATGTTCAGGATCAGATCTGAAAAATGGCTGAACACACTGAAATATCAGACGAACTGCTTCAGCTAAACTCCTCCTAGAAAGGTGGAAGCATACTGAAGCCCTAGGGGGCTAGTTTCCAACTTCGATGAGTAAAACAGAGCAAGTACAAGTCCAAGATGGGTGGATACGGATGTCAGACAACCCTGAACAGTAGCCCAGACAAACCCAGAAAAATTCCCGCAAAAAGTACAGGTCACAGTTTCTAACCTATTTTCAGCAAAGGTCGTAGGTTTTAGGCAGTTTTCTGCATCCTAAAGGTTGAGGTCGCAGGTTTTGGCCCAAAAAGTGTGAACTGCACTTCTAGCACTCTCAGGAGCAGGTTTCAGAAAAAAAGTGTCATCTTAGCTATGGCTGATACCTGTCACTTGCACAATAGGCCCAAAAACACACAAAAGTTAGAATTTTTACCGTTTTAGGGTTTTAAAGGTTAAAAAAAAAATAAAGAAAGGTAAAACAAGAAGCTGAAGAAAAACCCTAGGGGTTGAAGCAGCGGGTCATGTAGAGATCTGAAAAACAACAGTGGTCATAATTATAAACCCTTATGGAGTCGCCAGTTGTTAGTGTGAATTCTAATCACAAGCGTACAAAAAAATATCACTTTAGCTGTGCATAACAAACAACCCTAATATCAAAGATGGCTGCCAATTTCTTTAGATTTGAAGCTATTTGACCAAGAAAAATGCTACAAATCTAGATCTATGTATTTAAAGACATTAAGCAGTAAATAAAAGCAAGAATTGTTCCATGCATCCAATAGACAAGACAAGAATATTTTTAAGGAATTTTTGTATTTATAACACCTGGGAAGGGAACATAGAAATATGTTACCAGTCCCCCTCAATGGAATGGGTTCTTGTATGTCCCCAGTACTTCAGATCTAAGATCTCTCTCTCTCTCTCTCTTGATGGTATAGAAAACCCAGACAAAAATGGAACTCAAAGGGAGCTCACAATAAAAATGGTAGCAAAAAATGACAATGATGGAGGATCAAAGTAAGACCAAAAGTATAGATCTAGGGTGATCTTTAGGCAACAAAAGGTAGTGAATGAATGGAAAAACCCTTCTATTTATAACAAAATATTGAGTTAGTCTAGATATTGGTGCATAATTAAAACATTATTAACCAAATCTAGATCCAACTTTTATGGAATATTCTATTATATTTGTTGGAGGGAAAAATAATTTGATTTGAGTTTTTCTCTAAGAATACACTTTAACCTTTATTAGTTTTTCTCTACTATAGAGGAGAGGAACTAATTTGTAACAAAAATTCTTGGGTTTGATAATTAATTTATTTTCTTTTAGTTTTCCATTATTAATCAATTTTCATGCATTCATGCTAATTGTTATGAAATATTTATTGGAATTTTTAAAAGAATGTAGCATTAGATGTAATTCATGATTATGATAAATTTGGGTTTTCATGATCTTCTGATCTTATTTCTGTGTGTTCAGGATTGGCACTCATAAATTGTGGGTTCACAATTTCTTAGCAGCTCTCAAATTGGTATCAGAAAATTCTTCACCTTGTTTGCATGAGGACATGAAAATCCTTTGGTTTGGGGGAGTGTTGGGCTCCAGTTTTGTCATATTTTCTACTATATAAATACACTCATAATTACACCTTATCCCTGCATTTCGTCAATAATATATCCCTAATTACACCATAAACCTCCATTATCTCTTGTTATTAATCCTATGTGGTTAATACATAATTTTCCACATTTTTAGTGATTAAAATGATGATTATATAATAGTTTTGTCGATGTGTTCTAATTATATGTTTATATGTCAAAGAAACATGTCCCTACAATTAGTACGATATTCAAACTCATTTGATACTAGACCGTGCTCATCTGGTACCAGACTGTGCTCATTCGGTATTGAATTAAAGTCAAAATTTTGGAAGCTTCTAGAAGAAAGTTGGGGACATGGGTTTTGTCGAGAACAACGTCAACATCCAGACTCGTAGGTCAAAATTTAACCAGCTCGCACGTTCTGACCTCCAACTCAAGGGGAATATTTATGTGATCATTTGCTAATAGATTGTGCTCATCCAGTACAAGACTATAAAAATAGTAAAAATCTCAAGATGTGAATTTGCGCCTTGATTTGTGTGAAAATGGAAAACTATATTTCCAAATGGCCAAATGAGTTTTGAGAAAACATAGACAGCTACAAAGACCTGAAATTGTTTATAAAATTTTGCAAAGGATAGAGAGATATCGAAGGGTCTTTGAACCAAATTTGTAATTTCTGCATAAAAACCCTGATTTCTGAGATTTCATTCTAAAAATTGTAAAATTGGTTTTAACCAAAATCTGAGTTGGGGGGATTCGGTTTTATCCACTCTTCCATGGATTTCATGTATAAATAAGCCTCATAGAGTTGTGGGAGAGGATAATTTTTTCATATTGATCATTCTTTTGTAATGGAGGAACAAAGTTATGACTTCATTGTTGTAATTTGAGCTTAGTTTTCAATATATGGAAGGTGATTGATTCCAAATTTGTGGCGCAACCTTGGAGTTCATCTAAAGTGCCTCTAGTAGCAACTTTCACCTTGGGAGGGCCCCTCAAGATTGGTAATATGATTCTCATTGTATTTTTAATTTAAATTTATTATTTTCTCTATTGCATGCATCTAGTTTCATAGATTTCTTTGCAAGCTCTATTTCTCAGGTTGCATGTTAGAATTATTGTTTTCTATTTTGAAGAACATGAAAGGTTAAGACAAGAGATCTTAGCACTCACCTGCATGTGCCATTAAGTGAAGACTCTTGTGATATCTAACATTCCTGAAGTTTTTTTTATTTAGTTTAAATTTTTTTTCTCATAGCTTAGCTAACCATTACAAGAATCCATTGAAGGACAAAAAAACTGAAGTTAGCTACTCATGATTGATCACACATGAAAGACTGTGATCTCGGCCTTTATAGCACAAGTTATTTATGTGTCCCACTGATGAATCCTTAGTTGTAATCTCCTATAGTTTGTTTTACCTTTCTCATATTATCGTCGGCTTTAGATTAGGCTATACTAGGCTCCAATCCTCCATTTCTTGTGCTTGCACCTCTAATTCTATGACTCCCTGGTTGACAATTTAACGTTGGGAATTAATATTGTATATATTTAGCCTGACATATACCTTTCATGAATGTGTAGAATAGTGAAGATGATCAATTTGAATATTACCTTGGACCAAGAATGCATATTTGTTAAGTACTATGATGGATAATTAGGTCCTAGTCTCTCTTGTGAATGTGTAATATTCCAAAATGGAACTAGCAGCAATACACGACATAATAATGTAAAACACAACAACTATGAACATATCATAAGAGGGATCAATATGCAACCATCATTTTATTCAGATATCGGCAACAATATACAAAAATATCTTGAGGGTCAAGCCACTCAAGCAATAAGAACAAGCCTCCCATGATCATATCAATAAGCACATGAGTTGTTGCTACTATATAGAATGTCAGAAAGCAGTGACAATGATGTCTATATTAGTGTAGCTACTGCTGTAAACATACATAGATGGAATATGGCTGATAGATACAAAAGAAATGCCCAGAAAATAAGATATGGGCTCTAATACATGATTTCTAGCCAACCCAGAAAATATTGCTAGAAATACCAAAAAAATATACAATGTGACAAATAACCCTAGGGTTGATATGTCACTGCAAACTGGAACTGAATAGAATGAGGCTTTGAAAAATATTAAATGATAATTTCCTCCTCCAATGGTATTTCTCAATAGAAGGTTGATCCCTCTATTCAGAAATAGACCCTCTTGTTGAGCTCAATGAACCCTCTCAGCAAATGCCACTAAAAATAACGCATATCTTCACTGAAACTACACTGTGAGGGATGGTAGATGGTTGGTCTGATGCCAAAAATATATAAATATGCCCAAGATCACTCCTTGCTGATCCTCCAATGGATAAATTACCTCTCCACTAAAAAACAAGCCCAGAATTGGCTCTATGTGATCCTCCTTTGCTGCACCCTGCAACATAGCCTAGCTCTAAATAGAAACTGCGCTGTAGTTGAAGGAGGTAGCTTGGCCAGAATTTTGGAATGACGAAATTCAGTCCAATGAACCTCTACTTCTCTGAGGATGAGGTAGGGATTCCTGATCAGGAACACCCTTGTGCTAAACATCACAACAAACCCCGCTAAAGAGCTAAAGGATGCAAAGTCTAAACAGACCAATATCAAATAATAATCTCAAACATGAATAAAAATGGCTGCCATCCCCTCCATATATAGTGTGTGAGCCTTCTCACATTGGGTCCCATCCATAGATTCCACTAAGCTCATGCAAGTTGTCCTCCACTAAAACTGTGTTGTCTCATCATAAATGCCACTCCTCCATCACAACACTATTGATTTGGTCAAAGTTGACCTATTCAACATGTATCCCCACCAATTCACACCAAAAGGTGTTTAATTCAGCTGCTTTTTCTTACTCCTTTCACATTAGGAGTGTTATTATTCCTTCTAAGGAGATTTATGGGCCTCCCTACCCACTTATTCACCTACCTAGTGATAAAACAAACTATAATATTCCATTTAGATAAAGGCTAAATTTTTGGAATATTATAGTCCTCCCCTCCAAAATGCTTCTTGTTCTCAAGAAACTACAAGGATATAGAAAAATTATCCCTCTATCTTCTCGTACCCTACTCATCAAATATTCCCCACCACTGCTCAAAATAATATAAAATAAATCTGCCCCCCAATGGTTCCTCCCAAGTATGCAAAACAAAATGGCTCACATCATGAGAAAGTGGAAGGTGTAAGTGGAAAAATTCTTGTTGTCCAATGACCTCCTCAACGTAAGTGATATTATGAAAATTGGAGATCTCCATCCCAATAATATACTCCCATACCCATGCTATCATCCAAATGAAATGAGCCATCCAAGGTAGCTCATCAAAGAAATCCTCAACCCCTGGTTCATGCAATGTATTGGGGTTGTATGGAGAGATTAGATTTTTCCACCCATGTTGTTTATCTCTCTATTTATGATATGTATGGGGCTTCTACTGATCTTGGGCTGAAATATTATGGTCTCCAAGAATGTCCCAAGTTACCCCACCAATCAAAACATCCATGAAGTTCCTCTCCCAAGTACTCAAGTTCTCCAAATGGCTCCTCCCACAAGAAGTCAAGAGATGTAGTGTGGAAATCATGGCTTGCCCATTTTTTCTCCTAAAACATGCAACATATGAAGTATGTAGAATCATACTCCCAATGGGCACCTCCAACTCTTCTGCCATCCTCCCAAAAAATCTTCCCATAAGAAGGAGAACATCATCAATATATGGGAGCAAAAACAAATAAAAACAAGTTGCCATATGACAACTGGGAGGTGGATCATAGTTCCACATGTCGAACCAGTGCAATGCATCCCCTACCTACCTCAAAACAAAGTATAGAAAGTGTCCTTCCAGCCACTTGTTTGCTGCCATAATCATCCTACAAGATGGGATCATAAAAGTAAAATTTGGTGCCAATGGTGCACACCAAGAATCATGTAGCATCTCCCACAAACCATCAATAGAATGGCCAACATCAATGTTAAAAATGGCCTCAAATACATTGCAATACAATATAAAATAAGGAATGATATTCCTTGGTACAATAGGTTGCTCACAAAAAGTAGAGTACAAATCATAATGCATAAATGTACATCCTCTACTATGTACTTTGGTCATTCAGCTGAAATGGCTCAACTGAAATTTCTCTCTCACTCTCAATGAGTAGGGAAGTGGTTGTGACAACCTTTCCATCATCATCCAGCCTATGCATCTCTCCATATGCTGATATACATCTTGCTGGATGCCATCCCAAGTGAACTCCTCCATCAAGGAACGATTTGCATCAAAGTGCATGGAAAGAAATTCCACATGTAATGCATGTAACAGCTTCTTCCTGAGCTTAGAAGCTCTAGTCAAGAATATTCTACCATAAGAATAGATGACCCCATCATCCACCATGTATCTGTCATCTCCCTCCGAGTCATCAAGAATCATGCAAGCACCAAGATCTTTGGAGTACTCTACCAAAAGTTGAGACCTACAATATGGATCAATCCTCCTAAGAGACAACACTGAAGATATGAAATATAAAGCTCCCCACATGTTGTTGTCTTCTACTGTAACATCCCTCATGCCAAATTCATCCTCCAAAGTGCTTACATGCCCCTCATGCAGCTGCTCATGCTCAAGTAGAAGTGGTGGCTTTTGGAAGTTGGCCTCCCATGAGAAGCTACCATCCAAAAAGAACCTCTTGATTTTGGCCAATGTAAGCATCAGTGGCCTCCATATACTCCAATATATGGAGTATTGTTTCCTCAAGGGAAGTACCCTCTGTTGCTCCAAGTCCATGGAGCAGCTTCCTTGCACCATGGTGGTGCCATCCCCCATCACTGTAGCAAATTTTGTCAGCGTAGAATATGTAGTGAGAGTGGGTAATGCTGAAAATGGGAGAGTGTATCCCTCCTCCTTGAGTCTATCCCAGACTCTCTGCATTGTACTAGACCCCTCCAAGGTATTCACCCCTCCAGGATCTAAGAGTGGTGAACAAAATGGTAAGATGTCCCTCACCAACTCTAGATTTGGTGGCCTCCCAGGTGGAATTCCCCCATGTAGTGAGACATCAAGATCTAAAGCAGACTATATATATGAGTGGACTGATTTGTCCCTCATTTCACTGCACAATACAGTCTCCTTCTTCTCTTTAGAAACCTCCCGAAATAGATAAGGGTGAATTCTCATCATTTTTTGTGAAACCAGCTCCAAAAATAGAAGAAAAGAGATATCAATGCCTTAGAAATAAGCCACTTCGAGGGTGCAACCTCCAATGCATTACATGAATGAAAAATTATTGGATGATACAAATTACAAAACCTCCTTTCTATATATAGGAGTCCATGGGGCCACAATGTAATCCTAGTCGGGCCATACTGTAATCCTAGCCGACCTAACAATAATAATTTAAGGGCACAATAATAACAATATGGGGGTTATAGAGGTACAATAATAACAATAAGGGGGTTACAATAACAACAATAAGGGACTATACTAGTAATATAGGGACCTAACATGCCCCTCTCCTTCAAAAAAGTGTTGTCCTCAACGCTTGAGTAGTTATGGGTGCTTATGTATAAAATTCTCATCCTCCCATGGAGAATCTTCAGTGGGTAAGTTCTTCCACTTGATGAGATACTCTAAAATTGATCGATTCCGTAGCTCTCGAGTTCTTGTTTCCGTGACCTCTTCAAGTTCCAATATGATTTTTCCTTCCTCGTCAAGTTCTGGAAATATTGTTTGAACTAGAATATTTTCACCTATAACCTTCTTTAAGCATGAAACATGGAAAACTGAATGCACTCGTGAAGAAGCAGGAAGCTCCAATTTGTATGCCATAGTACCAATCTTTTGCAACACCTTGTAAGGACCATAGTACTTTGGCGATAATTTATTATCCTTCTTTGCTTGCTTGAGGGACATTTGTTTGTATGATTGTAGCCGTAAAAATACCCAATCTCCTACATCAAAACTTCTCTCGCTACGATGTTGATCTGCCTGTTGTTTCATTCGATTTTGTGCCAAATTCGGGTTATCCTTTAAGAGTTGGAGAACTTCTTGCTGATGCTCGATGTGATCTTCCACTGCTTGAACCTTCGAATTTTCCCTTAAAGATGATGTGATGGATGGTGGATGAAATCCATAAAGTGCCATAAATGGGGTCATTTTTGCTGTAGTATGGAAGCAAGTGTTATACCACCATTCAGCAAGAGGTAACCACTTGACCCATTGTGTTTGTTTATCAGATACAAAACAATGAAGATATCCTTCCAAACATTTATTTACGATCTCAGTTTGACCATCAGATTGAGGATGATAAGATGAGCTATGAGCTAATTAAGTACCCAAACAAGAAAATAACTCCGTCAAAAAATTTCCAGTAAAAATGGGATCTCTGTCGCTCACAATAACCCTTGGGCTTCCATGTAGCTTTTGAATTCTATCCATAAATGTAGTAGCAACTGTACTTGCTTTAAATGGATAAGATAATGCACAAAAGTGTGCATACTTGGTAAGTCTATCAACTACCACCATGATGACACTCTTTCCTTCGGACTTAGGTAAACCTGTGATAAAATCCAATGAAATCTCCTCCCAACGTTGACTTGGAATGGATAAAGGTTGTAGAAGTCCTGGGGTCTTAATTGTTTCCACTTTATTCTGCTGGCAAACCAAACATTCCGCCACAAACTTTCGAATATCAGATTTAAGGCCATCCCAAAAAAATTGTTTCTTCACCCTGTGGTAAGTTTTTAAAAATCCTGAGTGTCCTCCTAAAGGAGAAGTGTGCAATTCCAGAAGAATCTTTTGTTTTAGTTGGGAATTCTTACAAAGATATAAGCGATATTTGTACCATAAGGAATCATTTTCCAACTAAATGTATCAGATGTACTAGGATCTTGCTGCAACTTTTGAATGAGTGTCCATACATATTTTTCCTTCTTCCATTCATCTCTTGCTTCGGTTATCCAATCTGGGTGGATAATAGAAATGGCACAAAGCAATGCTTCCACCTCTTCATTCTTTCTTGAGAGTGCATCTGCAACAACATTAAGCTTTCCTTTTTTGTAGATTATTTCAAAGTCATAACCCAACATCTTTGTGACCCATTTTTGCTGCTCTTCTGATGATAGTCTTTGTTCCAAAAAGTGTTTAAGACTATCATGATCAGTTTTTTACCTTGAAGTGTCTTCCCATTAGGTAAGTTCGCCATTTCTTTAGTGCATGCAGTATTGCTAACATTTCCTTCTCATAAATAGGTTTCTGTAAATACTTTCCTTTGATTGGACGACTTTCAAAAGCAATGGGTCTTCTTTCCTGCATTAAAACAACACCAATTCCATTTCCTGAGGCATCACATTCCACAATAAAGGTTTTTGTGAAGTCTGGCATAGCTAAGACCGGTGCTAGGCACATTGCCTCTTTAAGATGTTAAAAGGCCTTAGTTTCTTCAGGAGTCCATGAAAATGCATCTTTCTTCAATAATGTTGTTAGAGGTGCTGCTATTCTCCCATAATTCTTAACAAACTTGCGATAATACCCTGTTAACCCGAGAAATCCTCGCAACTGCTTTATGGTTGTGGGGACTTTCCATTCCTTAATAGCTTTAATTTTGTTAGGGTCTAATTTAACACCCTCGTGAGATACAATATGACCCAGATATTCCACCTCTTGTACTCCAAAGAAACATTTGGATGTTTTGCATATAATTGTTTCTCCTGCAATAGTTTGAGCACCCTGTCAACATGTTCAACATGATCCTTCCAAGACCTGCTATAGATTAGTATATCATCAAAAAATACTAGCACAAATTTTCTAAGGAAGGGTTTGAAAATTGAATTCATCAACCCTTGAAATGTAGAAGGTGCATTGGTAAGGCCAAAAGGCATGACCAAAAATTTATAATGGCCCTCATGAGTTCGAAATGTTATTTTCGGGATATCTTCATTCTTCATTCTAATTTGATGATATCCTGAACAAAGATCCAACTTGGTAAAATAAATTGCTCCATGTAATTCATCCAATAATTCATCAATCACAGGAATGGGAAATTTATCTTTAATGGTGAGGTTATTGAGCTCCCTATAATCCGGACACATTCGCCATGATCCATCCTTCTTGTGTACCAATACTACAGGAGCAGAGAAAGAACTTTGACTAGGTTGAATTATACCCGCCTCTAATATTTCTGCAATCATACGTTCAATTTCGCTCTTTTGGAAGTAAGGATATCTATAAGGCCTGATGTTTGGAGGAACACTTCCTGGAATCAAATGAATAGCATGATCATGATCATGAATAGGTGGGAGTCCTTTGGGAGTTTCAAACACCTTGGAATGATTGTCCAAGACTTGTTGGAGATCTACAAAAATAGATGATTTTGATGTTGGAACTTCTAGTGAGCATAATTGTGCAATTAAGCCTCGTTGTTCTTTCTTTAGAAGCTTTGTCATGACATTAGAGCTTATTATCCTTCCTGTCTTCCCCGCAATACCCCGTAATTCGACTTCCTTTCCTTCTGAAAAAAATTTCAAGAAAAGTTCTTGAAAATTAAAAGCTACCGTCCCCAAAAATTGTAACCATTGTACTCCTAGTACAACATCAGCACCTCCCATAGGAATGGAAAGCATTGGACTAGTCAATACATATTCCCCCATGGTTAGCTTGATATTATGGCATTTCCAGAGAAATTTATAGTTCCTCCATTTGCAACCATCAATTGACATTCTGGTGCTGGGTATAGGAAACAATTTAATTCCTTGGCTACCTTACAATGAATAAAATTATGGGTGCTACCTGAATCAATCAACACTATTACCTTTTTCTTCTTGATATGTCCTTATATCTTGAGAGTTTGAGGAGTGGTAATTCCTGCCAATGCATTACACGATATGGTCAGACTCATTTATTCCTCTTCTAGGGTTGGTTCCTGGTGTATATCCTCTTCTTTTTCATTTTCTTCTTCCTCTTCACAATCTATGTAAAATAATTTCTTCTCAGCACACTTATGACCTTTAGTGTATTTTCTATCACAACTATAGCAAATCCCTTTTTCTCTTTTTTTTTCCAATTTTTGTGGTGTCAACCTTATGGGTTATGGAAATCTAGGAGTAGCAACACTTCCATCTTTATAGAAGTGAATGGCAGGCTTCCTTGTCGCCATAATTTTACATTCAATTTTTCTTGCCAACCTGAATGCCTTCTCCAATGAATCATGTTCCAAAACGTGAACTTCATGTTGGATGTTATCCTTTAAAGTACCTATGAAGAAGGTCAATCCTATGTTCCTAAAATATCATTTCACTTATATTCAATTTTTGGAAGTCCTCAATGTGCTCCCCCCTTTGAACACTTTTTGTTTGAGATTTATCAATTGGCTAAAGAAAGTGTTGCTCTTTGTATCCTCATAATGTGCTATCATTTCCTCTGTAAAAATTGACCAAGTGACAATTTTTTTACGGGATAAAAGCCATCGATACCATACAAATGTATTTTTTTCTAAATGTAAAGTTGCAATGCATACCTTTTGTGTGTTTTGCACATTATTGGGATCAAAATATTGCTCCATCTGTAGTATCCATGTTACAGGATCCTTTCCATCAAACTTCCTCATATCCATTTTTGGAATATGGTGGTCCTTCCGACCAACATTAAAGTTTATGAAATCACAATTAACATTTATTTTGTTCTCATCATGAGTTTCCTCTACTATCTTTTCACCATTAGGAAACATTTCTTGTATCAACTTTGTCAAACCTTCCATGTTTGTTTTTAGATCATTCTTCATGTTTTCCATCTTAGTTTCCATGTCATCCATCTTAGATTCCATGCCAGCTTCCATGCCATCCATATTAGCTTCCATGCCATTCTTCAAACCATCCATTCCTTTCTTCAAACCATCCATTTTAGTTTCCACGCCTTTCTTCAAAACTTCCATGTCATTTTTTGTTTATCTTTGCGAGAGAGAAATTTGTTGCACTTGCTCTTGTAATTTTGATATGTCATGTTGCCATTCTTCATCTTCATGAGTCACATTAGAGCCTTCTAAAGGCTTAATGAGTGTTGAATTATTTTTAGGGGCCATTTGAGAATCCAATACTGATATCTATTCTATAATATGCCCTTGGAATCAATTCAACTTGATTCTTCAAACAAAACTTATGCAATTCGGAAAAACAAATACACACCTTTTACTTGCTTTTTAGGAGCCCTGTAGTAGTCCTCTGAAGCTTCTTTCAAATGCCACAGGTCTGACTTGATTTGGATTCTTCAAGGAAAATTTATGTCCAATCTCCCACAATGACCTAATTATGGACTAATTCAGTAGAGAGAACTTTTATGACTTGCCACGTGTCACTGTTTGCTCCTTTGGCTTTGAAATTTATAGACAGGAAACTAAAATCCGTGAACTTCCAGTCACATTTTACAGAATTCCAATCCGATGCTCAGATAGACAGAGTTATTAAGCTTTTCCTACAATCACCTCTTTGAGATGATATTCAGGAGCCTGAAAAAGACCTAACTTCCACAGATCATATCTCCAAAAATATTGCGAACCAAGCTCTGAAATTTTTTTTGTGACGATGTTCCTCAGGATCTCAGCTTCGCGCTCTAAAAATTTCAGCTTCTGAACCTTCGTATAAAAAGCGTTATAGCCAAAATTCTGCGATGACCTTTTTAAGTGAAATTCAGGAGCTTGAAAAAAGACCTAACTTCCACATATCATATCTCCGAAAATTTTGCGAACCAAGTTATGAAATTTTGCGAAGATGTTCCTCAGGATTTCGGCTTCATACTCTAAAAATTTCATCTTTTGAACCTTCGTATAAAATAAGTTATAGCGGAAATGCCACGATGACCTGTTTGGAGCAGCGAAACCCTAGAATCCAAAGCTTTGATACCAAATGTTGTGAAACCAACTCCAAAAATAGAAGAAAAGAGATATCAACGCCTTATAAATAAGCCACTTCAAGGGGGCAACCTCCAATACATTACATGAGTGAACAATTCTTGGATGATACAAATTACAAAACCTCCTTTCTATATATAGGAGTCCATGGGGCCACAATGTAATCCTAGTGGGACCATAATTTAATCCTAGCCAACCTAACAATAATAATTTAAGGGCACAATAATAACAACATGGGGGTTACATGAGTACAATAATAACAATAAGGGGGTTAAAATAACAACAATAAGGGACTATACTAGTAATATAGGGACCTAACATCATCCCTTGATGTTGATCCTTCTTTTCTTCTTCTCCTTCCATCTTCCAAGTCTCACAATCCACAAAAACTAATACATCCTGCTCTGGGATTGTGCTTTGTTCTCTACATGTTAGATCATTTGGAACTCCTTGCAAAGACACCAAGGCTCCTCTAATGGAAGCAAGGGCTCCCTTTCCACCTCCATGTGGTGATGGATCTTCTCCTGATGGTACAAAGATGTTATCTCTTCTTTTCTCATCCTCTTCATCAATATTTTAGAATGCCTCATCATCAATGAGAGACCCTAGATCTTGGTCTTCCCTTGAAGGAGGAATATCCATGTCTTCATCTATAGAAGAGGGCTCTTCAAGAAGTGGGGATATTTCCCTTGGCAAGGTATTATGCATATTTTTATCCCCTTCAATAGAAATATGGAGTGGAGTTGGTAAAATAGATCCCTCCAACTCATGCAAAGGTTTTGAATTTTTGGGTTCAACAAAGGATGTTTCACAATATTTAATATCAAATATTTTCACTATCTTCTTAGTAAACCCTGCATAAGTATTTACACTTGCATGATGAAATGAAGCAGAACAATAAAACCACCAATCATGGGCCATACCTTTAAGGTGCATCACTGCTACTCTAATGGCCTCCTTTTCTGAGACTTGGTGTAGCTGAAAATAGGAATCTAGCTCCTTCACCCAAGCCTTGGCTGTGCACTTTGATGATCCATCAAAGTTAGGCAGAAAGATTCTACCTCTCTTGCTTCTATTATGGTTTTTGGATCTTTTGTCTTCCTTGAGTTGGAAAAACCCTTGGAAGTCCAAGTGCTCTTTGTTTCTCCAAGATTGAGACTCCTACTCCTGAAGATAGTCACTCAAGGTCTCCTCCTTTGGTGCATCTTCTTCCTCCATTTCTCTTGCAATGAATGTGGGCAATAAATTGCGCTGTGGATCTGCATGTGTGGCTGAATGATCACACCCATCATGTGAATATTTAGGGCTTGCTTCACTTTCAAACCCTCTTGGAAATTTTCTACAGCTCTCCCTTTTCATCTCCTTGACATCTTTCTTGATATATTTCACAGTTTGAAAAAGAAGCTAGGAGATCCTTTCTTCCTTCATTTCTCCAAATAATGGAGTCATGCCTTTGTTTCTTATGTACAACTTCTCCTTTCTGTGAGAATCTTCTCCTCCTAATGGCATAATGTCTTGAATGCACAGGCTGAGCTAATATTATGCTCGATACCACTGTAATATTCCAAAATGAAAATAGCAGCAATACAAGACATAATAATGTAAAACACAAAAAAATATGAGAATATCATAAGAGGGATCAATATGCAGCCATAATTTTATTCAGATATCAGCAACAATATACAAAAATATCTTGAGGGTCAAGCCACTCAAGCAATAAGAACAAGCCTCCCATGATCATATCAATAAGCACATGAGTTGTTGCTATTGTATAGAATGCCAGAAAGCAGTGACAGTGTTGTCTATATCAGTGTAGCTACTGTTGTAAACATACATAGATGGAATATGGCTGATAGATACAAAATAAATGCCCAGAAAGGAATATATGGGCTCTAATACATGATTTCTAGCCAATCCAGAAAAGATTGCTAGAAATACCAAAAAAATATACAATGTGACAAATAACCCTAGGGTTGATATGTCACTGCAAAATAGAACTGAATAGAATGAGGCTATGACAGATATAAAATGATAATGGCCTCCTCCAATGGTATTTCTCAATAGAAGGTTGATCCCTCCATTCAGAAATAGACTCTCTCGATGAGCTCAATGAACCCTCTCAACAACTACCACTAAAAATAACGCAAATCTGGACTGAAAATGCACTGTGAGGGATGGTAGATGGTTGGCCTGATGCCAAAAATATATAAATATTCCCAGGATCCCTCCTTGCTGATCCTCCAATGGATAGGCTACCTCTCTACTGAAAAACAAGCCCAGAATTGTCTCTATGTGATCCTCCTTTGTTGCACCCTGCAACACAACCCATCTCTAAACAAAAACTATGTTGCAGCTGAAAGAGGTAGCTTGGCCAGAATGCCAAAATGATGAAATGCAGTCCCATGAACCTCTCCTTCCCTGAGGATGAGGTAGGTATTCCCGATCAAGAACACCCTTGTGCTAAATAGTTAAAGGATGCAAATTCTAAATAGACCAATATCAAATAACAATCTCAAACATGAATAACAATGGCTGCCATCCCCTCCATATATAGTGTGTGAGCCTTCTCACATTGGGTCCCATCCATATATGCCACTAAGCTCGTGCAAGTTTTCCTCCACTAAAACTGCGTTGTCTCATCATAAATGCCACTCCTCCATGACAACATTGTTGATTTGGTCAAAGTTGACCTATTCAACATGTAACCCCTCCAATTCACACCCAAAGGTGCGTAATTCAGTTGCTTATTCTTCCTCCTTTCACATTAGGAGTGTTATTATTCCTTCTAAGGAGATTTATGGGCCTCCCTACCCACTTATTCACCTATCTAGTGATAAAACAAACTATAATATTCCATTTAGCTGAAGGGTAAATTTTTGGAATATTACAGAATGTATTGATGAAATTAGAAATCCTATTGAATGTGAGAAAGTTCTTGAGTTATTTGTTGAATCAAGAAAATGGTTTTTCAGATTCACCATGCAAGGAAGTTGATTCTATCGTTAATAGAATTTGCAGAGTTGTTCCAATTGGTTTATCTTTGTTAACTACAAACTAGAAATCAGATGCATTAATCAGCCCATCTGATCATGATTATGCTTTGGTGATTTTCATTCATCTTACCATTTTCCCATCAGGACATTAGATGATATTTTTTTTACATCCTTTGATATTTATGGTTTAACATATTTCTATTCGGTTACTTGTCAAGAAATTGAGTCATTTCAACCTTCACTGATGATTATGTCAAGTCCTCACTATCTTGGCATGTCCGTTGAATATGATCAAATCCATTTTCCCCCAAAATATTATCATCGTGACCCAATGTTTCTATTTAAAAATTCATCTTTTCAAATATTGAGGGGTTTTCAATAGGATTTTTTCGAATTTCATGATCCAATCTATGATTTTATGGAAGCATCTTACTTAGCAATCCATTTTTCTAATAACAAGTTTCGATATTTTCTCATCCTTTCTAAAAATAATGGCATAGATGAAGTCACATTCACAAGAAGATTTAGAGGTTTTTCAACATATAATTTTCACGGAAAAGGTAAAATCACAAGTAGGGTAGAAGTATTGACTATGGCACATCTTTCTACTAATGGGAAATACCTTCCATTTATTGTATAAGTTATTCAAGTTCTTATTTTTATGTTGCGCATTGTTTTATATCAGTTTTAAATGATCAAATCTGTGTGTATGTAGGTCGGGAACAACTATGGTGGCTTCATTGGAAATTTCATTCCACTTGAACTTGACCTTCTATTTTTTTATATTAGGAGTAGGACTAGTTTCATTCTATTTTCCCCTCTCTTGCACTTATCCTGCACTTTTTATCCTTGGTATTTCTTGTGTTTTCTTACTTCTATCTTGCATCATGTTTGGTTTAGCCTCCTTTTTCTTGTGCTTTTGTTTTGATTTCTTCTTGTGTCATGTCTTTTATTTTTTCTATGTTAATGAAACTTTGAATGAAGGGTGTCCCATTTGGGATCAAAAGACAATGTGGAAAAATAGAAAAGGGCTTTGTGACACTACAACATTTGGCTAACCTTCATTCCTTGTTCTCCATCTTGGTTACACCTTTTATTCGATGATGTTCTGACGAAAAATACAATCCTTGCGTAAGGAAAGCTTTGTGTCAAACTATGATATATGTTTCTATTCTAAAAACCTTATCCCTACACTTGGCTCTTTATGTTTCAGTGTTTTCCATGTTAATCCAATCAGTAGAGAAGGACAAGGGGAAAATATTAATAAGTAAACCAATATCAAAGGTTTTATATATTCTTCTCTTAAGGGGCAACCTCTTATGCTCTCAATATTTTGGGATCCCTCTTCCACCCATGAAATAAATAAGTTTTGATGCAAATTTATATATAAAATAAATAAAGGGTGAAAGAAGAGAAAGGCTTCCTATGTAGGGAGGTGAAGCAATCAACTTTGCTGAGGTATTGTCCAAGCTCGCTGGTAGCAGAACAATGTTTGTGTTCTTGAAGTGACTTTGTATGCGTATTGTCCAGGATTGTTGGAAGCATAGAAAAACCATATATGAAAAATTATACTTTGAATATCTATAGCTCGTGAACTTCATTACCCTTCTCCCAATTCAAAAAATTATGATATGGTTGGCTCTATGTTTGTGTTCAACCGAGAAAGTACATAGGGGGCTATGTTGATGCATGGTGTAAGTGGGGAAACCAAATTGATCTGCATTATTAATCAATAATCCCTAAGGAAATAGACTCTGCATGACATATTTGACCAAGCCAAAGAAGTTGGAGTTCTACCAGTGTGTCGCCAAGTGTTTTCATTGTAACAAACACCCTCCAAAATTTGGTCTACGCTTTAATTTTGGAGCCTACTATGGATCTTGTGATCAGTTGTTCCGTACTTAATTTTTCGATGGTTCATGCTTTGTTAAGTCCTTGATATCCCTTCTTTAATTTTAAGTGTTGAAGTAATTCTTACACATGCTCAGTTTGCAACGAGTTCATTAGTGCACTTTCATTGGAAGTCTCTCACTTTTGGCTACAATTGTACTTCCATTTTGGTGAGTTTTTTAGACTATCACTTTTGTGCACATTCACTTTCCTAAGAATTTATTTCATGTTTTAAAGTGTCACTTTTACTTTATTTGACCTTAATTAGTGTGTTTTTTATGTTATATTTTATCTGGCATGTGTTTCTTTCATTTTTGTTCGCATATCACAAGTGTCGTTCACATGTTTATTTTCATATAGAAAATGTCGTCTTTTAGCATGGCAAGCATCTTACATCATATAAAAGTAGGTTTTATTTTTTTCAAGGGGTAATATTTGTGTTAATTAGTTTTCATTATCATGTAAACATGTATTACACTCATTCCCAAATTTTCAAGCATAATCGTTTGCAAAGTGTATCTTTATTGTCGCACTTGGAGTGAGTTGTTGCAATGTTTTCACACTTAGGAAAGTATGTTGTTCATGTATTCAAAGTGTCTTGTGTTTTTTTGTCAAGTGATCTAAGTGTGTGATCATGCTCAAGTATTTTTCTTGTTCAACTTCTTTTCACTAATCCCACACTTAGTCAAAACTGGGAAAACTCCCCAACCGAGCCACTAAGCCTCATCCAACCCTCCTGGACTTTGCACTACGTAGTCTCAGTATTTGAGAAAAAAACTTAATTCTTGGAACTAAATGATGTGTAGTCTATGCTTCCCAAAACTATGCACTACACAATATCAGTGCTCAAGCCCAAACCCTAAGCTCCAGAACTTTGCAATCTTTATCTCCAACCTAACATGAACTACGCATTGCACATCTCAGTCCTTAAGCATCCGCCTTGAGCTCCTGGATTGTGAAATTGTGTAATCACCTTGATTTATATCCTTCCACAACTGCGCAGTGTGAAAACTAAGTGCACAATATTTATCCCTTGAACCCCTCAACCGCGCAAGGCTCCCAACTTGTTCTCCTACCAGAACTATGGATTGGGCAACTCCAAACCTGAAGCCTCAACCTTGATCTCTTGAGCCCCTAAAAAATGTAGTCACTTAGTATGTCATTTCATAACTATGCATTAGGCAACTTCAAGCCTCAAGCCCCATCCTTGGGCTCTTAAACCCCACAATTGTGCAATCCTTTAATTCTAGCCATCCTAAACTACACAATTCGCGGTCTCAAGTCTCAATCCCAGACCTTGGCCTCTATAACTGCATAATACCTGAGTCAAGCACTCAATCATTCACCCAGTTCCAGTCCTAACTAGTGATTTCATGAAACATGTTAGATTAGGAGTTTTTATACTAATATCAGCTTGTAATGAGTGGTTTTAGTTGTAGGTACTATATTTTATCATAACATGATGATGATGAATGAAAATGAGAAGGAGACTATGTTAGAAGACACTTATGGAGAAAAAGAGATAAATGATCATCAAGTGAGAAGATAAAGGGACACCAGAGTACAATAGAATATCAAAGTTCAAGAATGCATGAAGACTCCATACCAATTCACAACCCTTTGGAGGGTCGATATGAAGAAAAAATCATATATTTAATGGACATGGAGTATTGGATATATATTTTATTGAAGAAAAAACAACAAGAAGGACATCTTGGCAGTGCCGCATCATCATTCAATCCATGTCATCAGTGACATGTCATGTCTTGTCACGAGTCATTATTTTCCACATCATTTATGGATTATGTAAATTCAATATCAGAGAAATGTAATGTAAATTTGAAGTCCAATATTCATCGATATAATACGAAAAGTCGTGTAGGAAGTTGAAAATTCATGGAGAAGTCAAACAATCATGAGGTTATTCCAAGAGTCACAAGGGAGGTGAAACGTCACCCCATTTGTTATATATACATCCTCATTGCTCATGTAAAGGAATTTTCACCTTGGCTCCTCCTACCAAGAATTGGAGAGGAAGATAGTTGTTTTGGAGGAGCAAGTGACTCCTCTAATGCTCCACTATTGTGGCTAGTGTTGTTCATTGTCTTGATGTATCTTGGAACCTTTACTTAATTTAGAAGCTTGTTGAGCCAACATGATTTCATTCATATGTCGTGAATATTGTAAGACTATTCTTTGAATGTTTTTGATGTATGATTTTTTCACCTATACTAAGGAAATTGAACTATTTAGGTGGATTTGGTACTTACATTGTTGAAGGTGTGTTGTATTTTCTTTAACAATCATTGCTTCCTTGTGAACTATTTCATTGGTTAATCAATGATTCATTCATATGTATACTATTTTGTTCCTTTTATACATTAGTACTATTACTTGTATGTAAAAGGTCCACTTTTTTCTTCCCTTTTGGTAGAAGGACCTTGATACTTTCCACATTTGAACATTTCATAAGGAATACTCACTCGCTAATCCAAAGATACATGTGTACTACTCTCTTGTGTTGAAATTTGTAGCCAAGAAAAATCTACAAGAATACATGGCAGTCGTGCCAATACTCCGAATGGGGATATTACTCAAAATGGTTTGAGGTATAATTGGGACTTCACATCCAGGAGACCTCATAGGTTGACAGATTTCGAACACCTTCAAACTGAGGGTTTTAAACCAGTTCAATTTCTTCAATTTATTCTCCAGTTTATTTGAGTTTTGTTGATTTGCAAAGATGGCCACAACAGGAATGAGACATCATGATAGGTTGGGTGGAGCCTCCATTTTTTGCATTTGGAAGGCTATAATGTCAGTCCTTTTGGATGAGTATGGACTAAGGAGTATGTGGAAAATATGATTCCCATACCAACATATCCACAATAGCTAGCTACCTATAAAAGTTTGAATGAAAAAAAGAAGAATATGATCCTTGATGGAGTCAAGGACCACATTATTCTACATATTGCAAAGAAAGGGATAGTGAAGGAGATGTGGGATTCCATCGCAAAAACGTATCATTATCCTTCAGAAAAAATGTAGATCATTCTCAAGGAGATTTTAAGGACCATCAATATGCATAAGGGTGAATATGTGACTTCTTATTCAACAAATTTTGACATGTCAAGGATGAATTGGCTCCAGTAAGAGACAAGCCAAGTGACCAAAAGCTAGTGAGCATACAACTGAATGTGTTCTCAAAGGAATGGAGTATGTTTGTCCAAGTGATTTTTGGGCGATGCAAATTTTCAGATTGGGATCACGTATGGAGTGACTTCACTCAGGAGGAGCTTACACCCATCTTGATAAATGGCACCAATAGTAGCAGCAAGGAATTAAAGGTGGATAAGGAGCAGGCGAATGTGACCCTAGAAGAGAAGGGAAAGGTGAAGAAGGGTCCCAATAAGGGATAAGTCTCAAAAGGAGAGAAGAATAAAGACCTATATAAGTTCAAGTGTTTTAGTTGTAGTCAACATGGTCACTATGTCAGCAAATTTCCTAACCAGAAGAAGGAAAATAAGGGGAAGCGAACAATAGCTTGAGTGGAAATTGAGGACTTTTCTTCTATGCTAGAAGATGAATTCAATCTCATATATTTCCTCTCTAGCTCCATGTCCACGGGTGTCTATAATATAGACAATGGAGAATTAGCACGTATGAAAAGGGTCAGAGACTATTTCTCTAGTTACAGAGAATAATAGATAGACTTCCATATTCATATGGGAAACAAGTTGAAATGTACTCTAGTTGGGAGAGGTAGCATAAACACTCAAAGGGAGTAAAGCAAGAAAACCAATGTTACAAATGTGATGCATGTGTTAGGTTTAGGCATGAACCTTATTTTCATTTCTGCACTACAAGATAATGGGTACAATGTCTACTTAGTAGGGTAGAAGCTCTACATAAAACACCAAAGTTGGAGGAAGGTCAAATAGATTTGGGTTTGAAGCAACAATTTGTACAAGTTAAAATTCAATTCCCCAAAGGCACTTATTAACAGTAGTAGCCGTGGAAGATACTTGGTAAATTTTTGGCATAGGAGAATGGGACACATACACCATGGAGCACTCAAGTTTCTCAGAGATATTGTGACTATAGTTCCAGAATTGAGCAGAGAACATGATGACATGTGTAAGGGGTGTGTACTTGGGAAATTCATAAAGGAAATTTTCCCAAGGAGTGACAGTAGTTCCAATGGTATGTTGTACTTGGTATACTCGGATATTTGTGGCCTAATGTATAGTAGATCACTCAGAGGTTACAAGTACTTTGTGACCTTCATAGACAATTTCTCCAAGAAAAAATGGGTCTATTTTTTTATTACAAAGGATGAGTTCTGTTGGAAATACTGAGAGGGGGGGGGGGGGTAGATCGGTATTCCTTTCAATTAGAGCATTAGTTAATCTTCAATTATTATCGGTGTTTGTACAACAATAGCAGTAAAAGAAAGGAACACAAGTGCACATACTTTTTAAGGTGGAAACTACCTTCAGGAAAAAAACCACCTAAATGCGTTTCTAATAATTCTATAACATTCAACTCCAATTGAAAAGAAAGCTCAAACTTTGCATAATCTAGAAAAGTATTCTTCTCTAGCTCCCACTAGATGGACGCTCCAACGCCCAAGATTCTTCAGTAGTCAACTAAAAGGATGCCCCAACACCCAATGAGCTACAACTCACCCTAGCACCACCTACCATATGAAAGATAAAAGAAGAATGGACTCATACCGGGGAAAATGGTCCACTTTACAATGATATAGAATGATGTAGAAGAATAATATATACTAGACCATAACCCGAAATTTGACACAACCACCTAATTATGATCCTAGACCTCCCAACATTGCCTCTTCAACCCTTGGCAGATAAACACTAGTACAATTTTTACAATAATGTATTTACAATGACTTAGTACAATGATACCTTTACAATGATTGTATGCAGTGCTGCCCACTTGAAGAATTCATAGGATGAACTTCTTGCTATTGTTATGCACCTCGGTTGATGCTCTTTTCATGCTACCCTCTGCTTCACCTTTCTTTGCTTTGCTACCCTAGAAAGTATGCTCCTTTGCAGCCCTTGACAACACATGATCTAGCTTTTTCTTTCCTTCTAGGAGCTTGATATTGAATCTGGTGTATCTCTGTTATTTCAGATCCTCAATATCTGATTTTTGGTCCTGTAGTATTCCTATTAGTCGTATTTACAATGTCATAGGTTTGAGCCAATTTGGATTCTTCAAGAGAGAGTTATACCAAATCTCTCACAATGCCCTAATTATGGACTGTTTCAGCAGAGCGCAATTGTACGGCATGCCACATGTCACTGTTTCTTCATTTGGATCTGAAATTGATAGCGTGAAAATCAAAAAATATGAAATATCTGCCACTTTTTACAGAATTCCAATCCAATACTCAGAGAGAGAGTTATGACGATTTTACCAAGGTCACTTCTGAGATGAATGTCGAGAACTGCCAAAAACCTAAATTCCACGAGGATCATATGTATTAAAATGTTGCACACCTTGATCTGAAATTTTCACAGAAACTTCCTTAGGATTTCAGATTCACCTCATAAAAATTTCAGATTCTGAAACTTCGTAGAAAAAAAGTTATAGTGAGAATTCAGGATATTTTGTTTCGGTGCTTTAAAGTCACTTGCATAAGGAGGAAATGAAGATCACAATTTATATGAATGCTTAAGTTGAGAGGGGCTTCAACAAGTGAACGTGGGAGGGATTTTAGGAGCTTAAAAAATATTAATTATGACTTTTCAATGACCCATTCCCCAACCCCATGGGGTTTTAGCCCACTAACTGGGGTACAAACTTCAAACATGAATATCTCTCAAACCGTGAAGAATTACATGGCGTGCCATATATCAACGGAAACATATCGACAAGTAGAAACCATAAAAAGAATTATTGACCCAAAATATATTAATTTGGTAGGTCAAAATTCCCATGCAATATTGGGTTAGCCCCTGGTGCTGCTTGGGTTGACATCAATGACAACCGTTGATCAAAAATCTCCCCCTTTGGCATTGATGGCAACACAAGTACTCCCCCTGCGATCATGACACCTATTCCTACAACATTCTCTCCCCCTTTGACATCAATGGCAAAGGGTAACTCCCCCTGAAACACAACCATCCTGCGGACCTGTACACACTTCCACTCACACTGACACACAACCGTCCTGCAGACCTGTACACACTTCCACTCCCCCTTTATATTCTGAAAAATGAAAATCTAATGAGAACTTGGGAGAATCCCAAGCTTCTGGCAAAGATATTCCAATGTTGGCGAATATTTAATATGTGATTCTTTTGGTGCTGCTTGGAATCTTGCTACTTGTCCAACTGCTTGCATAACATCTGGTCGGGAGGTTGTTTCATATAGAAAACTACTAATCATAGATCTGTACAACCTTTGATTCACATCCTTAGATGAGTTGTCTATGCTCAATTTGCAACCTGTTACCATTGGAGTAAGGATGGGTTTGCAATCTTCCATTTTAAATTTCTTGAGCATTTCCTTGATGTACTTAGCTTGACATATAAATATTCCTTTCTCTTGCTGAGATATTTGAAGCCCTAAGAAGTATGTCAGCTCACCAAGTAAAGACATCTCGAAATCACTTTGCACCTTTGTAGAAAAATTCTTACTTAGTCGATCATCATTGCTACCAATTATTGTATCATCCTCTTTAGCTATTAGACATGCTTTAGTTGCTTCATCCAAAAAATATATGTCGTTTGGATCTCGACTTTCTATAGCCACAATTTCACCATACACGCCTTTCTTGATTTCACATTTTGTGGAGTTGAATAGTATTATGTGTCCTTGATCACACATTTTTCCAACACTAAGCAGATTGTGATTCATGTTTTCAACCAATAGAACATTCTTGGCTAGAGCATCTTTGCTTCTGAGAGTGAAAGTACCTGATCCTATAACATTTCAAGATCCATAATTTCCAAAGGACACGATTCCATCCTTCTTCTCTTTCAGAGATACAAATTTATTTCTATCTCCAGTCATATGCGTTGAGAAACCACTATCAACATACCACACATCTTTGTTCTTTTGAGCCTTGAAAGCGAGAGCACAATTATCATTCTTCTTCTTCTTCCATGTTCGTTCGTTCCGTGGTTTCAAAGATTCTTCTAGAGGATTTTCAAGTCTGCAATATTTGGCTATGTGTCCAAAGTTTCGACATTTGTAACATTCAATATTATTTCTTAAATGTTAAAATCTATTGATGTTTCGCTGAGCCCTGGGAGGTTCATATTTGACAGATCTCCTAGAATTGTATTCGTTCCTAGGGTACGTGCGACATTCTGCATCTTTATGACCAAATTTTCCACATGAATAACAGTAGCCATAAAAAATATGTTGGTACTTGGATGGAAATTTTCGTTGAGGAATTGTCTTCCAAGGTTGTTCTTATCAATATTTTCCAGTGAAGTCTACATGCATGTCAGATCTCATAGGTTCATTGTATTTTGTTGTAGAAGGTCTTGCTTCTTCATCTTTGTAACCGATGCTAGTTCTGTCATTGTAAGATCGTTGATTGTTGATGAGTTCTTCCAATGCCCTTGAGTTGGCATAGTTTTGGATATTTTTTCCTTTCTTCACTTCCTCACGCAGCGAGACTACTTCGGCTTCTAATTCTTCCCTTTCTTGGTTGCTTTCTTCCAACTTATTTTGAAGTGACTCTTCAATGCATTTGTGTTCTTCAACTTCGATTTTGAGACCTTGAAATTGTTCTTCAAGAGTATTGGAACAGATCTTCTCTACCTTGAGATCTTTTATAAGCTTGATTTCTTCCTTATAAAATTATTCTATGGTCATTCCTTCTTCTTCTTTTTTTGATACCTCTTGTTTATTGTGCTTGGGTTTATTGTGCTTGGCCATAAACAATACTCTCTCATTGGATTCTTCTTCACTGTCATTGTCTTCATCAGATGATGAGCTATCTTCTTTAGAGAGAAAGTTCCTTTTTGGATCCTTGCTTGTTGAATTTATTAAAGCCTTTCTTTCCTTTTAGGTTGCCATCACTTCTGTTTGGACATTTTGCTGCAAAATTCCCAACCTCATTACAGCTAAAACATATCAATGGAATTTTACCTTTGAATTGTCCCTTACCAATTTTTAGTTTTCTCGTGAAGTAAGCATATTCTTCATCTGAAAGACCTTCTTCATCATCTCCCTTTTTTTCACACTTGTAGGTGCATGTCTTTTCAATTGAAGGTTGTTTATCCTTATTGGTTTTCTTAGATGCAACGAACGCAGTTTCTAGATGTGAAGTACTCTCTTCTTCATCAAGTCTCATTTCATATGCTATGAGAACTCCATGTAATTCATCTTTGCTGATTTTGTCTAGATTTTCACTGTATTCTAAGACCGATACCTTTGGGTTGAATCTCCCTGGTAATGTTCTAAGAATCTTCCGTATAATAGTCTTCTCATCAACTGGCTCTCCCAATCCTTCCAGAGTATTGGTTATTTCATCAACGTATTGAAAGTATGCAGCAATGTTGCAATCTTCTTCCATTCTGAGTTGCTCAAATTTTGCTCTATAGATTTGAAGCTTTGCTTCTTTGACATTTGAGTCACCTGCATATATATTCTCAAGATTTTCCCATACATTTTTGGCGGTTTTACAACCCAACACCTTATGATAAGCAGATTCAAAAATTCCACTGATAATAATATTCTTTGCTTTTGCATCATTTACCAAATTATTCTTACCTTGTTCATCTGCGGTTGATGTAAATCCATTTTGAATAGTGTCCCATACTTCGTAGCCTTGCGCCAAGAGATAGACCTCCATTCTTCCTTTCCAAAGTGCATAATTATTTTCATTGAATAGAGGTACACCATTCTTGGTATGCTCCATGACCTCCTTCCAGCTGTTAAACTAATATTGAAGGAACCAACCTCTGATACCAATTGTTGGAAATACTGAGAGGGGGGGTGAATCAGTATTTCTTTCAATTAGAGCATTAGTTAATCTTCAATTATTATCAGTGTTTGTACAATGATAGCAGAAAACAAGAGGAACACAAATGCGCATAGTTTTTAAGGTGGAAACCCACTCTGGGACAAAAACCACCTAATGCTTTTCTAATAATTCTTTAATATTCAACTCCAATTCAAAATAAAGCTCCAACTTCCTAGAATCTAGAAAATCATTCCTCTCTAGCTCCCACTAGATGGATGCTCCAACGCCCGAGATTCTTCAGTAGTCAACTGAACAGATTCCCCAACACCCAATGAGCTACAACTCACCCTAGCACCACCCTACCACCCTATAGAAGAATAAAAGAAGAATGGACTCCCGTACCAGGGAAAATGGTCCACTTTACAATGAGATAGAATGATGTAGAAGAAGAATATATACTAGACCATAACCCCAACTTTGACACAACCACCTAATGATGATCCTAGACCTCCCAACACTGCCTCTTCAACCCTTGGCAGATAGACACTAGTACAATTTTTACAATAATGTATTTACATTGACTTAGTACAATTATACCTTTACAACGATTGTATGCAATGTTGCCCACTTGAAGACTTCATATGATGAACTTCTTGCTACTATTATGCACCTTGGTTGCTGCTCTTGTCATGCTACCCTCTGCTGCACCTTGCTTTTCTTTGTTGTCATAGAAAGTCTGGTCCTTTGCAACCCTTGACAACACATGATCTAGCTTTTTCTTGCCTTCTAGGAACTCAATATTGAATCTGGTGTATCTCTGCTATTTCAGATCCTCAATATCTGATTTTCAATCCTGTAGTATTCCTCTGAGTCTTCTTTCGAATTCAACAGGTCTAACCCAATTTTGATTCTTCAAGAGAGATTTATACCCAATCTCTCACAATGCCCTAATTAAGGACTGTTTCAGCAAAGTGCACTTGTACGGCATGCCACGTGTCACTGTTTCCTCATTTGTCTCTAAAATTTATAGAGCCAAAATTATAGACTATTCACTATCCTCCACTTTTTACGGAATTCCAATCTGATACTCAGAGAGAGAGTTATGACGAATTTTCCAAGGTCACTTCTTTGAGATGAATTTCAGGAGCCTGCAAAAACCCTGACTTCCACAGATCATATCTCCAAAAATATTGCGCACCTTTATCTGAAATTTTTACTGTAGCTTCCTCAGGATTTTGCTTCACCTCATAAAAGTTTCAGCTTCATAACCTTCGTAGAAAAAACGTTAGAGTGAAAATGCCATGATGACCTGTTTTAGATGGTCGAATCCCTTGCCTAAGGAGGAAATGAAGATCACAATTTATATAAATGCTTAAGTTGAGAGGGGCTTCAACAAGTGAACGTGGGAGGGATTTTAGGAGCTTAAAAATATTAATTATGACTTTTCAATGACCCATGCCCCAACCCCATGGGGTTTTAGCCCACTAACTAGGGTTACAAACTTCAAACATGAATATCTCTCAAACCGTGAAGAATTACATGGCGTGACATATATCAATGGAAACATCTCGACAAGTAGAAACCATCAAAAGCATTATTGACCCAGAATATATTTATTTGGTAGTTCAAAATTCCCATGCAATATTGGGTTAGCCCCTGGTGCTGCTTGGGTTGACATCAATGACAATCGTTGATCAACAAGTTCTTCAGTCACTTCCAATATTTTAAGGCTCCTATGGATAATATGACAGAAACAAATATCAAGGTGTTTCATATGGATAATAGAGGACAGTATATTGATAAAGACTTCATGGGGTTCTGTGTGAAGGAAGGCATAAGGAGAGAGTGGACGGTTCCATACAACCCACAACATAATGGAGTTGTGGATAAAAAGAATAGGAATATTGTTGGGGAAGCTAAGGTGATGTTGTATGACCAAGATATTCCCAAGTTTTTATAGGTAGAGGCATGTAGCACGAAAATGTACATACAAAACAAGGTTTCGCATAGAGCATTGGAGAATATAACACCAGAGGATGTCTTCATGGGGAAGAAGCCAAAATTCAAGAACTTCAAGATCTTTGGTAGCATAGAATATTGTCATGTGCCAGATGATAAGTGCCCCAAACTAGATCAGACTGCAGAAAAGGTCTATTTGGTTGGTTACAGCTAAACGTACAAGGAATATAGGATCTATATTACTAGTAGCAAGAGGATCCTCATGAGACAGAACATGAAATTCTTGGTGTATAAATCCTTTATAATATCTCAAAATTTTCCTGCAGATGATCAAATTCGGTTGGCATAAGCTCTAAGGGTTGAGAAGCAGTTATGGGGACAACTGCAGGGGACAATATAGTATTAGTATAGTTACCAACACAAGCACTAGCTAGGTGAAGGAGGTATTTTTAGTTCACAATAAACAGAGTAGCAAGGGTAGCATGAGGAGATTGAGGCTCCAACCACCACTAGTGAAAGAAGAAGAAGAGAGGTACTCCAAATATTAAGGGATCCATAGGAGTTTATGTGAACTCCTAGATCAAGCACTAGAGATCATAGACAACCAGAAAGGTACAAGGTGATGGTGAAAAAGGTAATTGATGGGGAGCATTCCTATTATGATGAGGCTGCATAGCATCTAGTTTTATAGGATGTTAGGGTGGAGGAGTATAACTCCATCATGATCAATTATGTATGGGAGGTCATGCCTAGACCTGTGGACAGGATAGTCGTAGGCTCTCAATGGATCTATAAGATCAAGTATGTTGCATATGGAATTTTCGAGAAGTAAAGGAAAGGTTCATGGTCAAGGAATATGAACAACAGGAAGGCATAGATTATGAGGAGACCTTCGCTCCAGTGTCCAGATATACCTCTATCTGAGAAGTGATATCACTAGTAGCGTGAATGGGATAGTAGATTCACCAGATGGATGTCAAGGCTACATTCTTAAATAGGGTGATAGAAGAGGAAGTGTATATGAAATAGCCATAGGGTTTTGAGAGGAATAAGAGAGACAAAAATGTGTGTAGAATGAAGAGGGTGCAATAAGGGCTCAAATAAAATCCAAGACCATGGTATGGTCAGATAGAAAACTACTTACAGTAGATGGGCTTCATGAAAAGTGAAGTTTATCCCAACCTTTACCATATGATGGTAGGAGGTGAGTCATTCATACTATTTTTATTTGTGGATGATCTCTTCTTGACATGGTCATTAGGGCTCATAGAGGACTGAAATAGAGACATGGAAACTAATTTCGAGATGAAGGAAGTGGGACTGATGCATTATTTCCAAGGACTATATGTATGGTATATGGATGGGGATATCTCCCTTACGAAAGGAATATATACTATGGAGATCCTAAAGAGGTTTAGGATGAAAGACTGTAGACCCATGTCCACACCTATTATTACAAACTGGAGGGAGATAGATGCATCAGAGGATGTTTATGTGGACGAAACCTTACGTAGGTAGCTCATCATATCTGTCAATATCAGATATGTCAACACTCTCTGTCGGTTTATAGTGGAGCTAAAGAGGATGCACTTGAAAATAATGAGACACATATTTAGTTATTTGTGAGGCATAGTCAAGTATGGGTTGTGATATAATCGAGGTGATGGTGTAAGTATGTGTGGATATATAGATGCAAACTGGGCAGGAAGTTCAATGGATTAGAAAAGCACCTCAGGGTGTTTCTTCATTATTGGATCATGGGTTGTCTCTTGGTGTAATAGGAAGCATAATTCCACAACATTAAGTTATACAGAGGAGAAATACATGGCAACTCTCAAGTTCACATGTGAAGTTTTTTCGAATTGGAAACTGCTAATGGTTTATTTTATTCAACGAATGGATTCGACATGTATCTATAGTGATAATCAGATTTGCATCAAGCTCTCTAAGAATCTAGTGTTTCATGATTGGTTGAAGCATTTAAACATCAAATACCACTTCATTAGAGGTGGTGTACAACATCGATTAGTTTAGTTACATCATGTTCCAGTAGATCAACAGGTTGTGAATATTCTCACGAAGGCCTTGGGTAAGGTAAAGTTTTTCTACTTCAGGGATAACATGGGAGTAGTGGAGAACACCTTCCTTGTTAAGAGAGAGTGTTAGTTTTTGGAAATAGTGGATAGGTGTTCTAGTCTCTATGGTGTCTAAGAGGCTAAGGAACACATTTTATCCAATACCTAGAAAAGGTTTCACAAGATATACCTCAATTAGATTAATAGCCAATTATAAATTTTTTTCCCAACTTAGGAATTAAATCAAATTAATTGAGGAAAAACGATTTTTCTCTAGAGACTTCCAGAAAAAACACTTAATGGGTTCAAAATGATCTTAGCCATTGATTTTGATTAGTTTGTGGTCATTGGTTGTTCAACGAGCGATTATAAGAGCATGTCAATGGAGCCTTGGAGAAGACATAACAGAGACTTATTGGTGTGATTTACAGTGAAAGCGAGGGTGCACAAGGAGACACCAGCAGTGGGGTTTCAGCAAAGATATTAAGGAGAGATTTTCTGGATAAATTATCTGCAAAATTTCCAACATTCAAGTGATAGAAAGGGAGTATTAATATATCTGCAGAGATTTCATAGCAAGAGGTGCGAATTATCTAGTGTGCACTACCAGTTTACCTAGTAAAAATTGCAGAGGCTACAATTCGAATTCCAATGTTCGGATTGGATACCAAAGGAGGTGTGAGTGTATTTAGTTAGTAGCAAGAGGTAGTGTGGTTGTTGGAATGTATTTATGAGGCTGATCGAATTTTCCAAAACCATTCATGTGCATATATAGTCACTAGTGTGAGCAAGAGGAGAAGGTATTATTAGGAAGAGGGAGGCTGAAATTGTTTTACAGAAGGAAACTTGGTTTTCCAAATTGATTTTCCAGTGGATAAAATTATATGTCATAGATTTCCCAGTAAGAGGAAATCATTTGATGTATTTCTCAACTTTGTTGAATAATTAATTATAATATAAATCCTAATATTAAGAATTGGTTTACCCCGCATTGGGGTTTTTTCTAGTGACTATTATCCAAAAATATTGGTGTCATCTATTTTTTCTGTGTGCATTGTTTCAAAGTTCCTATATTTATTTTTGAAAATTGCAGTAGTGAATTAATCATTATTTTCTGAATTAGTTTTTTAAGACAAATAAACTGCATAATTTAGAAGATTAAATTTCCAGTTGTTGCAATTAAGGAAATTTCACAGTTGGCACATGTAAAAAAGGTTGAATTGAAGCTAGAGATAAAAAAAATTTCATTAATTGCTTCAACATGTGTGCCAAAAGGGAAGTGATAAAGATAAGTTGTGTACACCATGGGTTTATGTTGTGTTCTTCGTGAATAATTAGAAAATGAAACTTAGGGAAATAGCCTCAATGAATAACTGCAATAGTAAATTCCTAATAGACTAATAATTTAGCATTCAACCTAGGTTTTAGGGTTTCAATTAACATATATTGAACTATTTAGATGTGTTCACACTAGAAAAAGTGGAAATATGTGAATTCATTGGTTAATATAGTAATACAAGAGTTGATATAGTAAGAGACTAAGGGAATTATATGCAAAATACATATCATGCGCCTTCTAGGAGACAGAGTGAAGTGGAATGTAAGTGTAAAAGTGACTCTTACCTACATACAAGTGAATATTACCTAATAAAACTTATGAATTGAGATGAAAATGTACATGTGAAGTGAATTTCCCCTAGACAAAAGTGCCATTGTGCTTGTAATAAACAAATTACCTATGTGAAAATTTGGAAATTTACATAGAACATGAATGAAACTACTAAGTACATCACCATATTAAAGTGTTAGTTTTTGGTAGCAACAGACATGTGTTCTAGTATCTATGGTGTATGAGGGGCTAAGGAACATGAGGTCTCCAAAACCCGGAAAATGTTTCATGAGAAAATCCTTAGAAACACCTAAATTATATTAATTAGCCAATAATTTTATATTTCCTAAGTCTAACTTAGGAAAATTGGTTAATTAAATCAGATGAATTGGGGGAGGTCAATTTTTCTCTAGAGACTTTCGGAAAAGTTAATTCACAGAGTCAAGATGATCATAGCCATAAATTTAGATGTAATAATGGTTGTTGTTTTCCTAAAAGAATACTATAATAGCAAGTTGATTGGGTTTGCAGAAGACACGGGAAATACATGAGCATTTCAACTTACCTAGTTGCAGTGATTCAAAAAGGGCACAATTGAAGCTAGGGAGACACCAAGCAGTGGGGTTTCATAAGATATTTGGGAGGAAATTTTTCTAGAAAAAATTTCCGCTGTAATTTCTAATTTCCAGGGGCAAGAAGGAGGTCAATTTATCTAAATAGAAGGAGGATGATTCAGCTAGTGCGAGTGGCATACATGAGCTCATTTCAAAGTGCCATTGTCAGATCAATCACTTGGAGGAAAAGCGAGTGGGAAAAGTGAAGTACTGGAGGTAGAGTTACTTGTAGGGAGTGAGTCCCAAAGGCTATGTGAATATCCTAGAGCTGACAGTTCACATTTCTGACAGGAAGTGCGAATTGCTAGAGGGAGTGCAAGTTTTCTAGAGGAGGCGAGATCGAGTTGCAGAGGAGATGTTGAGTCTAGTTTATTTTTTACAGTGGAGATAAGTATTTGTTGGATATTTTTCAGTGATATCCAAGCATATAATTGTACTCCTAAATTTTTTAAGAATAATAATAATAAAACTCGCATTTATTTCACTGGTTTTCCCTTCAGTTTTTTTCTAGGGATGATTGTCCAAAAATAACAGTGCCAAAAATATTATGTGTGTGCATTATTTAATTAGTTCCAATATTTTTATTTCCCACGACATATTTTTATTTTTAGAGAATTTCAATGAGGTTTATTCGATACTTGTTGTTAAAAAATAAAAAAATACAATAAAATCCATAAGTTAGAAGAATAATTTCTAGTTTTTGCAGTTTGTGGAAATTTAACATGGTATCATAGCAGATTAGATCAAAGAATCTATAGAGAAAATTTGGTGTAAATAAGAGGGAAAACTGAAGCACTGAAGAGTACATCTACACATGCCATCAAAGTAGTCTATGTTTTAGAGGCAACAGTTCAATTTCCAGTCCAGGGAGGTGATCCATAGGAAGTTTGAGTTCTCTTAATGAAAAGCAACAGGTGGTGAGGTTTCTAAAAAGGATTTCCAGAGGCAGAAAAAATTTCATCGAGAAAATATAGCGCAAAGGGTTTTGCAGGAGAAAATCAACGCGGGGCCTAGAATAGAAAGCACACAAGGTTTCATAACCCAAATTATTGATTTATCTAGTTATTTGAGTTCATAGTATTTCCAAATATGACCACAGTAAGATTGAGATATCATGACAGGTTGGATGGGGCCTCCAACTTTGGTATCTAGAAGGCCGGGATTTTTTTTCTATTGGACAAGCACGATCTGAAGGATTTTGTTGCAATAGTTATTGCTTTACCAACATATCCCATCCAATTTCATGAGTACAAGAGGGATAATTCCAAATTCAATAGGATGATCCTTGATGGATTCAAGGATCACATCGTTTCGCATATTGAAAAAAAAAAGGAACAATAAAGGAGATGTGGGATGCCAACCTTAAACTATACCAAAATCCATTAGAGAAATGGAAAATGATCCCCAAAGAGAAGTTCAGGACCAACAAAATGTAGAATGGAAAAGATGTAACCACCTATCTTACCAGGATTCAATTTGTTAGAGATGAACTTGCTATAGTATGAGAGAAGCCAACACATGACAAGATAGCGCATATAGAATTCAATGGATTTACCAAGGAGAGATGTACATTATTATAGGTGATTTTTGGGTGATACACACTTCCAGGATGCGAGGGCCTATGGAGTGATTTCACTCATGAGGATTTGAGGCTCATATTGGTCGAGGGAACTATTAATAGTAGTGGCAAGGGACAAAAGGTGAAGGAGGACTAAGAGAATGTCACTCTTACAGGAAAAGTAAAAGTGAAGAAGGGTCCTAGCCAGTGACAAGACTCAAAAGGAGAAAATAAGAATGAAAACCTATCGAAGGTAGAGTATTTTGGTTGTGGTAAATTTTTTCACTACGTCAGCTAGTGTCCTTAATGAAAGAAGGATAAGAGGGGGAAGTAGACAATTGCTTCAGCAGAGATCAAGGATTTATCTTCCAGACTGGAGAATGAATTCACACATATAGCAACTCTAGACATAAGGGGAGTATGATCTAGATGGATATTGGTGGCCACCCACCTATTCCACTTGGACCCACACCATTTTTTCTTTCAATTTTTTAGTTTCCTTAATTGTAGCATAGTTTACTATTTTTAGTAGTTTTTTAGGTCCTAAACTTCCAAGTCCATTTTGAGGCCCTAAACAACGTTTTTTGGGAAAACCGGGAGAAACAAGGGTTTTTGATTGATTTTTCTCACACAAAAGTTGTAGTCCTCAGCTATATATTTCTAACGAGGTATTTTTCATGTCAAACGAAGATTGTATGCCAAGGTTACATCCTTGGTAAGTTGATGTACCAATTTACCCAAACGGGGCCCATAGTTTTGGAGCTTCATCTCCTAGGGTTAGGTTTTGGATGTTTAGGGTTTTTCATTGTTTCTCAATATTAAATAAGCCTTAGAGCCTCATCATAACATAGTTCAACGGCATGTAGCTGCCACATATCTTCTCATAGATAAGCTATCAGCACCCTAGCTAGTTTATTTCCATTCTGTCTGTAAGCATATTTCAATCATTTGATATTAATGGAATGAAGTTATATTTCTACTGCACCTCTACATTTATGTGTATTTATGTATTTTATTGCACTCCTTCATAATTCCAGATTGAAGTAGGAGTATGGGAATCTTGTGTGCCAGGGTGGGCAGGGTCTGACAAAGGAGTAGCAAGGAGATCTCGATCATATCCAAGGAGGGGTTGATCAGTAGATCAGATCCAATTATTGTGTATTTGATTCCTCGGTGGAACCATTACCTTTTCTCTGGGATCCCAAGTATTCAAGTAACAAAGAGGCAGTGTGAATTGGGAAGTTTCAAAGAGCAAGGAATAGTTCCAACGAGAGAAATTTCTAGCACAAGAGGCTGAAGAAGGCAGTGAAAATTGCTAGTATGAATTAGACAATCACCCAGTGTATGTTGCAGAGGCTACAGATTGTGTGCCAGCACTGAAAGATGATATGAAATCGTGAGTAGCTTCAATGAGCAACAAGAGGTAGAGTGACCTTCAAAAAGGTTTCTAGAGGAAATATAGAATTTCCCAGGGCAGTGCTACATAGTCCAATTAGCTAGTGTTAGTTGCACACAGGAGTGTGAGTAATCGGTAGCTGGCTGAGTTGATTTTCTAGAGGGAAAATAGATTTCATAGTTATTTTTCTGAGATATTTCAACTCACTATTGCAGTGATAGTAGTAGTGCAGAGGCAACGCAGGGGCATCAACAGTATGAGATTAGAGTAGTGCAGTAGCATGGTGGACAATGATTGTCAAGAGTATTTTATTCGTAGATATTTCCAGTTTCTTAGCGGTAGAAAGAGATGTATTTTATTTGCAAAGGGAGGATTTAGCCTCTCTAGTACTGTGATTTGGCTAAGACGGGGGGAGATTTTGGGGCAAGAAGATACCTTGTTAATTAGATTGATTTGCAGATAAGTAGTTCCTAGTTTTATGGTACAATTCCAGTGGAGAATGAGTTATTTTCCTGGCAATGTGAGTTTTCCAAAGAGGATAAATTAATTATCGGTATACAGCTGCAAAATTTAATTCAGGGTCTTAGAGGGAGGCTGAATTAATTTGGAGGGGTTGAGTAGCTTCCAAGAGGTTAAATAAACTAGTAGGAGTGAAGGAATAAATATACCAGAGGTTTGCTAATTTATGGAAACCAGTGGAATATTTTGTAATCACAAATGTTAGAAACCAGTAGCGTAGATCAATTCAAATACAACATGCTCCCACATATCAGCATGTTACAGATATACTCACGAAGGCCTTAGGTAGGGAAAATTTTCTCTACTTCAGGGAGAAGATGGGAGTAGTGGAGAGCACCTTTCTCACTAGAGAGGGTGTTAGTTTTTCATATAAATGGACAATTGTTCTAGTATCTATTATATCTAAGAAGCTAAGGAACAAGAGATCTCAAAAACCCATAAAATCCTTAGAAGCACCTCAATTCTATTATTTAGCCAATAATTAAATATTTCTTTATTCTAACTTTAAAAAAAAAGGTTAATTAATCAAATTAATTGAGGGAGGTTGATTTTGTTCTTAAGACTTCAGAAAAAGTTAATTAAAAAAATCAAGATGATCATCACCATTTATTGAGATGTGATAATGGTAGTTGGTCACCCAAAAAAATATTATAAGAGAAATTCAATGGGGTTTAAAGAAGACATATTAACACATGACAAATTTGACTTACCCAGTTGCGGTGATTCAGCAAGGGAACAATTGAAACTAGGAAGACATCGAGCAAAGGGGTTATAGTAAATATTTGGGAGGAAATTTTCTGGAAAAAATTTCCACAGTGATTTCCAGTTTCCATAGGAAGGAATGAGGTTGATTATTTGTAGAGAAGGAGGTCAATTCATCTAGTGCAAGTGGAAGACAAAAGCTCATATTAAAGTGCTAGTGTCAGATTTATCACCAGAAGGCAGAGAGAGTGGGCCAAATGAAGTAATGGGGGAATTTTTACTTACAGGGAGTCAGTCCCAGAGGTTGCATGAATATCCTTTAGTAGGCAGTGTGCATTTATGGTAGGTAGTGTGAATAGCTAGAGGGAGTGTGAGTTAGCTAGAGGAGGCTAGATCGAGTTGCAAATGAGACGATGAGTCTCCAATTTACTTTTGATAGTGGAGATCAATATTTGTCATAAATTTATCACTGATAGGAAAGAAGATCATTGTACTCCCAAATTGCTAAAGATAGATTATAATAAAACCCTCATCTATTGCATTGGTTTTCCCTTCAGGGTTTTTCTGGGGACAATTGTCCAAAAATAATGATTTCAAATTTATTGTGTGTGTGCATTATTTTCTTAGTTCCAGTATTTTTATTTTCCACATTTTATTTTTATTTGTGAAAAAATTCAATGTGGTTGATTCGATATTTTTCTTTAATAATTAAAAGAAAACAAATAAACTACATAAGTTGGGACAATAATTTCTAGTTGCCACAGTTTGTGGAAATTTCACATAAAGTACATTCATGATCTAACCATGAAACATAAGGTGAAAGTGGCTAAGACGTGAAAAAATAATCATGATGATGTTAGTACATGAAGAACATAATGCACCATTGAAGCAACCTCCACGTGACATTCTAAACTTTGGAAGGCTAGAATCAACACACAAACCTACATAGGACCAATTTTACCTCTCATACAATAAGGGTAACAGGTCCCTATCACCATTATGCTTGTATTAACGAAAAATAACCTACATGATAGGAAAATTTTGATGACGTACCTAAAGAACCTAAAGTGTATTTCATCACACATTTGGGGATACTGCTCCTAGAATCTCCATAGAAACCATTACTAGTATACATAAAACAAACATCACAAAATCATATGGTTATCTTAAGAAGAAAAAAGTCATTGCCTGTTAAATTTCCACAAAATTTTACAACTACTTAATGAATAACTGAAAAATAAGGTAACCAATACTGAAACCTACTTTAACCTTCACTAATATACAAAGTGCTTTAACTGATAAGTAGTAGAATAATAACAAAGATAAAAACATAGTTTCACAATTAATAATCCTATAGGCAGTATATTTTATTTCTTAGACTCTATCAGTAAAATATAGTATCTATGGTGTGTAAGAGGCTAAGGAACAAGGCCTATGGAAACTAAAAAAGTGGAAATGATAGGATATGCTAGCTTATGTTAGGTTCATAACTATGTATGACTTTATAGGTTTAGATTGATGTTCTCAACAATACCATCATCATGATTCTGATACATAAGGGGTATTTTCAAGTGTGTTTTAATTACATTTTTATAGAACGTCGATCAAGAAATTCTACCAAATTATAAAAGTTGGAATGAATGAAAATTATTACCAGTAATTCAACTTGAATATATTATCTGAAATTTTTTGTTCGTTGGGGACAAATAAAAGTTGTGGATTTGTATTGCACTTTTTCAATCTCTTTGGTATTAGCATATGAACTATTGTCCCAAGTCTTAATTATTTTTTTCATTTCATGCAAGAAAAGTGTCAAATGCACTTTAAAATCAATTACATGTATCATCCATTAAGGACAAACTTATGTCACATGCATGATAATTTTCAAGTGTGATTGCAAATAAGCTTCCTATATATGTCACTGGAAACCAACTTACTCACATCGCATGCAAGACAAGTGTCAAGTGAGATTGAAAATTAATTTCCTTTATATTACATTGTGGATCAAATATATGCATCAACACATCTAGATTAATGAATTAGAAACATCATTGAAACAATTGACAACTTACACTCGTCTTAGTTTGAGCTATTCAATTTTGGAGTAGTTGTGGTTGGTATTCCGAGCTACTCTACGTCGGATATAAAATAAATTTAAATGGAGGGGAAATAAAATTTATGATTTGAATTAAATAAAAAAATTTAAGGTCGGCTCCAAGAAGTTCAAGTCGGCTAGCACCAAAAGACATGCTTATTCGAGCTCATTAGATCACTATATAAATGAAATTCATCCTTTTCCTCTTGATAGTAATTAAAATCATAAATTCTATCTCATGTTCACATGAGCGAGTAAGGAAGAGGCTTCTAAGGCAAATTAAAGTGATTTGAGGAAGACCAAAGTGTCTCTAAGGTAGACTGATTTTTGAGGATGTAGCAGACCAAAAATTTTAAGGAAAGTGTAGGAGGCCGAAATTTCTAGAGAAAAAATTTGTCTCAAGTTGACCAAGTGTGACCTAGGTATGTTTGTGGTAAGTTTGACTTTGTTTTTAACTACAAGATCAAATTGTATCTCTTGTTAAGTTGGACAATTTCTCTAAGAAAATGTTGTTGGGGTTTTCCCTAGTTAGAGTTTTCCCATGGTAAAAAAATTTGTGTCTTGTACTTGGCTATCTCTTCATAACCCTATTTTCATTATTATTTTACTGTTCAATATTTTATGTGTACAATTTCTTAATGATGAAGTGACACAAGATAAATTATGAAGAAATCATTGGAAGTAATTATCAATCTATGAAATCCTAAAAATTCAACATGGTATGAGAGTTGAGATTATTAAAAGGAATCCCAAAGGCAAGAGATAAGAAAGGGATACAATTATAAGAGGTAAAACGGAAAGGTTTGATCCAAAGATGAATGAAAATAAGAGACCTGGCCAAGATAACTAGAAGGGAGGCTGAATTTACATGTATTAGGTTGCAGCTAAAGAAGTGGCCTGAATTTGTTAAAAAGGAGCCACAGAACCTCAAAAGGAGGCCGAGAATCCTTAGGCCTAAAACATAATTCCAAAAGGCCTCAATATGATAGAGAATTTCTCAAGTTTATCTATCTGAATATAAATCAAAATAACACAATTACATTAACTATTATGTCTCAACATCTAGGTTATTGGATGAGCTTATGAAGATTAGCAATAGTTTTTTAGAGCCATTGATTCTTCAATATTCATATTTTTATAGCTAGAACATTTTACACTAATGATTGATGTGTTTGCATTAGTATCATAAGAAGAAAATAAAAAAATTTCTAAAGTGAGTGCAAATTTTTTTTAGATCAAAAATATAATGTTGATGATGTTCTTGTGAAAAGGTTTAAACCATTAGCATTATTGTGCAAAAAGCATCTAATAACATTTGGTTCCTCCACGTCAAGTTTTGGAAGGATCTAGTCAAAGTGACTAGGATGAGGATCAAAATTTATCTAGATACTCTTTACAAGATTAATCTATGTATTTTTTCATGCATTCAGAGGACGGCTATAATCCATTTTTGATGAAGGGTTCCTATAAGACAAACCTTCATCCCATGAGAAAATTTCTCATAATATTTCATCTTTTTTAAAAAATTTGATAAAGAGGAAACCAAGGCTAGGATTTTTTGGCCACACATCTAGGGCCAAGTTTGGCAGCAAAGAAATCATGTTCAAGGCCTCTTTCAAGGTTTTTGAAGAGTAGGACCTAGTTGTCGACATGTTATGGCTACATATTTGACAAATTGATTAGGGTGGAGTTGAAACAATATGGAAAATAATGATGGAACTAAAATATTCTTGACTAAATAATTCACATTGCGAATGCAAGAATTGGTAAAATATAGAGAAAATAATATTTTACTAAGAGATGGTATTTATCTTAGCTAGAAAAATTCCAACAAATAATTTGTGTTATTCAACCCAAAAGGTTTTGATATTGATGTTTGTAATACATCAAGGGCCAGTTGATTTTGATCAATATGTATATAAGGCTACCCTCTGGTAGATATACTTCATAAACTATAAGTAGAGGCTCTCCTCCTATGTTTGAAGACAAAGGGTGTCAATGAACTTTAAGACTTAGGGTTTGTAAACCCTAGAATACTATAAGTTTTCTTTTTGGATAAGAAAGTTATAAGGTTTGTGAAACCATAGAATGTAATAAAGAATGTTGAACGCTAGTAAGAGTATATAATTGGTAACATTAAATATGTTTTATATTGTATTTGAATTCTTGAGGATTAGAAGAAACCCTAGCTCATACAATTCGTACAAGAAATGAAAAGAAAAATTGCATGCATTAAGAGTTGATGATGAGAATCAGGATGATGAGATTGCAGATAATTTCATAGATTTCTGTAACAAGGAAAATATCTAGAGGGAGTTTTCAAATCCCTCTGATCCTTAAAGAAAAAAATATAAATACTCTTTATATATTTCCTCCTTGATAATTTCTTTATTACTTTATTATTAGTTAGCCTCGTGTACTTGTATATTTTTCTTGGTTATAATTGTTCCTTCCTAAACCTCTTAGTGAGGATTGAGGGTATGTCATGAAGGATTCTAAGACTCTAGAAATAGATGACATCACTGGAAGAATGAAGAAAAGTTAATGGAATGGGAATTCTCCCAAGATTAGTGATTTATGTTTAAGAGTGAGAAATTGTATTGGCATCTATAATCATACCATATGACTAAAAGAGATCCTATTTTAGAGGGAGCATGCAAGACAACAAGTTTTATGGATGTCATGATGAAGGAAATTGTGTTGAATAGAAGTCACTTGTGACTTTAAAGTGGATCTACAAGATTAAGTATGTTGTGCATGGAAATAGATAGAAGTACAAAGCAATATTTGTGAGAATTCTCCCAGAAAGAGGGAGAGGACCATGTGGAGACAATTGCTCCAGTTTTCAGGTACACTTATGTTGGAACAATGATTTCCATTTTCTTCTATTGAAAATTTCATTAGGTGGATTTGGAATCCACTTTACTCAATGGAGTGATTGAGGAACAATAAGTATACATAGAGCTACCTCAGGGCTTTGAGGAGCAGAAGGACTCATTTGATAGAGGAAGAATTAATGGCAAGAGGATTTTATTTTGTAGATGCAAAAATAATTACCACAATGAGATCTATTTCAATGTTAAAGGGAGCACCCGGTTAGGGTAACCGGAAGGTATTTGTGATAATGAATATAGTGAACGAAGCCAATTATTTGATTTGAGGCATGCATCAAAACATGTGTTTAGGTATCCGAAAATGATACTGGTCGATTAAGATAAAGAAGTACAACTACAAGAATATAAAAATTCAAATTGGGTTAAGAGTACAGAATATAAGAAGAGCAGGTTTAGACGGCACTTTAATTTTGGATTCTACTTTGATATTTTTTTCACTTAGCACTGTAGATTCCAAGTATATTACAACGAGTTTAATGAGTTGTGAAGAATTGTGGCTTCATAAGTTGCTCACAAAATTGTTTGATGATGTGCACGAGATGACCATGATGGCAGGCTGAAGAACATTGAGATCAAGTACCAATATATCTAAGATATGGTACACACAGGGGATTCACTCAATGAACCTATGCCATATCACGTGCATTCGTGGCATACTAAACAATACCCCTAATTTGATTAGAGATTGGAAAATACCTCTAAAAATCACATTATTTAACCCTCTACCAATACAAACCCAATACACCTTACCAATTTAAAAAATCCCTATTTTCACTAGATATTATAGGTATCCATTTTTTCATTAACATTTTTTATACCCATTTATAAATTTTCATTAACTTTGAGCTCTATTTTTTATACCTGCCAATATAAAAACCCTTTACCCCCTATATATCCCCCAATATATTATGTAATTTTTTCTTCAATAAATATCCCCAAATATGAACCCATGTGCTATGGTATTTCTCCCGTATTGAAGCCCCTGTGATGGTACAAAAGGGAGTAGTCAGGCTCCAGTGCATGTCTACATACAAGCAAGATTCTAGAATTCTCACAAAACATTTGTCCCGGGGTGAAATTTTTATACTTCAAGGATAAGATTAGAGTAGTTGAGAATTCTTCCCTTAGTTAGAGGGATATTTGATGTTATAACATAAATGGATATACATTATCCCTAATTCAAGATATTGACAAGTTAATGTTTTTACCAGGGGCCATGCAATGTGGCTAGGGAGAATGACACGGAGAGCATCAAGGACAAACACTCTCCCTAGGTCAAAAGTATCGACTAGGTTCCCAAGTACTGTGGTTAGGGAGAATTGCCTTGAGATCATTAAGGCCCATAGTGTTTCATATTGCCAAGAGTTCTTTTGCTAGTGATTTGAGTGAGTGTTGAAATGATCCAGAGAGCATCAATCCACAAATTTATCCCCAGGTGGGTTAAGTGAATTCCTTTAGCATTAATAAGTGTATTAGCATTCAATTGGAATGTAGGAATGGTAATGGCCCAAGGTTTCACTGTAGGTCAAAAGTGTTGACTAGGTTCCAAGTAATGACTTAGATAATTGGTGACCCCGGACTAGTCTTGACCCAAAAAGGCCAAAAGATGTTTTTCCATTGGGACCCCAGAAATAATTTGGCCAGTGCGTGACTATATCCATTTGCAAATAGGACGTGTCTAGTGGGTTACTAGATTCCTTTGCATGATATTGATGTGGGTTTCTTTCCACATGGTTCTAGTATATAACATGTGGTGGATGGTGGTGAACCTTGGTATTGCACCAACAGTGTTGCAACTCCCAAGGGATACTCAACTTTACTTATCAACCCGAGGTTCATATGAACTTAGAGGTGACAGTGCTATATGCACAGTAGATGGATTCTACTCATGCCGGCCTCAACTAGTTCTTCTAGTCAGTAGTACTTCTAGGCCATTCCTTATACTTGATTGAAGTGAAGTTAGCTAATGTAAAGTAGGGAATTGCTTCTACTCTAAGAAAAATAGAATGCATATCAAATGCCTACTTTCAATTAACAGTGAAAGAAAAGCATAAACATTTAACCTAGTTGCAAAAAAAGGAAACTATGCTATGGAAATCATTCAACTAGATATCTACTTACTTGTAGTAAAGAAATTATTCTATCATCACACACGTCATGAAAGCATAAACCAAGTCCTATTTATTGTTTCATTGAACTTGTACTTGCATATGAAATTCAATCTAATTCGTAAATGAAATAAAACCATAATTCCTACTTTGTTTTTGCAATAAGGAAGGAAGGAGTTTTGGAGAGGAATAAGAGTCTCTTCTAACCATGATTTCAGAGTTGGGGGTCAAGTGCATCCTATTATAGGATAATAAGGAAAAATGGAGCTAAACTGGAGTGAAGAGGGGACCTACAACGCTGCTACAGGAAGTTAATACTGGATGTCCTAAAATTGCTACAGAACGTCCTGAAGTGCTACAGGAAACTTGCCGAGAGGGTTTTAAGGGAAAAAAATTGAAAAGAAGGCATGGAGAGGTGAGAGAAGGTGGAATGATGTTAGGGTGAGGTGGCCAACACCTCCAGCCAAAATCAGAACCCTTGGGAGGCTTGTTTTTCACTTGGCAGGTTGCTCACGGTGGTGGTGAAGGTAGTTTCACAAAACAAGGTTTTAGTGGCATATTTGGAGGTTGGAGAGAAAGAGGATGGATGAGATGGAGAGGATAGTTTCCCTACAGTTGTGTAAAACCCTGAAATAACTACACACATTCATGCATTTCTTATTGACAAAATATCATGTTAACAAGAGGAAAAGATGAGTTGAATGGAAAAAAACCCTACTTAATCTATGCTAAAATAAAATTTAACACAAATCCAAATCCTAACTTATAGTAAGCATATTATGAGCATGATAATCACACTATCTACCTTTCTAAAAATCATAAGAAAACTACTTTCTATCTGTGGTTGGATATCCTTCTCCTCAAGCTCCCATCAGGGAGGTGAGGAAGAGAGTCTACATGAATAGTTTTGATAGATTTTTTATGTTGCTAGAATGTAACTAAACTAAACCAGATGATGAAACATATAGAGAGAATATAAATATACAAGAGGGACTTAGCCAATGGATTAGACTGTAACCCAAAAGCATCATCCCTATGAAACTAAATTAGTGATGGAAAAAGAAACTTCCCATTAATATTGCATAAAAATCTCTAATACATGATATGACAGTAAAAAATAACACTAAATCAGAGCTCAAGTGCTACCTAGTTTAATACAAAGCTCAAATCATAATGAGCTCTTGCATATGATTATTTATACAAATGGGTAGCTACCAAAAACTCCATAAAAATTAGGAATAATTACTCCTTGATCTCGAGAAAAGTGGAGCTTGTCTCCTCATAGTTGTCACTTTGCTTGGCTTCCTTTGCCTTCGAGTTGTTGTGAGAGATCTCGATGTGATCTTGGATGATTGAGAGAGTTAAGGAGGTGGAAAATACTCCTAAAATATCTCCTTGTTGTATACTTCAAGCCCTTAGGTTGAAAATATCTCAAAAGTATCTTTATCTCCTGCAATTAATTCATATTAGGTAACAAGACATGACAAACATCATACACCCTTCTCATTAATCATAATATGACAAAAATGTAAATAAATGTGAGAGAGAGGTAACTTAATAGCTGAAGTATGGAATTTCAACCTCTTATAATATACCTAATGATAGGCCTCATCATCACCCCTTACTGAAATGGTTGTTCATCCTCTGTGAAACTCAGTCCTCCTTGTTGATCCTTTTCAAAGCCCTGGTGGCCTCTCTAACATCCCAAGTCATCAAAGAGAGTGCATTCTGGTGGGTATAATCTTGCATTCCTTTATGCCTCAGCCCACTCCTTTTGTTCCTTTTTTTTATATCTCCCTTCATGTAGCCCTGAAAGCAAAGGTGGGTTTAGATTCAAGCCTATCGATTGTATCCTCATTCTCTGCATAGCTTTTTTGTAGAGGGGTGCTCTTTCCAATGCATTTCTCATTATATCAGGAGAATGATATTCCCTCAACTGTAGGTTAAGTGGTAAGGTGTGCCATATTATTTGGCATGCCTGCAAACTCTCTTCTCCTAGAAACGTTGATATATCATCAAAGTGAGCAATTGCATGTCCTTGTGCCTCAATGTATTTAGGTGCCAGTACACCATCATTTGAGATCAATTGATGATTACTAATGAGCCCCCTGGGGCTTATTTTTTCTGATATTATCTGTAGAGGTTATATTTATTCTCTTATCCTGACTCGTTTAGTCTCTGTTTCTCTCTCTTATTCATGCTTTAGCTAGGATGTTAAAGCCATTAATTGCATATCCCCTAACCTAGAATTTGGGTCTGAATTATTCATATTAGCTAAAATTAGGTTGTGCTTGTAAAATTATGCCATCCTAGCCCTCTCTCCTACGCTAGACTATTTTTAGAAATCAATGAAATATCTATAGCTTTGAAAGGGTAGGGAGCCATGTTGAGATAATGTTTTGATTTGGAATTATACCCATTTATCTTTTAGGTAGACTGCATAGGAAATTGAAGGTTGTCTATAATGCATGGCCTCCTTGTGAAGGTTAGCCATGGTGAAAATTTGGGTTTCCTTTTCCTGTAGCTACCCCTATAGCCTCATGTTTTCTTCTTGTGTTGCTTGCAGTTTCTCTTTCACCATATCTTCTATGAGCCTTACATAAACTAGCTCTTTTCCCATTTCTAGGATCCTTTCTTCCATCAACCCCACATCCCAAACATCCTTTGGTTTGGATATTTGCATCCACCTATGGGTGCACCCTCTTTCTCTCTTAAGCTCATGTAGGAGGTGGATTGTGAATTTTTCAACGATAAACCTTCCTCCATCAATGAACTTATAATAGGATCCCAAATTACGTTGTGGGGTAGGTTCCTAAAATACTGTGATTTTTTTTTCAACTATTTGTGAGGAGGCTATTGTCTTTTGGAGTTTGTGTTAAAATTGTATCCCATCCTGCATATCTTGTCCTTCCATTTATGCACTATACCCTTAAATATGTGCCCTCTTCTCTTTCTGTTGCCCATCATTCTCTTCTTATAACATAATCTAAGTTTTTTGTATCATGCTCTATTTTTCATGTAGCATGTTATTTCCTTCTCTTTGGATGTCAGTGGGTGCTTCTGGTTGCTTTAAGGGTGATACTGTGGAGGTGTACCTCCTTACATATGCTATGGGAGACTTAATTTTTGGCTTTGGAGAGGCGACCTCCACAATATTTCCCTATTCTGGCCCTGCCTCTTCTTTTCTACTTGGGGACCCCTCAATGGTAATTTGAACTTTTGTGGGACTCTGGGATCTTCCCTGTCTTATTCTAGTTCTTTTTATTATTTTAATGTAGAGAGGGGTTTGTATAGGAATTTTATTCTTGGATTTCACAGGAGTTCTCAATGTAGCTAAAGTGGAAGCCACCTCATCTTCAGTGTTTCCTGGTGACAAAATAGTCTGTTGGGGGGATAACTGATTTTCCATTGGTACAGTGGTCTGTCTAGGACTTATGGCTTCCTCTTTTAAATTCTCTTCCACTTATTCCTTATCATTTGTTTCCATTTCTGTTCTCTTCTTTTCTTTTTATTTTTCCTTTGATCTGGTGTCTCTACCCCCAATGCTAGATACAGGGGTTTCCCTATGAGTAATGCTTTGATTTCCTATGACTTCCTTCATGTCCATATCTATGAACTTGGACCACGGGACAAGAATTCTTAAGTGGTTTATGGAATATTCCACTATCAGCTTATTAAGTCCATGATGGGATAAGTGTTGGTGTTTCCCTTCTATGACTATTTGGCTCATGTCTCTGATGGAATAGAGGAGGAATTAAGGTGCATTCAATCTCTGGTCAAGAGAAAAAATTACTTGGTATCTGATCTCATGCAATATCCTAAAATTATATCCATACACTACACTTAGTCTGCCTTCACAGGAGATGTATCTTAAGATGTTAAAGGCTACCTCATCCCACGGGTAAGGAAAAAGTTCTCTCCTAACCTCATTTTTATCTTCTACAATTCTCTCCCTGGACGTAAATAAATTCTTCTTTGCAGTGGCACTACTGACTCTGTCTTCCCTATTCTATTTGACACCTAGGGGTAGTGTGGTTACTACATTTATCACTTTAGGATTGATGGTATTGGCTAACCCTCTTATTACAATTGGGGCACTGACATCTGATTGGGAATTCAAAGCCATAACAAACTCAAATGAAACTTCATCATCATATCCTTCTAATAATTCAAATAAGCCTAACCAATAATGTCTCCTACTACTACAGGACGGTGAAAATGAATCATTCTAGTGTCTGTATGTTCTCTCTTGTTTAACCCACCCCCATATTCTCTTGTTGCCTTTGACTAGGTGTAGGGAAGGTGTTTTTGAAGGCCTTAGTTATTGAATTAAATGGTAGCAAAGGGATAAAAAAAATTCTTATCACTCCAACACTATATACTAAACATCTATTTCCCTCACACATACCCTCCATTTTCATAATTTTATGACTATTGACTCCAAATTTTTAAGAGAAAATGTGTGAAATTATGATGGATAGGTGAGGTGATGGAAACTTACTTCTCAAATTGATGCTATGAGCTGAAAAATGGGGAGTCTCCTGAACCAATTGGGTCTTTGGTTTCACACATATACCTCCCCTATCCTTCTGTAGCACCCCTTGGCTCTTCCTGTTGCAATAAATACTTTCTTGTAGCAACTATAAGACTTCTTGTAGCAGTTACAGGGTTCCTTGTAGCACTGTTCTATAGCAATAGAGGGTGGATGGTTCGAATCTCCTCGGTGGATTGCAAATTTTTTCTCTCTCAAATAAATATTGGAATGTCCAAATGTGTGAGGGGAAGCATGCTCAAGTACATTTTATTCTATTTCAAGTTGTCTTGGAGCATTGTGCTGACATGTCCCTTACACAAGTTTTCGACATTTGGACCATTAGTCCCACTCAAAGATATCATTATCCTCACCCTCATAATAAAAACCCACTCCTCGTTATCATACTTTAACAGATTTCACAACAACATGTTGCATGAGGACTCCACCATTCACTTTTTGTTTAGCTAGTCGAGGGTGGCCAAGTTAACTAGCCACCTTTAGCTTATTAAATTTCCCCCTCTTCGAAACTCATTCATTTAGTCAGTTATGCATAAGGAGAGGGTGATATAGTGCCATACCTGAGCCTTACCTCCTTGTTGATTTGTTGTAGGTTGATGCATGTTGGAGCTAGAGATAGAGTTGCATCACTGTGTATGTATTGTTGCTTGATTGTTTGTTGTGTCTTCTTTCCTTTTGAGGTGTTTTAAATTTATTTGTTTGTTGTTCTTGTAGATACCTTGATAATTCTTCGAGTTTATGTTTTATAGTGGAGGATCCTCCTTATAGTTCCATTGTTGGCTTTAGATTCATCTCACAAGTCCTATTGGTCTCCATGATTGGTCGAAACCCATCTTCAGGGCCTTTTTGGTGCTTACACAGGCCTTGCTACAGGAATTTTATTTTTCCTGTAGTAGCCTCTTTCTCCGCCTATTTTAGGCTTCTAGCTCTGCATGAGTTATGAGGGATAATTTTAGTTGGTCTTAGGGTGACGGTAGGATGAATATAGGTTGGTGAGGAAGGGGTGTGGCCTTGGAAAATGGACTGAAGGAACTTTGTGTCTTTCAGAAATTTACAGATGTGACATAAGGTAGGGTTTTAAAGAAAAAATATTGTGTTTGAGATGGAGAGGTGATGAGAAGGTGGTAGGAAATGATGGGAATACTCTCCCCATTTATTTTCGACACCTCAGGTCCATTGGTGGCTCTTTTTTATCCTCGACTGACCTTCATGTATCTCACTATAAATTCATGTAGTTGTTACATGACTTCCTGTAGAAGAATAGTAAATTCTTGTAGCACCTTAGAAAAAGTCAAAAAAACTTGATTTCTGAGCTCAAGGATGGTGTGGATGGATAAGAGGTGATTATATGGATTAATTTGTTAAAAGAAATGGGATAATTCCCTTTATGACCATGAAATGCCACTGTTCATAACCCTACAAGACAAAAAAAAAGAGGTCAGCAATCATGGTGTCATCCTTGTTCATTTCTTTTGTTTTTTCCTTTCTTATTTTTTTTCAAGACTAGTGGTTTTCCTCAGAAGAGGTTTGCAACTCACTAGATTTCCCTAGGTGCCTCAAAGAGGTTTTTACTCAAGGATATTTTCTTTTCTTTTTATCTCTTTTTTTTTCTCCAAGACTGCCTCAAAGAGGTTTTCAATCCTGGATTTGGCCTCAAATGCCTCATGGAGGTTTTCACATAGTTTTTTTTTTTTTTTTTTTTTTGGGAGGTCTATGAACTGGAAGTTATGAGGCTCCCAATGACATGTACTTCCCTTATAATTGTGTTGATGAACTCTACCTTGGACATGGGATTTTTGTATACCTTAAACCTATAACCATTGAGTACAAGCATATGAATCCCTTCCTCATCGATGGTTTTCATCTGAACAACCACATTTTCATGGAATTTTACTATCGGGTATGAGCCTAACCATATTTTCATCAGCTTCCCTTTAAATTCATTAAACCTGGAGTCATATATAAAAGCCCAATATCCTTCCAGTAATACTTTCTCCTTGATATGTATATCACTCCTTGATGTGTATATCATGTCAAACCTTCCTCTGTAATTATATGACTTCAAAGTGGAGGAAGGCCCATTTTATGAATTCATCTAAACCATTGAGTTGAAAAAATCTTTCCTTTTGTGCCCTAGTGATATTTGAATCCAATTTAGCTACCATTCTAAGGGTTTTATATTCAAATTTAATATAGAGAAAATATTTCTTCCAATAAACTAGATTATATGTAGTAAACCTAGTATTTGTATTCCAGGTGGTGTTATAGGTCCAAGTTGCCTCCACTAATCTATTTGCCCAATATTACAGGTTGTTTCTCACTACCTTGGTGAGGATAATTTCCAGTGCTCTATTGGTAACTACTAATTTCCCATTTTCTTAAGGGTGATATGTAGTAGACATTTTGTGCTTGATGTTATGCTACCTTACGAGGTTCTCAATCAAATGTGATGTGAACTGAGCTCCTTGATCAGTGACTATCTTCCTTGGTTACCCAAATTTGTAGAGAAAAATTTATCTTAAGAACTCAACCACCTTTTCTTTTGTTGCTGCCTTGACAGCCTTTGTCTCATCCCACTTTGTCAAATAATCATTGCATACTATGATGTATTTATTTTTCTCGAATGGTGGTTCAATTGGTCCAATGAATTCCATGCCCCATTTTTCAAATGGATTTAAGGCCACCTGATGTTGTAGAGGAATTTCATCCTTGGGTGTATGTTTTCCCATCCTCTGACACTAGTCACATCTATTGGTATACCTTCTAGCATGTTGATGGAGAGTAGGCCAATAGTAGCTAGCCTACAAGGCCTTGAAAGTTTCTTCTTAGCTGCAAAATGACCCCCACAGGGTCCATCATGACATGATGAGAGGATGTCAAAAACTTCTTAATCCCCCACACATCTCCTTAGAATTTGATATGGTCCTAGTTTGAAAATATTTCCACAAATCCAAGTGAAAGGGGCGCTCTTTCTCACAATTATGCTTTTCTCCATGGATGACAGATTTGACGAAAATCTTCCAACAACTAGGTAGTTTCCTATATAAGAAAACCAAAGAGAGAGTATTGAGATAGAAAATAAGTGTTCATCTAGAAGTATTTCGTAAATCATTTATTCATAATCTGAACGCAAAGTGAGTCTAGACAAAAAATCTGCAACTACATTTTATTTCCCATGCTTATCAATGATAGTTAAGTCAAATTGTTGCAACAATAATAACCACCTAATAATTCTAGACTTCACATCAGGTTTGTTCACCAAGTATAACTGTTTCATGGTCAGTACGCATAAAATTTTGGTACCCGGTAAAATAATGTCTAAACTTATTCAAGGAATGGACAACAACTAAAAGCTCTTTCTCAGTGACAGTGTAGTTTAATTCATCCTTAGACATATTTTTGCTGATGAAATAAACGGCATAGGGTAACTTATCATCCATTTTTCCCAAATATTCCCTCGTGACTTCATCTGATGCATCAGTATGGATATGGAAGGGCAAAGCCCAGTTGGTACCTCGAAGTATAGGGGTAGTGATCAACTTTTCCTTTATGATTTCAAAGGCTTCTTGACGAATACTTGACCAACAGAATTCATATTCCTTAGCCAGAAATCCAAACAATAGTGAAGCCACCTTGCTAAAATCCTCAATGAATATCCTTTAGTAACCATCCAAGCCCAAGAAACTCCTAACATCTATTTTCTTCTGAGGAATAGGCACCCTTTCTATGATGAAAATCTTGTTTGGGTCTACTTGTATTCTTGCCTGAGATATGGAGTGGACAAGGACAATCCCTGCCTTCCTCAAGAATTCACACTTCTCGAGACTCAAAGAGAGATGCATTTCAATGCATGTTTTCATGACTTTACCAAGATTAGAGAGGGCCTCTTGGAAATCATACCCATAGTGATTGAAATCATCCATGTATATTTCCACATAATCATGGACAAGCTCAACAAAAATTCTCATGACTGTTCTCTGAAAACTGGCAAGGGAATTTCATAGGCAAAATGGAAGAATTCCATAAGAAAAGGTTCCTTAAGGACATGTAAATGTATTCTTGTCTTGGCCTTTAGGGCTAATCTGGATCTAATTGTAACCACTTAATCCATCTAGGAAAGATAATAACTTCTTCCCTACAATACCATCTAGGACTTGGTCAATGAAAGGACAAGGGGAATGGGCTTTCTTTGTGGATTTTTTCAAATCTCTGTAATCAACACAGATCCTCCACTTCCCATTATTCTTTGCGACTAAGACTATAGGAGACACCCATTCACTATCTGAGATGGGGTATATGAATCTTTCATCTAACAAATGTTGTAATTCATCCTTTACTATGTCTTTCAAGGTTGGGTTGATTCTCTTTTGGGGATGGTGCACAGGCTTGCATCCCTCTTTGATGTAAATACAGTGTGTGCAGATTGAGGGATGCACTCCTTTCATTTCTTTGTAATCCCAAGCAAAATCATCTACGTTTTCTCATGGTTCTCTCTCAGTAGCTGGCACAATTGTTCTTCCTCTTTGGTCGAGAGAGAGGGATTTATCTTTAGGGTTCTAGATGGGACAAATTCTACCATATTTTCAGGTTCAGGGACTAATTCAACTAAGCATAGCTCAATCCAAGGGTTTCTTTCAGATTCTCTCACCAATTCATCAAGTTAAATGGTAGTGGAGTGTTGTTTTTGAAGGATATGGTCAATGAGGTCATAGTAATCATGTTTTTCCCCTCTGATAATAGCATCTAAGGTACAAATAGGGTATGGTTTTGCATGGTACACTTCATCTACTCTTCATATTCCAACCGCAAAGGTAGATCATGTTCAATAGAAGGTTGGGTAGGAGGATATAATACTAGTTGTTTTGACAAGGGCCCATTATTGATGGTATGTTTCCATCCCTACAATTGTTACAAGCATCATCATTGGCCAACCAAGGTCTTCCTAGGATAATAGGATAACCAATAAACTTGGTTTTGGTTGAATTAATAGGAAGTCAGTAGGATACTCCCAGGATTCAATGGATACCATAACGTCCTCAATAAATCCTTCAGGAGCTACTGTGGATCTATATGCAAGTTACATAATTGTAGTGGTCCTTCTCAAAGCTCCTTGCACGTTGAGATTCAACATGGTTTCTTTGGTAATAACATTTATGGTAGCTCCAAGATCAATCAATGTATGAGGGAAAATGATACCATCAATGTTTACATCCACTACTGGACTCCCAAGGTCTAGGTACTTTGGGAAAATCACTCTCCCTGACATCAAATCAGATAATTGACCTAAAACATTAATGGTGGGTGTTAACACTGAAAAATACATTAGAAAAGGTCAAGAAGAAGGTACAAATAAAGACTTACAGGGAAGGAATACATTACAGGAGCTAAAAATTTTAACTTTTCCTAAGGTCAGTAGGAAAATTTTTGGACCACGTACAAGAAGCACTAGCCTTGAGTGATCATTGCTTCTTTTTCTTTGATAGCCACGAAGAACATCATGACTATCCCTTGAATAGCCAAGTGAACTTGAGGATGCATAAATTCACCATCTAGGACCACTTGCCACACATAGAGAAAAATATTCTCACTCAAGCTAGCCAAGTACAGTCGCCTTGGAGCCACATTGAGGCTTTAGTGCAGCACACAAAGGAATCATACCCCCACTCTTGTGTCAACATCCATCTTGTACCAAGAGAAGGACAGAAAATTTTAAATTTGTCTCTAAAATCCAGCCATGGGAAGAGAAATGGGAGACACATTGTTATGTTGGCCAAATTTCTCCTCATCAAATCAGCTTTTGTTGTCCAACAACAAGAGGATTGGAAGGATTCAGTTGTTGGCCATCCAACACCTCAATCCAAGAAAGAAGAGTTCACCATGTGTATGTCGATCTACCATCCTTTGAAAGGGAAGAGAGGCTTGCTGAAAGCTTGAAGGGAAGGGACACCCTTGTCTTGGATATTGGAGCTTAGAAGCTCAAAGGACCCACTAAGATATTTATCATTCTAACTTCTACTACCACTAGCACCTAATAAAGGGAGAGAGCTCTCCATTGTTGAGTTACTAGTGTGTGTTGTCTATTGAGTGTGTTTCTTGTGCATGTTGTTTTTTTTTCTGTGTTTATGTAGCGTGCTATGTTTCCATTTAACTTAGTTTATTACATGTTGAACTTGTTCCAATAATGTTTGAAAAACAAATTTGACCTGTGACTTGCTTGTAGGAAAGAAGCCTCCCTACTAAGCATAGTGTATTTTGTTTGCCCATGCGTCAAATACACTACAACAGAAATGGTGACTCCACTAGATTCTTTCTTTTGAGTTAATGGTTGTTGATGCATGTCCTCTCTCCTACTCAGACTTGCTGCAAAACCACTCATGCTTCCTCTAAACACCTTTCAGTCACCCTCAGTGAGAAATTTGTCTTGGATAACACATATTTTTTCAGTCTCTGCCATCCGCGTGCATTCTGTTTAGACAGACGTGCGGTCTTCGCGCCTATGGGAGGATAAGCCGCACAATAGGCAGTAAGCCCAATTTTCACTTGTTTCTCTCATTTTTTTGCAGTTGTAAGGTGTTGGAAAACCATAAGAAATTTTCCATCATTGTCCTCTGGTATTTCATGACTGGTTAGGACACGAATTTGCTAGAGTTTATCCTAGAAACTAAGTAGTTTTAATTTTAGTTTTTTATCATTGCAAATCACACATAGTTTAAGTAGGGGAAAGTAAGTGGCCTTCAATCCACATATGTTGTATGAACAAAATATTTTATAGTAAAAGACACATAACACATTGAGTAATTATCAGAAAATTAAGTGGCCCATACATCCATACATCTTTAGCTAATTCTTGTTTTTCAATTTTTTCATTAGATTAGTTTAATTTTTTCATTAGGAATCGGGACCAGGACCAAACTGTCGAAAATAAATAAAGTAATATTTGCCACACTTGCACCTCATGGTGAGCCTGGGTATGCATATGAACACTTTCTTAAGATAATTTTCCATATCCATATAGTGCAAAACTTAGTCTAACTAGGCAAGGTGTAAATGGCCCATAATCTACATATTGTTTATTTTTGCAAGGAACAATCACACATAGCGTAATTAGAAAAGGATTTTAAAGGATCACATCACATCCACATCTCATAACACTTATGATTGTACACTCCAAAGCACACACGAAGCATCAGTAAGCATTGGACCAAAGGCACCTAGTGTGTTGGGACCTTTTTCCTCTTCTTACAGTTACTTCACCAAGGCACACACTAAGAAAATTAAGACTCTCCAAAAATAATCACTAATCGAACTCACTAAGTTCTCCCCATAGGGGCCACAAAATAAATTATAGTTCAGGTTAGGACCATCAGGGGTAGGCATCCAATAAGCCGTTGTGGCCATTCTTCATTTTTAAACATAGTTCTTTAATTTTTAGGGAGCTTAAAATCCGTCTATCCGCCCAAGGAACAAATACCTTAGCATTACCAGAGACCCGTTTCAGAGGGGGTTAAGATTAGGCACGTGCGGTACTTTCTGGGGCTACCTGACCCATCTAACACCTGATATTTGTAGTTGAATACCAAGAAGCTCAATACTTGAACGCTCACATGGGACGACGGTACTTTAGTGGCCAAATCTAGGGCATCCTTCCCTATAGGTGACGGTGCAGGCAACACTAGATCCTCTTACCATTACCTTGGTTGATTCTTCGGTTGCTGGAAGGCATCGCCAGTACCCATCAGAATACATCTTCACAAGGCCCAGTTACATTTGAGAGTGTAAGGACGATTAGGTCTATTTTGGCTTTTGAGTATCATACAAAAAACAACCAAACCATATTTTTTTCTTGCTTTATTAAGTAGCATTAATCTAAAGGAAAGCTTACCTCTCTTTTTTTCACTTTGTTTTATGCATGTGATCTTATTTTCTTTGATATAAATATTCCTTCTCTCAGTAAACCAAATATATTACCAATATTAAGCTAGTCGACACCATAACGGACCCAATGGGACCTCATCAACCTAAGTGTTTTTTAGACCTCCCCCCATTAGAGGGAGGACTGTCAGGCCTTTCGCCATTTAGGTGTCAAATATGACACACCACCACCATCATCGATTCATCCTTTATGAGGGCATATTTGGTTGGAAACCCCCAAGGGTCACCCTACCCGACACTAGTGGAAACCTCAACAGGGTCACCACACACAACTCCTCCCACAACCCCTAGAGGGCAGAGGAGTGCTACCCATTCTGGAAGTCAACAGAACATACAATAGGGTACATCACAGGGTAATATTCCCCAAGCACGCCACATAAACCATTACACTGAGACACTTGTGTTTCCATAGTACACAATGGCATTCAATACTCAGTTACCCTTTTTAGCATCATTAAACCTTCCAGTTCTATCAAAGCTAACTAATGACCCCATTGCACATAACATTAATTAGCCTCCCATGCCCATGAATCTCCCCACAGATATACCAAAATTTGAAGGGAAGCAAGCGGAAGACCTTTGAAATTAGATTATGACTTTCCACCTATGGTGTTCATCCAATAGTATTATTGACGATACTATTTGACTGAGACTGTTTCAACACACCCTAAATGGACCTGCCGCGAAATGGTATGTTGAGCATCCTTCTGCTTAGCATGGAACCTTAGTGCCCTCGTAACCGCATTCCTCACTTGTTTTCAACTACCCATCCACCATTATTCAGGGATGGAATTTCTGACTCATTTTAGGCAAACGCCAGTTGTCCATATGTCTGACCATATCCATGAATAGCAGTGACATCGTAGTTTGTGCAAAGCAAAATTTGATGATAGAGTTTTACTAGAATTTTTTTTTTAAAACTCTCATAACAGAGATATCAAAAGATGTGGCAACACAAGGACCTACCTCCAAGGAGGACTCCATTTACAAATCCCAACAACTCAAACTCATCGATATCTAGTTAGGATATATCTACAATGTCCTGCCAAATGCCCCATGCTTGCAAACTTACAGAGAATTTCCAGGCACGTCGAATACTGCAGACGGCTTAATCGGCTCATTGACCCAAGACACCTAGGGAGTAGTATCCAGTACCTAGGATATTCGTATGATTCTACCCAAAGCATAACACAACCTGGCTACCACCAAATTCAATTTTCACCTTTGCAGAATATGACGAATAGGGTGTCATCATATCACCAACAAAAGGGAGGCTTGTACCCTCCTTCGCAGGGGCCCTAGTACTCAACTAGGAATGTTTATGGAAGATATCCCCCCCAACAACCTTACACCAACCAGGGACAGGGAAACCAATATTTCCCTTTCCCCACACAAAATCCACCATCGTAGAACAACACGTAGATAAAATTAGTGCAACCTTACCAAGCTCAACAACGTCGGGTTTATGACCAGGAGAACTGCAACAACCCTCCTAATGCTGTGAAAATTAAGCTTAGGAACAAACAAAAGGGAGACTCTCATCAGGGAAGCAATAACCAACAACTCCCCCTACAATCTCAGTCTGGGGGAAACCCCGACCAAAATCAAAACCAGGAGAAAAAAATGACTCCCAAGGGAAAAAAAAGAGGTCTAGTCTAAGGACAAACCATTCTTGTGCCATATGTGGTGAGTATGTCCACTACAATCACCACTGTCTCGAATTCCCTGAACTGAAAAAATTTCAAGGTAACCACGGACAATGGGGACCTACCCAAAAACCTGTTGTAATGCAAGATCCTTTCCCCCACCAAGGAGTGGTTAAAACCCAACAACAACAACCACCCAAAAACAATACCAGGAGTGGCAACCACGAAATTTACATGACTAGAAAAAAATGTTCTTCCAGAAAAGGAATAGGAACTATGACGCCCCCTTGATACCAACCCATCAGGTACAAGCACGAGTGCACCTACTGCACCACTAACCATATCCAAAGTACCTATACAGCCCCTTCCAAAAATGGTTAAGGGGACAACCAGGCACATAGGACACCATTCAAAAGCTGCCCATAACTACAGCATAGTGGATGATTTATCACAATCACCCACTACCATGTCAGCCTTCGAAGTTCTACAATCATTCCCAAAACAATGGAAAGCCTTAATTTCCACATTAGGCACAATCGACCCTTCTGATTCGTGCCTAATGACTTTTGACCTATACAAAGAAATCCCCAAGCTTCCTTCATTGGTCGTCTTCCAAATACCAGTGTCAATTCAGAATATCACCATACACCGATGCATCATTGACGAAGGAGCACCTACATGCATCATGTCAAAAGCTGTTTGGCAGAATTTGGGATCACCTGAACTGAAACCAACCAACATCATGCTTAGAGCATATGGCAGTCGAGCTTCAGCCCCCGTCAGTTTATATCAAAATTTCCCTGTAAACTTGGCTGAAATTATGGTTCTTATAGACATTGAAGTCTTGGACACGCATCTAGACTACAATATACGCCTCGGGCATAGTTATATGTATGCCATGACTGTAATAGCATCCTCGGTCTTTTGGGTGATGATGTTCCCCCATGAAGATCAAATCATCACCGTTGACTAGCTTACATACTATGATAAGAAACCCATGGTGGCACTTGATGTCATTTTACCTTATGTAGACACAACTACGGAATCACTCATGCAGTATCAAGAAATTGGCCCCAGCCAATTCAAACCATCATCGATCCTAGAATCATTCCTAGGAGATCCCTCTATCATACCAGGGGCAGCCCCAGAGATCATGGGGGCACTGGTGTGCATGATGCTATCATCAAACACCGAGACCAACCCAGAAATAGAGACCAGTAGTATGGATATCGAGGCCACTATCACGGCTTTCCTACCCTACACCATCACCCAAACACCATTTTTATACCCCCCACCTGGTTTTGTGTCAAAGAAAGTCTTGGAAACTATTACATTTCCAAACATGGATTTCGCAATACCTGTGTGGTATTTGGTCCCACCAGCCATGCTGGGAAGTCATGGCATCACTTATAGAGGGATAACCCCTATCACCCCTCAGGATGCCACAACGGATAACAAAACTCCCATAGTAAAAAAGGGAAGAAAATAAAAAACCAGCAAAAAAGGGAAGAAAATCAAAAACCCCAAAATACCTAGGGCATTACAACCTTTCGCATTGTGTGATATCGTAGGACATCCTACCAATATTTTCTTGGAGTTAGATGAATTAAAACCTCTTCTAAACACTAAAAGGAATTCCACACCCTCAAGTTCCCATAAAAAGGAACAACCCACAAAAAATCAAGGGAAAGCATTGCGCACTAACCACGCATGCGCCATATGCAACCATTATGGGCATTACACCCATCATTTCCTAGAGATGCCATGATATAGGGATGCCTTTCAAGCCCTAGAGAAATCATACCAACAGGACACCTCAGTTCCACCCATGAAAATAGATGAGGGAGAGCCTAGAACCCTATTGTACCTATGAGAGGAGCCTACATCCTGCTCATACACAGTCACCCCAATGAACCAAAGACGAAAAATGGAGGCCACTCTCCCAGACCCTATTTGTGCACTGTGCGATGAGCCAAACCACTTAGTCACATAGTGTCCCAAATTAAGGGCATTTAACCATTGGTACCAAGTCCCTAACGTTTCCCAAAGAAACTTAGTTTGGCATCAACGACATACGTGTCAGATTTGTCGAAGAAACCACCATGTTCGTCGCTTTCCCCACATCCATCGGTTCTGGTCCAAGTTGGATTTCATGTGATGCTTCGTCGCTGAAAACTATGACTTGGCCCAATCAGACAAGGAATCCTCAAACAGTACCACCACTCAAGAGATGGAAGTAACAAGGACCATATTGTCTGTGTCCGAGGAGAGACATTCACTTGAACCACCACCTCTCCCTGTTATCGCCCTCAACCTCCTATCCAGCTCTGTGCACTCTCTAATAAACGAGATCACTTCATCATTGACTGTGTATCCCTAGAGTTGTTTCAGAGATGGTATCCAGTCAACCCCATATACTACGATGTCTTACACACATTCTAGTATTCATGTAGAGTATGTTCAGGAAACTACCTGGTTCATTGTTGTCTCTATATCCGCCGATTATGTTCGATATTAAATAGTTTATGCCAGGTCATAGTACGCCTCACCATAGCAGACGGATTGGATTCAAAATCCTTAGAAATTTCGACAACACAAGAAAATGTCGCAACCAGGTCCATTTTCTTCATGTCATCGGAAAAACAGCCAACAAAGGGGCACATCATCACCCCCAACTACCTTTGATGGATAAGCCCAACATGCGCATTGTACGACTCACGTAACCACTTGGTCACCCAATGCCCAGACTTAATATCATTCCACAAATGGTACCCAATCACTCCAGCAGTCCAAAGGGAATGGAGAACTAGGGAAAAATAGTCTTGTCTAATTTTCCATGACAACCATCAGACTTGACATTATACTTACATCTCCCAGTTTCGACCTGTAGACAACATACGCTCATTTGCTACCCAATACTCAAATATAACTGGTCTAGAACTAAGGGAACTTGACACAAGGCAACCTACCCCAAGGCAGCTTGCCCCCCATTATTACCAAAACATTAGGAAAGCTAAGAAGACCCATCGTTCTAGAAGGGCCGAAAACCATCCAAGTATGGCATGTGGGTTGTGCAATAAAAATGAACATAGAGTCAAGCAATGTCAGGAACTCAAGAAGCTCATTGACAGTCTTCACATGGTCACCACCATTCCACTAATCAATCTCTCCAATCAAGAGAATGTCACTCACTTCTATTACAGGATTTGCTCACAATTCCACCATACTATGGATTGTGAGTACCTCCCAAGGCTAAGAGCGGCAAGGGAAACATTGAGTCTAAACTCCCTAAAAGAGCTAGACGACTTAAAATAAAAGACTCAGAGATGGAAGAAGCGCAAACATGCCCCAATGCCCAATCATATTTGAGCTTCCACTTTAGGCACAAAGAGTAGCTTTGATTCTCATACCATCTACTCGATAAGAACCTTGACACTGTGCATCATTTGCATAAGTCACAATCACGAAACATATTTGTGCCCCTTAATGGAAACGTTTAGGCACCTCTGCACCCAGCGCAACTTCCAAATCCAAGAAAGTGCGAGTACCCTGAGTACACCACATGAGGAACATACGATAGCTCTCATATAAGCCACCACAATGAAAATTTTTCCACCATTCAACATTGATGACACACAACACCACATACGATTCATCTCATATTGCATGGGAACCATGACTTGTGTTGTCTACTCATCTGTCATTGGTGTTAAGATAGCCAAAACTACAACCGTAGCTATACCATCGACAGTGAAAACTCAACCATTCTACACCCTGTTGACCTCGTCTCGTTCCACAAAATCAACTATGGAACCTTATTAATGTCTATCGACAAGCTATGTTAGGCCCGAACCAGCTCCTCACGGCCTCACACAAAACAACTCCCCCTTAGATGCCTTGTTCCATTTAGGCGAGGATATTTTAGAGGCCATGACGGAACCATACTGTCTATGGGACTAAATGCATCACCTCTTTTTTGTTCTCCCAGAAAAAAACATTTGGTCCTAACAACCCAAAAACCCAAGAGATATAAGCCATTGTAACAAAATACTTCCTCCCATATGGGTAGGTAGACTGGTTCAAAAATCCCATCTCGGCGCCTGACGCGTCCAAAGAAGGGAATATGTCAAATATTTCACCAACCATTAAGGTAAATATCTCGAGAAAACCAGGAAAAATTGAAGAAATCTCATTGGGGGCAACATGCCCCCTTAGCAAGGTAGTCACTTACACAAACTTGCTGCAAGAGTACAGAGACATCTTTGCATGGGATTATTTTGAAATACCGGGGCTTAGCCCCACTATTGTAGAGCACCACATTGACACATGTCCTGACATACCACTGGTATGCTGGAAACAACGTCAATTTCACCCATCTAAGGTAGGAGAGATCAAGAAAGAAATCAAAAAGCTTCACAAAGTTGGGTTCATCTTGCCAATAGCTTACACATCGTGGGTTTCCAACCCTGTTCCCGTCATGAAATAAAAGCACACCATTCGTGTCTGTACTGATTTCTGAGATTTGAACAAAGCTTGTCCCAAGGACAACTAACCTACCCTGTTCATCGACCAATAAATTGATGCTTACGCCAGTCACGAGGCCCTGTCCTTTTTGTATAGACCCCCCTAGACAAAAAATGACAAAATTGAAAAGCAGAACGTTCGGGGCCCTACCTGACACTGATGGCGTGAATCTCGGGTACTCAGGATGACTGCAATGGCAAGAAAGGCTCGGAAGCAAGGGCTCATCTCTGACCTCAAACTCTAAAAAGACACAAATGAATTGAAATGAGCCATATTGGCCAATATATCACCCTTTTCTCATTATTCGACAGACCATAACTAGAGCTCAGAATGCCTAATTGCAAAACCGCAAGAAGCACAGTGATCAGCACTTCATCATGGTCAAGATAGGCCCTAGAAATCCATGCCTTAGGAAAATTTATTTTTTCAATCACAACAGGTATTCCCTCTCTTATCACTTTCCATTCAACATTATTTTCAATATGCTTGAATAGAAAAGAGGATTTTTACTTGGGGTATTGGTCGCAGGTATTAAATAAACATTGAATCACCAGTCACCCCAACCACTAAAGGTACAAGAGCAGGTATCATTTTATCCCTAGCATGATAGACTCCCCAAAGAATCTTTGCATATCCTGACATAATTTTTCCATAGATATCAGCCAAAGGTTCCAATCACCCGACCATGTTTATCGTCACCTCACCCTGTACATGGTAAAAATTCTCGAGGGTCAGTAGAACCTCACCAACCATGGCATCCATCACTCATTTAGACTATACACCAACGGTGTGGAGCCATGGCCATAAAATCCAATTCCGGGAAGTACTTCATGTTCACTCATCCATCATACATCAAATCAAGTTTCACCCATGTCATGATAACACCCCTCTCTCGGGCTACCACTCTCATTAGCATATCGAATATGCAGCACCGCGTCTCGCACTTGGCCTATCACACCCACACGAGCATAGCCCATCTGCGAAATTATTCATCCAATCATCACCCCCGCACGAGACCAACAAATGGGGTCCCCATCCTCAGTAAAACACCTTCCTCACACCATAGTGACAGATTATTTTCATGTTTATTGGGGCACCCATATCTGTGTTTGTACCTCCAAACCCATTCTATATTATTTTGGCAAGTGTACAAAGATTTTTTAGGAGAGCAATTGCACCCATACATCCACATTTCTCACCTAGAAACAGTCCCTAATCACCCTTTTTCAGAGCTTCACATTCTTTAACAAACCCCACCATAACACTCATAACAACCACACACCCACCGTGAATGTCCTACTGACTCTAGGGATTTCCTCACCAGAAATCGTTATGATGGTCGCACTCGCATTTAGAAGCTCCGACCTCAGGCCACTTAACTACCATCATTAGTTATAGCCATTTCTCATCATCACGCCTCAGTTAACATATCACACCACGCCATGCTACATCATAAACCCTGGTGCCTTGCATCAGTACTCATCTCATTCGGTTCGTGCTTCCTTCCTGTCGACCACAAAACACATTTTCCAAGGACTTAGTACCTTGGATGACTCCCCACCTCAATAGGGGCATCCCCGTATGGCACTATGGGATCATCATTGCCCATTGATGTCATTGATCCTCTCAACATCTGACTTCAACATAAACTTCATGTCAAGATGGTATCTTACTTCATAACCGTTGCACTCTGTCAGAATTTTTCGAAGACCCGTGACTTGATAAGCATCTCTTTTTGCAATGCTTACACGGGAAAGTCCCCAACAGTCAGAGACCCATGTATACAATGAGATTTTTTTTCTAAAAACAAACATTCCATACCAAAATCATGCGTGTGGGCACCACATTCAACCTTATTTTTAAAAAAAAACGTCCATGAGGGTGTCAGCAACCATCGTCATCAACCAACAGTAGGTCATTACCACAAAAGTGACATAAACAGATCCTCTATCTGCCAAATAATCTTAACTAGTCAAAACATCACGAGCATGGGAAATTCCCACCTCATAAAAATATTTTATTTGTTCTATCTCTTGTAGTGTTCCAACAGAGCATGGTGCCTCTTTTTACTCACGGAAAGGGGTCTCCAACCTCGATTTTCAAGAAAGTTACCCTCTCTCTCTCTCTCAAAAGGACTACACAGAAAAATAAAATATAATGTATTTCAGCTATACAATTATTCCTAGACGTCATACATTAGGGGGGAATTGGTAACATTGAAAAATCGCACAAGAAAAAGGCATTAGAAAAAGTCAAGTAGAAGGTACAAATAAAGATTCATAGAGAAGGAATACATTATAGGAGCTGAAAATTTTAACTTTTCTTAAGGTCAGCAGGAAAAATTTTGGACCGCGCATAGGAATCACTAGCCCTAAGTGATAATTGTGGTTTTTTCTTCAAAAATCGTGAAGAACATCACGGCTATCCCTTGAATATCTGTGCAGACCTGAGGATGTGGAAAGTCACCATCCGAGACAACTTGGCACACTTGGAGGAAAAGATTCTCCATCAAGCTAGCCAAGTACAGTTGCCTTGGAGCCACCTTGAGGCTTTAGTGCAACACACAAAACAATCATACCCCCACTCTTGTGTCAATGTCCATCTTGTACCAAGATGTGGAGGGAAAATTTTCAATTTATCTATAAAATCCATCCATGGGAAGAGAAATGGGAGACACATTTTTATGTTGGCCAAATTTCTCCTTAGTAAACTAGCTTATGTTGTCTAGTAGTAAGAGGATTGGAAGGATTCATTTGTTGGAAATCCAACAACTCAATCCAAGAGAGAATTTTTCACCACGTGTCTGTCGATCTACCATCCTTTGAGAGGGAAGAGAGGCTTGTTGAAAGGTTGAAGGGAAGGGACCTCCTTATCTTGGATATTGGAGCTTCGTAGCTCAAAGGATCCACTACAAGAGATTTAAAATTATATCTTCTACTACCATCAACACCTAATAAAGGGAGAGAGCTCTCCATTGTTGAGTTATTAGTGTGTTTTCTCTATTTAGTGTGTTTCTTGTGCATGTTTTTTTTGTTTTTGTTTCTTTTTTTATGTAGCATGATATTTTTCCATTTAACTTATCTTATTACATGTGGAAATTTTTCCACTAACGTTTGAAAAAGCAATTTGAAATGTGACTTACTTGTCGAAAAGAAGCCTCCCTACTAAGCACAATGTATTTCGTCTGCCCATGCATCAAATACATTACAAAAGTGGGGGTGCCTCTCTTCTTTCTCCAAGGATTTTTGAAGCATTTTTTTTTATAAGCTCATTATAGATTGGAACATCCTTAATATCCTAGAGAAGGGGTATCTTTTCACACATATTCTTCAATTCTCCCAGAAGTTGAGTCTCTTATGGGGCCTGTTGGATCAGATGGATTAACCTCTCAGGAAATAGAGGTGGATTTACTTGAGGGGTATTCTCTTCCTTTTCCTTTTCAATCTCTTCAGGTGGAGATGATGGATGGTTATATGGGAGCACTCTCCCAAACCTAAGATTAATCTCATGGATCTCCACAGCATAGGAAGGGTAAGATGTCTCTCCACTGTAGACCTGTTGTTATTTTTTTTATTTGGGTTCAGATTAGGATGAGTAGGCATATAAGGTTTCTTAGGTGGAGAAGGATGAGTGAGTAGAGGTTGAGGTTGGGGTGGAGGCAGTAAAGCAGGAGGTTGGTTGAGTTGAGGCCTCCACCCTTGTGATGGGTTTCTCCACTGAGGAGGTTGGGGAGCATATGGGTGAAATGGTTGATTGATAGGTTGAGGATGATATGGAGGGGAATGAGGCCAAGAAGGAGGTGTGGGCCATGATGGATGAGTAGAATAATACCAAGGTTGCAAGGTTTCATTTTGGTTTGAATTGTAGTAAGAATAAGGTGCACCTTGCATACCATGTTGGTATGGTCGAGCTCCTTGAGGCCTCCTTTGACTTATAAAGTAGAGTTTCTCTGGATGACCTTATGCCCCCTAGTATACATATTTTAGGCCAAGTAAGGAATGGAATTTTTATGTTTCATGGTATTCTTCACATATTGAGCAAACTTCTATGACATTCATTGGGAATTCATTCCTAGGGTGTCTTCTAGTGCATCTAGGGTAAAATATGGCTAGGGATCTCTCTGCTTCCTCTTGTTTCATTTTTATATGCATGGTATCCATTTACAAGGAAAAGGTGTATATAATTTTACTCTTGAAATCCTATAACATGTTCCTTATCTCACTTTTGATGGATGAGGTAGAGGAAGAGGTATTGGCAAAGCCTTGATTAATTCTACCCTTTTTCTAGCTTCCCTGGAATAGTTTCTAAACACAGTATTGATGTCATCATGGGCCAACATATAGATATCTCCTCTAGAAAGCATGTTGAGGGTTCCCAACACTTCCTCGCTGATCCCTCAAAGAAGAACTAACTTGACTGATCCATGATCAAGGGTGAAGTTGGCCTTCTTGTAGCTCAGTCGGAACCTTTATAGTCTTGTAAATATTCATTAGGCTCTAAGGTCATCCTAAAGTTTCTTCCTTGGTTAATTTGGACCTACAACAGTCTCTATACTTTTTTTTGAAAGACTCTTCCATTTGATCCCATATAGTGAATTTTTCCCTAGGTAGACCCATGAACCAATGCAAGTTGCATCCTTGAGGGTGGAGGGGGGAATTTTCAAAAAAAAATCACCTGAGGCATAGTCATGATTCCTACATACAACAAAAAACTCAAACATGAAAGTGTCAGGCTCCTCAAAAGTTAAGCCATGGAAGTGCGGAAGGGTTAAAGGGCTGATGGTTTTCATCCTCGTTTCTACATTGGTTTCTATGATGGGAAATACTCCTTGGGTTATGTTCTTAACCATGGCTTGAACAATTCAAGTAGGTTCCTCTTGTGAAGAAATTTCTTCTTCTTCCCTAATAGGTTCCTCAAATTTTTCAGGTTTCCCACGTAAAAGGTATTCTAACTCAAAATCACTAAAGAAGAGTGAAGGTTGACTATGTGGGGATGTGGGGGTTTTTCGTAAAACATTTCCTTGGTTTTCCCTTCTCCTACAAGGCATCAAATAATTTTTTTTTTGATTATTTCTCACTTTTTCAAACTATATGCAAACAAAATCATAACACAATGCTTAAGCAGAAAACAAGAAACTACTTATACACCTCCCTGGAAACAACACCAAAAATTGGTGAGCCCCGGTATTGCACCAATATTTCTGCGACTTGCAAGGGCTAATCAGCTTTACTTATCAACCCGGGGTTCATACAAAATTATAGGTGAAAATGTTATATGCACAATAGATGGACTCTACTCATTCCACCCTCAACTAGGTCTTCTAGTTAGTAGTACTTCTAGGACATTCCTTCTACTTGATTAAAGTGACACTAGCTAATGTAATGCAGGCAATTTATTCTAGTCTAAGACAAAGATAATGTATATCAAACTCCTACTTTCAATTGACAATGAAATAAAAGCATAAACAGTTAACCTAGTTGCAGAAAAAGGAAAATATGCTATGGAAATCATTCATCTAGCTATATACTTATTTGTAGTAAATAAAATACTCTATAATCACACACTTCATGAAATCATAAGCCAATTCTCATCTACAATTTCATTCAAATTGTACTTTCATGTGAAATTCAATCTAATTATGAAATGAAATAGAAGCCTAATTCCTACTTGGTTTTTGCAGCAAGGAAGGAAGGACATTTGGAGTGGCCTAAGAGTCTCTTATAACCATGAATATAGGGTTGGGAGTCAAGTGCATCCTATTTCAGACTAAGAAGGAAAAAAGGAGCTAAAATGAAGTGAAGAGGTGACCTAGAGAGCTTCTACAGGAAGTTGATACATGATGTCCTGAAATTGCTATAGGACGTCCTGAATTGCAATAGGAAACGTGCTAAGAGGGATTTAAGGATGAAAAGGGTGAAAATAAGGTGTGGAAAGGTGAGAGAAGATGTAATTAGGTGAGGGAGAGGTATACAATACCTCCATCCAAAATCAGAACCCTTGGGAGGCTTTTTTTGCACTTGGAAGGCTGCTCATAGTTGTGGCGAAGGTAGTTTCACAAAACAAGGTTTTGGTGGTATATTTGGAGGTTGGAGAGATGGAGGATGGATGATATGGAGAGGATCCTTTCCCTGCAACTGTAGAAAACCCTGCAATCACTACACACATTCATGCATTGCTTATTTACAAACTAACATGTTAACAAGTGGAAAATATGAGTTGAAGGGAAAAACCCTACTTAATCTATGCTAAAATATAATCTAACACAAATCCAACTCCTAACTTATAGTAAGAATATTATGAGCATGATAATCACACTATATACATTTCCAAGGAATCATAAACAATCGAATTTTTATCTATGGTTGGAGATCCTTCTCCTCAAGCTCTCATGAGAGAGGTGAGGAAGAGAAGAGACAAGCACAATTTTGATAGATTTCTAATGTTGCTAGAATGTAAATTGACTAAACTGTATGTTGAAACATAAAGAGAGAATATAGATACACAAGAGGGACTTATCCAATGGATTGGGACCTAATCCAAAATAATCATACCTTTGAGACTAAATCATTGATTGAACAAGCAACTTCCCATTATCATTGCGTAAAAATTTCTAGTACATCATATGATAGTAAAAAATAACACTAAATCAGAGCTCAAGAGCTACCTAGATGGATAAAAAGTTTGAATCCTAATGAGATCTTGCATATGCTTATTTATACAAAAGGGTAGCTACCAACAACTCCCTAAAAAGTAGGAATAATTTCCCCTTGATCTCGTTAAAAGTGGATCTTGGCTCCTCATAACTGTCACTTTACTTGGTTGCCTTTTCCTTTCGAGTTGTTGGGAGATATATCAATGCGATATTGGTTTATTGAGAGAGTTAAAGAGGTGGAAAAGCCTCCTAAAATCTCTCCACATTGTTTACTCCAAGCCCTTAGGTGGAAAACATCTCAAAAATAGATTTATCTCCTGCAATTAATTTAGATTAGGCAAAAAGACATGACAAACATCATACATCCTTATCATGACAAAAATGAAAAAATTTGAGAGAGAGGTAACTTAATAGCTAAATCACCGCATTTTAACCCCTTAAAATATACCTAGTGATGGGCCTCATCAGATGGATTCATCAAAATAGATAGCTCATTCAACCTTTTATTGGGATTAAAAAAAAAAATCAACAATGGATCATCTAAAGAGGTCAAAGAGAATACCTCCCTAGCTAAGAGAGAGTGTTGAATTTTGGGGTAGTTGTAATCGATATTCCTAGCTACTGCAAGTCATCCATGAAATAAATTTAAATGGAGGAAAAATAAAATTTATGATTTGAATTAAATAAATTTATTTAAGGTAGGATCCAAGAAGTTCAATGTTTCCAACCCCAAAAGATACATCTATTTTGGCTTATTAAGTCACTATATAAAGGAAATTCATCTTCCTTCTCTTGGCACTAATTTGGATCACAAATTCTGATATTGTGTTCACATGTACGAGTAAGGAAGAGGCTTCTGAGGTATATCAAAGTGATTTTAGGCAGACTATATTTTCTCTAAGGCGGACCAATTTCTGAGGCAACAAAAAGAAATTTCTAAGGAAAGTGTAGGAGGGTGAAATTGTGGGAGGTTGAATTTTCAGTAGGCCAAGGTTGTCTCTGGTTGACCAGGTTTGACTTGGGTATGTTTGTGGTTAGATTTAATTTTTTTTTTTACTAGAATATTAGAGTGTATCTCCTATTTAATTGGACAATTTATCTAAGAAAAGGTTGATGGGTTTTTCCCTAGTTAGGTTTTTCCTACGGTAAAATTTTGTGTCTCTTGTGCTTTCTTTTGTCTTCATGATTCTACTATCATTATTAATTTAATGTTGAATATTTTATATCTATAATTGTGTTTAAATTGTTGGACTCACCAAAATTCAGGGGATATCCCTGATATGAAGTCCCAATTAGACCTCACACCGTTTGGTATAGGAGTCCCATCCGGTATATGGATCGGTTGCCAAATTCTTAAGAACTTTCCTTGGCTCTAACAGTCTGCAAGATAGAGGGATGAAATGGTTCCTTCAAAAAAGAAATAAGGCGTGTTTGGTGAGTGTTCAGGTGTAAATATGTCAAAATTATTCTACTGCAAGGAGAGGGAGAAAAGTGTGCTTCTAAGAGAGAGGTAACATTACCACCCAAAAAGAGACACGCATGAACTACAATCATTTGCCTAACATCCAGCAAAATAGCCTACAAGGGATGTGATGGTCGTTAAAACCAAAAAATGAGAAAGGTATCTCTAATATCCTGTGGAATAGTCCACAAGGATGTGACATCAATAAAGACCAGTAGATCACATTATCAATAAGATAAGTACTAAAATAACCGAAATAGTTCAACTACCTTAGCATATGTGAAAGCAAACATGACATACAAACATCTATAGAATAGTCTTACAAACGTTCATAATCCATGCATGAAGAATGTATTGGCCTTAAAGGATTTTTTTATTAATTAAAATTTTCAAGACACATGTATTGAATGAATATCAATAGCTCCAATAGTGGAGTGTTCGAGCCACTCCTTTCTCCCCAAAAGAACTAGGTTATCTCTCTAATTCTTTGCTAGAGGATCCAAAGTGAAAATTTCCTTTGCTCTTATAATGAGGGAGTATATATAAAAATGAGGAGGTGATGCTTCACCTTCCTTGCGACTCTTCATCTACCCTCATGACTGTTTGACTTCCTATGACTTTTCAACTTTACAAGACTCTTCATATTCCACACATGTTCTTTGGACTCTCACTTTATAATAAATTTCTAAAACATATGTTACATCATTAGCCCCAATGGTGTGGCCTGTGACCACTCATGACATGACATGAAATGACACTACTGACATGGATTGCTTAATGATGTGGCAATGTCAATCCACTGGTACTACTTAGTGTTGAATGTCTTATTGAGAATTCTTTTCTTTTCACCTCTGCATGGCTTGGTGATAAGGAATATTCAATGATATCAAGTCTTGAATAATGGTCTCAAACTAGTGTCCCTTCACTTTCTCCTGATCAATCGACTTGTGTGTTCAACTACAAGAGTGTATTTCAGCATGCTTCCCTCCTTCATCTCCTTCTTCATCATCTTTCCATGGCATGATAGGGTACCTATTCCTACAATTCACTCATGACAAGATGACATCAATCTGAATACCCCCTAGTCTAAGATTGAGCATATTGATCCTTTACCTGAGTCGGAACCGAATGAAGAGCTGGGAAAGAGGCTCATTGACTATTCAGTTGCACAGGTCAAGAAGGAAAGGGGAATCCTTGATCATTGATACTATGTAATTCGTAGTTCAAGCTAGGCTGAGGGTCAAAACTGTGCAGTTCTGGTAGATAGTTGGATAGGCAGAGGGAATGGAAACTGGGTGAACATACTGCACAGTTCCTGGAGACAAGGGAGGCTGGTCCATTTCCCAGTTGTGTAGTTCAAGGGCTCAGAGAGTGAGCTTGAGTATAGATATTTCACAGTGTGTAGTTAATTCTAGGCTGGGAGGAAGGATTGCGCAATTCTTGAGGTCAGTGTCGGAGCTTGAACACAAATTTTTGGTATTGTAGGAGCCCTGGGAGGAAGGAACTATGCATTGCGCAATGCCAAGAGGCAAGGTCATAGCTAGAGGACTGAAACTACATAATGTGTAGTTCAAGGGGGTCTGGTGAAACTAGGTTGCTTGGTCAGGAAGTTTAGCCGAAAATGGTTGTATGGGATCGGTGAGACTAGTGTGAACAGTGACAGATCTTTGATTGTGATCACACACTTAGTATAAGTTGATGAATCAACAACATAGATCATTTGTAACACATGAACAATGCATTTCCCTCATGTTCGGCACAACCCAACTTGGTCCAATTTTGGTCAAGAGACTCCACAACTTGAGGAGCAGAGTGCGTGGTACCGCGAAGATAAATCTACAGTGCAGTGTTTATGGGCTTTGGGGTGGGTCGAAACCCCTCATTTTGTAATAGGTTTCGGGTTTTATTCTACCCATGGTATGTGGACCATGGTTTTGTATGATGAAAATACTATATAAATAAATGGAATGCTTTTTCGAAGTAATGATAATAGGATAGATGTAATAGTTGGTGAGAACAAGCACTTGAGATATTTGTTGTAGTATATTTTTGGGACTAAGGAAGGCTCTGCAGCATGTTCGTAGAGACCTTGAAATATTGTGCAGCTTTGTGTGCAAACCACCTGTAGCTGTGTTTGCAAGTCGGAGAAGTGAATGTACTAAAGAGACTTATCATAATAAAGAATAAGAATTTTTTAAGGCATATTTGTGTTTATGTGTTTTGTTTTCTTTCTATTTGTTTATGTGAAGTTATGATTATAATGTAGTTTATATTATGTTGATTGTATTTATGTTTATATGAATGATGCAAAGTGATTAAGTAAGTTGAACCGCGCAGTAGTTTCTTGTATGTTAAAAGATCGATTAAGTACAGATAAGTGAAGTAAAGCCACCTCGCGCAGTCCCTCAGGGCTGCAGAAACCTAGTTTTGCAACCTCCCATAACCATCTTGGGTGAGACTTCGATCTTCTTGTAGGTCGTTGCCGAAAGGGTCGATATCTGGGGTTTTTATGGTGTGAAGTACAAGTCGAACATGGGTCAAGGAAAACCGATCCAACAAATGGTTTTATTGTCGGGACAGGGATCTGTTTGAGGGATATGTGGATGTGGCATTTGTCGAGGGAGGAAATACAAGGCTAGGTAGATATGAAAGAGTGAGAATTCACAGTTCAAGAAAACATAAATCCATGATTTTCGACTAAAGTTGGTTGCAAAGGTATCTTTTCATAGAACAACACGAGATTTTCTTCGCGATGTTTGTGAATGAATTTCATGAATGGTTATTGAGGCTAACTAAGAACAAGACTTGTTTTAAGAATGGTGAGCCTACTGTATAGAGCCTTGAATTGGTACAACTCAAGGAGACAGATAACAACATATCAAGAGTTTTTATTTATATATTGATAGTATCTTGGGAGGATTTATCACTGAGTTCTCCATAGACACATATGTATCTTACAGCGAAGCTGAGCGAATATTTTTCAAGCGTTCGCGAGGTAAGTATCTAAATTATTTGAAGTTGTGGATTAAAATTATTTTATGTGAAAAGTGTGTACTACGAATGTAGTCATATTAATGTTTGGAAGAAGTATGGAGCTACGCGAAGTGGAAAGAAATACAGGGCACATCGTGAGAACTTTATTAAGACTTATTACAGCCCTTTTTTAGGAGAATCTAAAAGTGAATAATAAAGAAGTAACCCCGCAAGCCCTAGAGGTGTGTCGTAGTTATGAGTTGAGAATAATCAAGACACCTTTGGGATTCCCCATCCCACTACTCCCCTTACCCCACATCCCCCTCCCCATACTTTCCCTCCCACTACCCCTCCCCCACCCACAAGAAACATGGCCAATGATACCAAGTTACCTATATTTACAGGACTCAGATTAGAGGATCCTGAGCAATTTTGATTTGTATATGAAGTCGTATGGAAATCAAGATAGATTATTGAAGAATATGCGAAGAAGGCACATCTTGTCACAGCGTTGTAGGAAAGAGAATTGACATGGTACATAAATTATTCTATGAAAAATCAGGTTTCTTCACTTGATGATACAAAGAAAACACTGAATTTAGAATTTAAGATGCCCAAATATTAGTCACGTTGTATTACTGAACTGAAGGAGATCAAGCAACTAGAAAATGAGTCTATTTGGGAGTTGGATCAAATGTTCAAAATTTTAATGGGAAAAGTGAGCTTTAGTATTCCTGAATAATAACATAAGGAGTGGTTTATAGTTGCACTATCTCCACATATCATGCTACCTTCGACAAAGCAGAATATATCAACACAGGTCGAAGCTCTGGAAATTGTGATGAAGTTGGAAACTTTGCTGGTTGCAGATACACATTTGGTAGTACAGTAGATTCAGAGCCAACTAGAAAGTTTGCATTTTGAGCTATAGGATATAAAGAAAGGTAAGGAATTCGGGCCAAAAATTTGATCAGAAGTATGGTGCATAAAGTGTAAGGCAGAAGGCCATTATAAGGAAAAATTCCTGGTGTTTAAAGAGTACCTCACTAGTGTAGCACATAATCCATTGAATCTAGGATCGATTTTATGGTATGAAATATGTAAAACCACTGATCAACATCTCTCGCAAGACTGATACTTGTTATAGAAGTATGTGCAGACCCTAAAGAATTTTTTTTGTAAATTATGTAGATCAGTGGGGAATGATTAGAAGTGCACTCGTAGTTATGATTTGATGACGGAGAAAAATTTTGGTGCTTATAGAATGCAAGCTGAGGGAATTTCACATGAGGATCAAGATCAGTATGTCGGTCAAGGAGGATTCCAAGGACAAGGGCAAGGATAAGGAGGAGGCGTTGGTCGAGGATGTGGCCAACTTATCTGTTATAAATAAGGAGAAACAAGACACTTCACGAGGGATTGTCATTATCCTACCTCAACCTGTAAGTACTATAAATCTTTTGATCATGTGATAGAAGAATTTCCAGTCCTTATGGCGAAGATGCATGAGAAAAGAAACCAACAGCCCACACAAAACCACAGATGATGAACATTGAACCAACGGACGATGAACCACGCATCAATATTGTAACAAGGAGTGGAGCTTTGACAGCATATGATAAAGGAGAAGGTAAGAATCCAATGGAAAATACATGGGTAATGAATACAGCAGAAAGATCCCCTGGATTCAATATTCAGGCGGAAAAAGAAGCATTCATGGACACAAAGAGAAGTTTCATGGATCTAGGAGCTTCAATATCTAACACGCAGTCGCTGTAGAAGTTAATACCGAAGAAGTTCAACGCTAAAGTAACTACTCCATTGAAATAATTTCATCCAGCTATATTAAGATCATTCTTGCAGATCTGCATGAAGTTTTTGAGAGATTAGAAGGTTTTTGAAGGACTCCAGGAGTTGATAGACTCCTGCACTGGTAAAGAAGAACCATGAAGTGAGCAGCACGAGGTAAAAAAATTTCATCAACATAAGAAAATAACGGGAACAGAGATGAGACTAACTGCGTAGATCAAGGAATACGAGATGGATCAGGTAATCCTAGACCTGGGATCTGATGCCAACGTATTACCTAAGAAAACTTGGGAGAAAATGTGAAGACCAAAACTATAATGGTCTCTGATTCAGTTGAGGAGGGCCAATCAATAGAATAAAGTTCCTATTGTATGGTTACCAAGGTTGATAGTAAACATTGAAGGAGTGTGTGTTTTTCATACTTTGATGTAATTGAAATTGTAGATAATAGAAATCCTAATTCGGCATTGCTTGGATTGGATTTGGATTTTGATAGTGACGCGATAATCAATTTGAAGAAGAGGAAGATGGTTTTTGGAAAAGGAGATCCAAGGGTCATTTTTCCTTTAGACCCATCATAAGTAGTGTGGTATACAGAGCCTGTCCACGATGAGTACTACGACGCAAATATTGACAATATCTATAAGATAAAATCTAAGGAGGAAAATTGGATCAATCCCACTGTAGATGGAAGGCTAAGTTGGGAACAAGACAGTTCCTATACTCCATATTCCAATGAAGAAATAAAAAATTGGCAGAAAAGGTTGCATGAAGTGTCTACAAGACGATGTGCCAAAAGCACAAGATCACTTCGTTGCATAACTTCGGAGGTATGTGATTTGCCTTATTATGATTGTACAGGATATGTAAGTTTTTTTCTTCATAAATTTTAAAAGGAAGTATCAGAAGAATAGAGGTTCTAGGTTTTGGATGTAGTCCTAAGGTATACACCTGCTAGATGGTGGGGTACTCATAAAGGAAGTATAGGAATTTGGAAAGAGTATCGCAAGCATATAAAGGTCAGATTTGGCCCAATAAAAACCAGAGTCGAAGTAAAATATGATGGCAAGGTTGACCCACGAGAGAATATTTTTCACTTGACTTCATCTTGGGGAGAAGATCCAGAACCAGAATGGGTACATGTGTTCTTTCACACATTAGACATGATACCTATGAATTGGTATCTTGAGACATAACTACGACATGGAACGATGAACTGGACAGGATTGGTTGAAGGGTTCCCATTGACATTTAGTTTTGAAGATGAATGTTCGTGCATAGATTAAGCCCTTAAGGAAGTCAGAGCAGGGGTTTTTAAGAATATAACTGAGCTAACTTGGACACAGCTAGATTGGACCACGTAGTTGCAGCACGCACTGGAATTTTATAATGTGACCGAGGAAGAGGATGATGTGGATTCACACAATATTGATATCTGAGAGTCAGAAGGACATCACGAAGTTGTTCAACCCAAACCTAAAATACTTGATATAGTGTAGCATGAAAAAACGAAGAAGGTGAATATTGGTTCAAAAGAAGAACCAAAATTTGCACTGATTGGAGATTGTTGGGACAAATCACAATTAGCAAAGTTACAGAGTTGTGGCATAAGTATCAAGAGCTCTTTCCCATGAATTTTTCTGAATTGAGGGGTATAGTAGGAGACCTAGGAGTTATAAGGATTACTCTGAAACCTTACCTGAAGCCAGTAGAACAAAGACCCTATCGATTGAATCTGAAATACAAGGAAAAAGTGAAGGCAGAGTTAGAGAAAATTATCAAAGCAAGAATCATTGAAATGGTCGAAGAATCTGTATGGGTAAGTCCTATGGTAGTTCAGGAAAAGAAGGAAAAGGGTGAAATCAAAATATGCGTGGACCTAAGGAAATTTAATGATGCATGTTTGCGTGACCCCTTTCCCACACCATTCACAGACGAAGTATTGGACAATGTACGAGGACAGGAGGCTTATTCTTTCACAAATGGATTTTCTAGTTACCATCAGATAATAATTGCGCCAAAAGATAGACACGAGACAAATTTTGCTACAAAGTAGGGTTGTTACTAGTACACAATAATGAATTTTGGATTGACGAATGCTCCTGTCAAATTTTCTAGAGTTGTAGTTGCATCTTTCAAGGAGTATATACACAAATTTCTGGAGGTTTACTTTGATTATTGGAAAATATTTGAGTTGTTGAAAAATCATGTTGTGAGCTTGAGGTTGATGTTTGATGCAGGAGCATTCGGATTTAGACAACAATGTGATTGTGTGTTCACTTGTTGTGGCTAACAAGAGATGGAAAAAAATTGATTATTAATATTTTATTTAGCTTTAATTGAGAGAAGTTAGTTTATTTTGATTTCCTAACTTAAATAGGAATAAAAATAGAAAATTGGTTCTCCCTGCGAGGATATCAAGTCAATTAGATTAGATCATTAAGATAGGATAGAATTAGGTTGTTATAGTGGTTTAGTGGAGAGCTAATAAAATACAAGAGAACCGTTTCCGGGTATATATATAAGCATGGAATAGGTTTGGAGAGGTCTGAAAGAGGTGTGACAGAGGAGTGGATAGAGAGGAGAAGCCATGTAAAATCTAGCTATCAAGGGCTTGACTCTGTGTATTTTAATTTTTGTATTTTAATTCGGCTGTCTGATTTAAAATGTTCTTTTTTTATTTCTCCGTTGGAGTATATATATTTCATCGCGCATAGCGGGGGTTCTTGGTAATATGTTTGTGTGAAATTACATATTGAAGTCAAACTTGCAGAGTTGCGATATAGATGTCCACAATGTTTTTGGCATTGATCGCACATCACAACCAGAAAGGGCCGACTGAATGTGCGAACAGCAAAGACACAGCAGGACCGTTAGATCTGGCATAGATCAACAGTGGAGATTAAATTGCAACCCAAGGGAATTTCGCACATCGGAAATTTTTTTGTTTATTGTTAAGACATCACACGATAAGTGATTTAGTTTTTCATGCGATAAAGACAAGAGATAAGTTATTCAAGTTGCGATGCAGTAAATAGTTTAAGCTGCGATAAGATAAGGATATTACGGTGTGATGCAAAGCATATCATACATCGCATGCGATAAGGTATAGCAACGATCAGAGGAATTGGAAATAAGTAAAGTTGCGAGTGTGCTCCGCCGTGATTGGTCACTGATTGTGTGGGCCCATAAACTGCAGGTTCCGTGTGTATTCTGAAAATTCACAGCCTTGCTGCATAATTTGGTATCAGATCAGAAACTAAGTTCTGTTCTCAAGGATTGTAGCAAATATGCCACCCAGGAGATGAGTTGGCATAGATCGGGGAAGAACTATAGCCAATGTAGTTTTGTTAGAAGAGATTCAACACCTTCTTACAAGGACGGAGACAATGGAGACTGATCAAGGAGAGCACCTGATGAAGGATATGTCAGCGCAGCAGAGGAATCTTTTGAGGAAAAATAAGAGGAAGAAAGCGAGACAACTAAAGTTTTCAATATATTAGAAAAGGTTAGTGGAAAACCAAGAGTGGATATTCCTTCATATGAGAGGAACCTTAATGTGGACAAGCTGATGGATTGGATCAGTTCAGTGGATATGTATTTCGACTTAGAAGAGGTCGAAGATAAGAAGAAGGTAAATTTTGCAGCTACCAAGTTGAAGGGACAGGCATCTATCTGGTGGGATGAACTACAGACATCCAGGGAGAGAAAGGGAAAGCCTAAGATCAAGAAATGGGATAAAATGGTAGGTAAATTGAAGAATAAGTTTATGCCAAAATACTATTAGTTGAACCTTTTCAAATAGTTGAAGAATTTGAATTGGAAAGGAATGACTATCAAGGAGTATAAATAGAAGTTTTACAAGTTGATCATTAGAGTAGGACATGTTGAAGATGATATGAAGAAAGTAGCCAGATACATCAATGGTTTAAGGTATGACATATAGGATGAAATCATTTTGTTGAGTCTGAAGACAATTGAGGATGCCTACCAAGCAGCTTTGAAGGCAAAGGAGAAAAGTTTGAGGAAACAAAGTTAGAAGAATAGAGGTAAAGGTCCAGCAAGAGGAAGAGGAACTTTCAAATCAAGATTTCAGCACTCTCAAAATGAAGCAGGAGGTTCAAGTAATAGACCGCCATAGAGAGGTGAATTTCGTAGAGGGATATTTTCACCCAGAGGTAGAGGTCAAGGAAGACAAATTCGGTGTTACACATGTGGAGAATGGGGACAGAGATCATGTGATTGTCCTCATAAAAAACCAGAAAATCAACAGAATGTGAATGTAGCTGAGGCAAAGGAAGAAAATCCTCAGGTCACACAAAAAGGAGAGCCACCTAAGGTGGTAGAGTCTTTATTTCTAAAGAGAGTATTTCTTAAAGTAGAGAAGGAAACAAATGAGCCAACACAAAGGAAGAGCTTATTTAGGAATGTGTGCAAATCAAAATAAAAATGCTACAAATTTGTGATTGACAGTGGAAGCACTGATAATATTTTTTCCACAGAGATGGTTGAGAAAATGGAGTTGATTAAGATGGTACACCCTACTCCCTACAGAGTTTCATGGCTACAGAAGGAACATCAGATTTTAGTAACAGAAAAGTGTAAAGTAGAGATACATATTGGTACATATAAGTATGTCATATTATGTGATGTGACACCAATGGACGTGTGCCATGTATTTCTCGGAAGGCCTTGGAAATTAGACAGAAAATCCATTCATGATGGCAAAAGGAATACATATACCATAGAGAAGGATGGAAAGAAGCACACATTGCTGCCTTTGAAGGATGAAGCAGACAAAGGAGCAGCTTGGAATAATGTTATGATCATTAGTGGAAAGGAATTACTGCAAGAAGTCAAGAAGAAGAAGGAAATTCATTTTGTTGTTGTGGGTAAACCCAAGGTAATTCTGACTTCTATTAATTTAGACAACCTACCTGTGGAAATTAAAAATCTGTTAGATTATTATGCTAATATAATTGTTGATGAATTACCAAGTGAATTACCACCAATCAGAAGTGTCACTCATCACATAGATTTAATACCTGGTGCAACTTTACCAAAAAAAGCAACATATAGAATGACCCCTCGGGAGAATGAAGAAGTTGGAAGATAGGTACAAGATTTGTTAGATAAAGGACTGATCAAAGAAAGCCTTAGCTTATGTGCAGTACTAGTCATGCTTAGTCCAAAGAAAGGAGGCGAGTGGCGCATGTGTATTTATTCCAAAGGCATAAACAAGATCACTATCAGGTATAGATTTCCATTGCCACACATAGATGATTTGACTGATTTTTTAAGTGGGTCAAAGTATTTTACTAAAATAGATCTGAAGGGTGGCTACCATCAAATAAGGATTGGAGAGGGAAATGAATGGAAGACTGCATTTAAGACCAACAGTAGGATGTATGAGTGGTTAGTGATGCCTTTTGGGCTCAATAATGCACCTAGTACATTTATGAGACTAATGAACGAGGTCTTGAAAGAGTATGCAGGAAAAATTTTGATAGTCTATCTTGATGACATTCTGATTTTCAGTCAGAGTAAGGAAGAGCATTTGGAGCATGTCAAGGTGGTGTTAAATACTTTCCAAAAGGAGAAGTTGCTTATAAATTGAATAAGGAGCTCATTTAATTGGTATTTATAGTCTTAGAAGAAGGCTTGAAGATGGACCCACAAAAAATCCAAGTAATACTGGATTGGCCAACACTGAGAAGTGTATTTGAGGTAAGGATTTTTCATGGTCTTGCAAGTTTTTAGAGAAATTTTATAAGAGGTTTTAGTCAGATCTGTGAACCAATAATTGAAACAATAAAGAAGAGTAACAAACCATTTAAGTGGACAGAAGCAGTAGACCAGAACTTCGAGTTGTTAAAAAAGAAGATCACCAAAAGACCTGTTTTGGCCTTGCCAAATTTTGATAAAATATTCCAAGTTGAGATTGATGCTAGTGGGATAGAAATTGGAGTTGTCTTTAGTCAAGAGTAGAGACTAATAGCTTATTTCAGTGAAAATTTAAATGAGGCCAAGAAGAAGTATTCTTCCTATGATAAGGAATTCTATGTTATTGTGCAGGCTTTGAAGAAATGGAGGCATTATTTTTTGCCCAAATAATTTTTGTTGTATTCTGATAACCATGCATTTCAGTTCATAAATAATCAGCCAAAGTTGAACCAAAAGCATGTTAAGTGGGTGGATTTTTTGCATAGTTTTACCTTTGTAATAAAAAACACAAGTGGTAAGTCAAACAAATTTGTTGATGTTTTGAGCAGAGTAAATTTGATTATGCGGGAATTGAAGATTGGCATTTTGGGGTTTGAAGAGATGATTGATATGTATAAGTAAGATACAAATTTCAAAGAAATATATACAACTGTTAAAAATCCTATGATTCACAATAGAAGCCAGTGATTGGACTACTTGATTCAAGGAGGATTGTTGTTCAAGAACAATAAACTATGTATTCCTAAGTGCTCCATGAGGGAAAATTTGATCAAAGAAAAACACAGTGGAGGATTATCCAGACACTTTGGACAGTATAAAAAATTTTTCTCAAGTGAGCGCTTTTTATTATTGGCCAAGAATGCAAACTTATATCAATTTTTTTTTTGAGAAGTGCAGGATTTGTCAACATGCCAAAGGAAGAAGCCAAAAAATTAGGTTATATCAGCCATTTCCAATACCCAATAGACCTTGGAATGTTGTCAACATGGATTTTGTTTTGGGTTTTCCAAAGACACAAAGAGGACATGATTCTATCTATGTTGTCGTAGATAGGTTTTCTAAAATGGGTCATCTTATTTCTTGTAAGAAAACTAGTGATGCAACTCACATTTCTAATTTTTTTTTCTCTGAAGTTATAATATTACATGGACTGCCTGTGAGTATTGTTTCAGACAGGGATACAAAGTTTGTAGGAAAAATTTGGAGGACTTTATGGAGGAAGCTAGGTACAAACCTCAGTTTCATTTCATCCTATCATCCTCAGATGGATGGTAAAACTGAAGTGGTGAATAGGAGCTTGGGAAACATATTAAGGAGTTTGGTTTAAAAAAATCCAAAGCAATGGGACTTAGCACTTGCTCAAGCTGAATTTTCCTATAATGATACTCCTAACCAGAGTACCGGGATGAGTCTGTTTCATTTTGTTTTTGGAATGCATCCAAGAGGTGTGTATGAACTTAGATATTTGAGAAAACAAGAGACAAGGAGTGAAAAGGTGAAGAATTTTTAGAACAAATACAAAATTTAAAGGAAGATGTCAAGGAGAGATTATATAAAAACACCCAAAAGTATAAACAAAGGGTTGATATGAAGAGGACCGAAAGGGACTTTTAGATAAATGATTTATTCATGTTTTGTATAAGGAAGGAAAGGTTTCCAGTCGGGACCTATAACAAATTTAAAATCAAAAATATAGGGCCATGTATAATTTTGAGGAAGTTTTCCTCAAATCCATATGAGATTGAGTTACCAACAGGAGTTGCGATATCATCCATATTTAATGTGCAGATTTGTACCCATAAAAAGGAACAAAGGAAGAACTACAAGAAGAACCTACAGAAGAGGAGGACCATACTTTGAATTGAAAGGAATAGATGCCAAAGACAACAAATAAGGAAGTGGAATCCAATCTAGAGAAAAGAGCAACAAAGAAGACCATAGGATAGACTTATTTTCAATATCTAGTCAAATGGAAGGGACAACCAGTAGAAGATGCCAGTTGGGTGACAGCAGTAGGGTTACAGAGGTTTAATGTGGATCCTAAAACATTGATGGATCAATATTTTCTTCCCCGGGAGTTTGATGCAGGAGCATCTGGATTTATCCAACAATGTGATTGCGTGTTCACCTGTTGTGGCTAACAAGAGGTGGAAAAAAATGATTATTAATATTTTATTTAGCTTTAATTGTGAGACGTTAGTTTGTTTTGATTTCCTAACTTAAATAGGAATAAAAATAGCAAATTTTTTCTCCCTGCAAGGAGATCAAGTCAAGTATATTAGATCATTAAGATAAGATAGAATTAGGTTGTTAGAGTGGTTCAACAAAAAGCTAATAAAAGACAAGAGAACTGCTTTTGGGTATATATAAGCATGGAATAGGTGTGGAGAGGTGTGAAAGAGGTGTGATAGAGGAGTGGACAGAGAGGAGAAGCCATGTAAAATCAATCCATCAAGGGCTCGACTCTGTGCATTTTCATTTCTGATTAATTCCAAGTGTTTTTGTATTTTAATTCGGCTATCTGGTTTAAACTGTCCTTTTTTTATTTCTCTATTGGAGTATATATATTGCATCGCGCAGAGTGGGGGTTCCCGATAATATCTTTGTGTGAAATTACAAATTCAATTCAAACTTTCATAGTTGTGATACATAATTCCACAACAATTTTGGCATTGATCGCACATCGCATCCGGAAAGGGCTGACTAAACGTGCGAACAGAAAAGACACAGCGGGACCGTTAGATATGGCGTAGATCAATGGTGGAGATTAAATCTGAACCCAAGGGAATTTCGCACATCACAAATTTTTGTTTTTATTGTTAAGACATCACATGATAAGTGATTTAGTTTGCGATGCGATAAAGACGGAAGGTAAGTAATTCAAGATGCGATGCAGTAAATAGTTTAAGTTGAGATAAGGTAAGGAGATTACGGTGCGATGCGAAGCATATCGTACATCGCATGCGATAAGGTATAACGGTGATCGCAGGAATTTGAAATAAGTAAAGTTTTGAGTGTGATCCGCCGTGATTGGTCACTGATTGTGTGGGCCCATAAACTGCAGGTTCCGTGTGTATTCTAAAAAATTGTAGCCTTGTCGCATCAATTTTGGATACATGTAGGTGATATAAAATATCATTGAATATAAAGAAGTGTATCTTTTGTGTACCTTTTGGTATAATTCTGGGGCATGTTGTTTGCAAGAAAGGACTTTGGAATTACCTAAAACAGTGAAGCAAATGCGCACAAAACTTGGACATACTAGCTACTACATAAATTTTATAAGGCATGTGCATAATATAAATGCGCCAATGTAGAATCTATTGAAGAAATATTTTACTTTTCAATGGAATGAAGAATGCCAAAAGAGCCTTGACATACTGAAGGAGAAGATGGTGATTGCACCTATTCTAGTTTTTTGAGACTGCAATGAGTTTCATGTACATGCCGTTGCATCTTGCATAGCGCTGTGTACAACACTAGAACAACCAAGAGAAGGAGAAATTTATCACCCCATAGATTTTGCAAGCATAAAATTTTCCAAGGTAGAGAAGAACTATTCCATGACAGAAAGAGAAGGATTGGCTACGGTTTATGCATTAGAGAAGTTCAAGCATTATTTTTTGGGAGTGCACTTCAAGATGTTCATTTATCACTTTGTGTTGAAGTATTTGGTAAATAAGATTGTTTTAGGAGGAAAAATATGTCGATGGTTGTTGTTGTTTCAGGAGTACGACTTTGAAGTTATAGTCAAGACACGAAGATTGAATGTTGGGCATGATCATTTATCAAGGATAGAAACAGGAGAAGAACCCACAAGCATTGAGGATAACCTATCGGATGTGAATTTATTCACAATCAGGGTAACAAATGATCACTTCGCGGATATTATTTATTTTTTGGCTACAGGAATGGCACCCACAGAGTACACTACGTAGAAGAAGGAACTGGTAGTAAAATTAGCCGATTTCTCATTGATTGCAGGACATTTGTACAAAATGGGACCAGATGAAATAATGCACACATATGTCCCTAAGCATGATAGGTAGAGTATTTTCGCAGAATCTCATGGAGGGGTTGCGAGAGGAAATTATGTAGGAAAGGCCACTATGTATAAAATATTGAGATTTGTGTTTTGGTGGCCCATGGTACATAGGGATACAAAGGAATTTTTTCAAGCATGTGATTCTGCATGCCAAAGAAAAATAAGGTCATATAGAAGGGATGAAATGCCATTGAAACTGAAAGTAACATTGCAGGAATTTGATGAGTAGGCTATTTACTTTGTCAAACCTATTAACCCACCAAGGAAGAAGACCGACGTGAGATACATAATCACTGCAACTGATTATTTGACAAGGTGGGATGAAGCACAACCAGTGAAGTATTGCAGCGTAGATATTGTCGCGAAGCTCACATTTGAGTATATTTTGTCCATATTTCGGTGTCCAAAGATCTTGATGAGTGACAGAGGTTCACATTTCTTTCATAATACTATTTAGGCACTAACTAAAGAATTTCAAGTATATCATCATAAAAATGCACCATATCATCCTTAGGAAAATGGTACAGTCAAAGCTTTCAATAAGATTTTGGAGAATGCACTCACAAAGGTGTACAATGTGAATCGAAATGAGTAGGATTTAAGGATTCCAGTGGTCTTATGGGCATACAAGACAACATGCAAGAAACTGATAGGACATACACATTTTAGGTTGGTTTATGGACAAGAAGCAGTCGTTCCTATGGAATAAATTGTGCAAAGTTTAAGAATTGCATAATTCATAGACATGACAGACCAAAATAAAATGAAAGAAAGGATGGAGTGATTGCTTGTGTTGGAAGAATATAGGTTTATTGCAGGATTTTATCAACAAGTGCGAAAATCAAGGGATAAATCTTAGCAGGACAGGCACATCAGGAAGAATACATTCAAGGAAGGAGATATTGTCCTATTGTTTGATAGAAAATTCGAGAATTTCCTTGGAAAGTTAAAAATGCATTGGTCCGGACCATATATCATCAGGCAAGTCTCTGATGGAGGCGCAGTTCAACTCACGAAGTTATATGGTGAGTTGATGCCAAGACAAGTGAATGGTAGCATATTGAAGATATGCAGGGACGACTCTGTCTCTGGAACATCACACTGAAAAATGAAAGAGGAAAATCTTAGTGCCACCTATAGTTGAAAGTTGGAACTGGAATAAAAAATACTCTATTGAATGGGGCTTTGCCGAAGGGATATTACTGTGCAATAGTCAGGAGTATGGAGAATTCTGAAAAAACCGCATCGATGGAACCTCACAGCGCAATATTGATGAGTATGTTGAAGTGAAAAAAAAATACGACAAGGGATGAATTGTTGCAGCACAAGGAAAGGATCGTTGAAGTTAGCCAGAAAAATGACCGTTGGAAGGAAAAAGTTGAAGTGAAAGGAAAGTTTCCGTTAAAAGGAGTGGGGGAAACACATTTATTAGGCACGGTTGTTCAAATATAACACCATATTTTCATTAAATGGGCCAAATCTAGAGATGATCAAGAGGTCCAAAATTCAAATTCGTTATAAAAGCAAGGTCCCACTTCACATTTTGACACACTTCTTCGTGAGAGAATTTGCGCCTAATTGAGAACAGAGAAAATTTTTGTATGTCTCAGAAGAGATTTGAAGATATTTCCAGGGAGTTTGTAAATAAATTACTCTCAGGAATAATGGAAGCTACAACACCAAGTGTAATAGGCCCGAGGTCGCCACAGAAGAAACCAACCTCAGAAGAAGCACAACCGAAGAAAAAGAAGGTAAAGAGACCAGTTGCGACCCCTAGAGTTAGAATATCCCCAAGAAAGAAAACAGCCAAGGAGCAGTTCACAAAGCAACGACAGGACAAGAAGTAGAAGAAACCAATGGAGATTCAGAATAGTGAGGAAGAAACCAAAATTCCAGAAGCGGAGATACTAGAAATTGAGGTAAAAGGTGCATAATAACTCTCTGTACTACCACCATATGTAATGCCAAGGAAGTCGAGTGCTAGGGCAGTCAAAGACCCTGATAAGGCAAAGTTTGGTGTTTTCACACCACTGTTGCTCGAGAAAGTACCATTTGAAGGCGAACCATTAAGAAAAGTTCCACAATTGAAGATGGAGGATTGGGACTTCTATGATAGAAGCAAGTATCCCCAATTTGAACCAAGCAAGTACATACACCAAGTGTATTACCCGAAAGCTAAAGTCACTAGGTTGGAGCCAAATTAGTGGGAAGAAGGATTGCAGCGAATAGTCTTGTTAAACATGTTGAATGTGCCACACTTCATTCGAAGCGTCATCAACTGAATATGTGTTCGAAAATTTTTGGCTTTAGTGCATGATGGATACATCTAGATGGGAGAGAGGATCCCAATAGATGAAATGTTGATCTGAAGAATCACCACAATGCCATACTAAGGAAAGAACCTCGCCGAGGAGTTCATGGGAAAAAGTAAAGATAAGGCAATATTTGATGAAATGAAGAAGGTGTATGAGCTTATCAAGAATTCAAGATGCTATGACATAAGTTATATCAATGACCAAGCGGTGCACTTCGCTGCGCACATTCTTGGAGGGAAAATCATGCACAAGTGTAGAGAAACTGAAGTCCCAATAGTTGTGGTTTCTTTAGCCGCGCATTGCAGTATAGGGGTATAGTTTAACTAAGTCAGCTATCTATGCAAAGAGTTCCTAGAGGATTTTCATGAAGCGCAGGAGGAAGGAAAGATGTTCCACTACGCGTGGTTGTTGTTAATTATTGATTTATTGGCATGGAAGGAACCAACCGAGTCACGGTTTGCCACAGTTGAATCGGATGTGTGTGAAGATGCGAGATACGCCTCACTCTAGTTTTCATAGGAGCTTATGCGCGCAATGGAAAACAAGAATTTTTGTGTCTTGATGGAGATGGATTTGTGAGCGGTGGTGAATCAGCATCCCATGCTATCACCCACTTTTTTTAAAGAGTATCGTAACATCGCAGTTTTTAAGGCCGATTTTCACAGAGTATACATTAGATCCAAGATGGATCCAATGAAGGAATGGCATATTTTTCCATATCTGGTCACAGAGGATGACTTGTTGGATGTCATAAAGAAATGGTCGATAGACTATATGACTCCACCCATTGGAGGAAGTAGAGAAGTAGAGACAGACACCGCACAACATGCGGTAACCAGTGGAAAGGACATAACGATGGGGAAATATGTAGAGAAAGAAATAGAGAAGGATAGCGAAGAAACCAAAGGAACATTGATAGATCAAGGTGGCCAAGACCCTCCTAGTGATGTCGAGCTGGTATATTCCCCATTTATTATAAAGAAGAGGGTATCTACAACGTCTACGCTAGGCGTGTGGAAGAAACACAAGGCAGATCAATCCAAGAACGCAGAGCCCATGATCCTAATTGAAGGGAACATTGATGAAATTAGAGACAAGGTACAAAAAATCACTGAAGACACATGGAACAGAATCGAGGATCAATACAAAGAAATATTGATAGAAGTATAGGAAGGCATGCAAGAACTCAAGGTGCTGGCACAAAAAATGAGGAAACGGGAGTAGCCAGCCAGCCAAATAGCACAGACAAGTCAATTGGCACAGCCAAAGCACTGACTAGAGATCAAATTTGGTTTAAGAATTTTTTAGGTACCGGGAGGAGCGATGCAGTTTGAAGCTACAAAATCTAGAGAGTGCACCAAATAATGGGAAAGCATCAACATGATACTCACTGCACTTCCCACTAAAATGCTGCAAAAACTTCACCAAGGGATCATACAAGAATTGAAGGGGCACGAAGAGCGTATCTTACAGTCCAGCATACAGGTGCAGCAGGAAAGAACTTCGATGAATACACGACTTGATTGGGTGCTCAAGGAAAGAGATGAGGTGTGTCAACAAAAACATCAGTTGAAAGAAGCCATTGAAAATACATGCAGTGACGTTCCAGATGTTTAGGTCTGTGCAGAAGAGCCACTAGCAGACAAGGTTGCAAAACTCACTATCGCCGTCAAGGATTCAAAGAAAAACATGGAAAAGCTAAAGTTTTAATATGAGATCTATATTGTTTAGTTGCGAATGAGGTTGCAACTGGCCACGCCACCAGTAGTCTGAGAGTAGATGGAAGCGAATCTCAAAACCGCATTGGAAGGTATCTCCACCACAGTAAAGGACTGTGGTAAGGTTTTAGATGATACAATAAATATTTGGACCTTGTTGCAAGAGGATCCAAACATTTAGCGGATTGAGGAAGAGATGCAGGCGAAGCAGAATCAATTGGATGAAATCTGGGCAACTGCGAGGACCCTAGCACCTGGGCAGTGGCTCATTTAGATCACAGCAGGAAAAAAATATTTAGAGTCAGGTCGAGGATCTGCGAAGGAAATATCATTTGATCACAACAAGGACTCAGCCATGGAAGGATGAGGCCCTTCAGCTTCTACAGACAGTAGATGGAAAGTTGAAGGAGATACGATAGAGGCAGAAAGACATTCTTAAGAAGACAAACAGACGGACCACAAAGAATCTACTCGAAGAAGTACGCCAGGAAGAAAATCAGATTGTCGGGATGCTTCAGCCCTACAACCAGGCCTATGATAACATCGCAACAAATATTCAGGGCATACCAGCTAAGTTACTCGGGATAAGTCACATGTGAGTGTTGGGGGCCAATTAGGCGCAACCCAACTTGGTCCAATTTTGGTAAAGATACTTTGCAACTTGAGGAGCAGAGTGCACATCATACCACTCGGTGTTTAGGGGCTTCAAGGTAGGTCTAAGCCCCTCATTTTATAACGGGTTTTGGGTTTTATTCTATAATTTTTCTCGCCCATATTATGTGGACCATGGTTTTTTATGATGTAAATACTATATAAATAAATGGAAGGATTTGTTGAAGTAATGATAATAGGATAGATCGATGTAATAGTTGATGAGCACAAGCACTTGAGGTATCTATTTTAGTTTGTTTTGGGGCCTAAGGGAAAGTTCCGTAGCTGTGTGTGCGGAGACCTTGGAAGATTCTACAAATTTGTGCGCAGACCACCTGCAGCTATGTGCACAGGTCAGAGAAGTGACTGTACTGAAGAGACTTATCATAATAAAAAAGAAGAAGTTTTGAAGTCATATTTTTGTTTATGTTTTGTGTTTTCTTTCTATTTTTTTATGCGAAGTTGTGATTATAACACACTTTATCTTATGTTGATTATCATTATTTTTATCTGAATGATGCGAAGTAATTAAGTAATTTGAATCGCGTATTATTTTCTTGTATGTTAGAATATTGATTAAGTATACTGAAAGTGAATTAAAGCCACCTCACGTAGTCCTTAAGGGCAGCAGAAACATAGTTCTGCAACCTCCCATAACCACCTCGGGTGAGAATTTGATCTGCTTGTAGGTCGTTGCCGAAAGGGTCAGTGTCTGGGGTTTTGTTAGTACGAAGTACAAGTCGAACCGAGGTCAAGTCCAACCGAACCAACACCTCTGTTCGACAGCTTTACGACAAGTGTGACACTAAAGATACACTTTGCGACAATCATAATGACACTTGTGCGATGGTGCTTAAAACTTTGGAAATGAGTGTGACAGAGGATCACATGGTTAGAACAACTCATTTTCACAAAACCACCAGAACATGCTTATATACATGGTGTGACAACGAACATGCAAAAAGACGAAATTTTTCCTAACTTGTAGAAGGGAGAAAAACACTTTAAGAAAACACATGGAATGAGATTCAAAGTTTGCAACGACAATGAAAAAAACCAAGGAAGGATTTGAAATTGGGCATAGAATAAAATTTTAGAGGGTGTTGTAGCAGCAACAACACTTGGAAACACACTAGTAGAATTCCAACTTCTCTGTCTCGGTTACTTTCTTTTGTGCAAGGCATTGGTTATTTGGGAGTATCGATTCATCGTGCAGATTAATTTCATCTCCCCACTTAACTCGTGAATAGACATGGTCCCCATCATGACTTCTTAGTTAAAAACAACATAGAATTCAACAATATCATAATTTTTTGAGTTGGGAATGGTAGTGAAGTTCGTGAGCTTAAGATTTTTAGAGTATAATTTTTCATCTTTGGTGTTTCTTCACTGCCAACAGCCGATGGAAAGTACCCCGATGGAGTACTACATAAACACAAAAATTTCTCTGCTACCAACGAGCACAGTCATTACCCCATTAGAGTTTCATACTTCACCTCTCTTCGGCATAAGCCTTTATCTTCTTTCGTCTTTATTTATTTATTTTTTATAGGACTATGCATTGGTACTTATTCATTTTGGGTGGAAGAGGCATCCCAAATTATTGAGAGCGGGAGAGGTCGTTCCTTCATAGAAGCATATAAATACCTCTGATTTAATTTTGCTCGTTTAGATTTTTCCCCTTGTCCTCTTCTACTAATTTGATAAGCATGGAAGCACCAAAACATAAATAACCGAATGCGGGCACAAGTTTTCCCGAATAGACACGAGTTCATGGTTTAACCAAAACTCTCCTTACAGACGGATCATATTTTCTGCCGGAACTTCATCAGCCAAAAGACATAACCAACACAAGGAAGGCGGATCAAAGGTTTAGCCAAATTTTGAAGTCTCACGAGACTCTTTTAAGCTTCAGCCACACACATACTCAGAATCCAAAACATGTACAAGCACAACACTTATTCACATAATGAAAACAAAAATAAGAAATACTATACACACAGTGTAGGGCATAGCCCCATATATTCATTGAAAATAGCACTTTAACTCTTGGCCATTGACAGGGAGAGATTTAATCTTCCCATCTAGTGATTGAAGATGGTAAGTGTGTGGGTCAAGCTTTTCATGGACTGTGAATGGCCCAAGCCACAGCGATTCAAAATTAGTGTGTTTTCCTTTGTCCTTGTGGGATTTGTCCCACTTCAAGACTAAGTTATCCACACTGAAATTTTTCTTCCCTGCAAACTTCCTGTCGAACCACCTCCTGATACGACTATGATGAAGTGAAATTTTTTCTTTTTCTTTTATGTAATATTCCCAAATGGGAAAAGAAGGAATATAGTGCAAAATAATGGGACAATAATGCAGATCATCATTAATGAAGCAACAGGAAAATATGGAGACCTTTCATATGTATTTTTAGCAGAAAAAATATACATAAGGAATGGGCCATAAGATGCATAACAGGAAATACAAGTCTCCAATGGACGAAAATCATGCAATAAGAGGTGTTACAACCATGTATAAAAGCTAGAAAACCCTTACAGTGTTATTTTATTGGCTCTACAATAGGATTAGATTATACATCAGATCTAGAGCTGATATGTGCCTCAAAAGTTAGATCTACATCAGATCCATGCACTATACAAGCTCCTCTATAGAACCCCTCAAGGGTTTTCAGCAAAACACCAAGTACAAGATGTAGATATGAGATTTAAGACTACAAATCTACTGAAAAATACAGATATGAAAAGTGTGGCTAATCTATTATGAGCAATATAATAGCCTCCTCCAATAGATCCTCAAAGTGAAGGGCAGATCCCCATCACTAGAAAATCAACTCTCCAAATGGTGTGCCAAACCACCCTGCAACTCCACCTACAGAAATAACACAGATCTAGAAGTAAATTGTGTTGTAGGGATCAAAATAAGGTTGGCCTGATGCCAAGATCTGAAAATGAGCCCAATTCCCTCCAATACTATCCTCCCAATGAAGTGGAAACCTCTTCCACTAAAATGGCCTAGATCTAGAGATCTAGTCTCCACTTGCTGCAGCTTGCAAAAACAACCAAACCCTCAACAGGATCTGCGCTGTAGTTTAAAGAAGAAGGTTGGCCTTAAGCAAGATAATGGAAAATGTAGTGCAAGACTCCTCCAAGAGCTACTCAATGGAAGAGGTGGGATTCCCGATCAGGAACACCCTGTGTTAAACAACACTCTATCTCAGCTAAACAACAAGAGAAAGATGTATGTCTAAACAGACCATATATTCAAAAATATCATATACATCAACAACCTTCATATGGCTGCCATCCTCTTCCTTAAATAGAATATGAGCTTGCAAACCCTAATCTCCATCTAAAAATATCACTACATTCACACAAAGAATCTCCATCTAAAACTACACTATACCTCATTGATGGCTACTCCTCCATGACAGTGTTATATATTTGTTCAAGGTTGACCCAGTCAAAGTGATACAGCCCCTTTCACGCCAAGGGTGCTTCAATTAAGCTGCCAAGATTTTTCTCTTTCACATTTGGCATTGATTTATTCTTGATTTAAGGAGAAATATGGACCTCCTTTGACCTCTTATTCTTTAAAAAAATCAATAAAACAAAAATGAATATTCCAACTAGCTCATGACTAATTGGGAATATTACAGTCCTCCCTTCCCAAATGTTTCTTGTCCTCAAGAAAATGACAAGGTGAGTGCTAAAACTCAAGTGTTGCAACTCTTCTCCTCTTCCATTGGTGACACCAACATGTGATAAACTTCCTCCATTAGCTAAGTTTTCACCAATCCATCCCTCCATGAATTTCTCCTCCAAAGTTCTCATGAGATGTAAATAATCCATCCCATAAGTTGACAATAATTCAAATGAAACAAACATGGTTTGGCCAATGTTCTCCCTGAAACATGTAGCATAGTGACCATGGAGAATCTCCATCCCATAGGGCACATACATACCTCCCATCCTCCCTCCATACATTCCCATAAAATGTACAAGTACATCATCAATGTATGGGATCAAAACTACATGCAAACAAACAAAAAATTGTGCATATGGAGGTGGGTCATAGTCCCACATGTGGAATCAGTGCAGTGTATCTCCTGACTCCATCAGATCACGATGTGGTAAGTGGTTTCCCCACCACTTACTTGTTGCCCATGTCATCTCACCATGGCTGAAAGTGTGAGATATGTTTGGTGCTTTAGGAATGCACCCATCATGATACAAAATTATCTCCTTTTGTCCTCTAAGGGAGTGGCCATATTCAAAAAAAATTGTGACCCAAAGTTTGCCATGAAGTTTATAAGGTATAGTACTCCTTCTTGGAGTTATGGCCTGCATATACATGGTGAAAGAATGAAAACAATAATCAAATGAAACATTATTTACATCATCATATTCTTCACCAAAATTTCTCCTTAAACAAATGGAATGGTGTATAAATCTATCTCCTCTCTCAAAAAGTGAAAGAGGTGGTTGAATTAACTCCTTTATAGAGTTATGTTTCTGCCCCATCTCCACATGGTTCATGCATATTTGAAAATGCTGATATAGTTCTCCTTCAAAGCCCCTCCAAGTGTAGCTTCTCATGATGATGTTGTAGAATCTCATGGAATATGTGTGGCTAAAGTAGAACTCTTCATAGGCCCTTTGTAGCAACTTCTCCTTGAGCTTGGAGGCTCTAGATAAGAAGATCCTGCCATGATAATATATAACTCCTTCTTGGACTGAATAGCCCTCCTCATGTAGCTGGTCATCAAGTATCATGCATGTCTGAAGATCCTTGGAGTAATCTACCAATAGTTGGGATTTCCAATATGGATCAATCTCCCATAGTGACAATGTTGATGATCTATCAAAAGGAATGTCTATCATATGGTTTCTCTCCTCCTTGACATATCCCATACCAAAGGTACATGTTGGAAGGTCATTCCTTCCATGCTTCTCCTCCCACAACGTAGAATCTGAAATGAGAGTGGGTAATGATGATGTTGGGAGAATTTCTCCCTCCTCCTTGAGCCTACCCAAGACTCCCAACGTTGTATCATTTCCTTCTAATGCTCCCATCCCTCATGGATCTATGATTGGAGCATCACGTTGTGAGATATCTCACGCCAAATCTGAATCAGGTGGCCTCCCAGGTGGTTTTCCACTAGATAATAGTGTCCCATGTAGCAATATCATGAGCATAATAGATGGGAATGTAAGATCCTTACTTCCACTGCGCAAATCCATCTCTGATTTCTGTGTGGAAGTTGTATGTGAGGGATATGTATGCATGCCTTTTATCGTTTGAGTCTAACCACTCTTTTTATCCACCCATTCCATTTGCAAAGCCTCCTAATAATTGGTGACTTTCCCCAGAGTAATCAACCATTGAACACCTAATATCACATTGGTGTCAGGTATGTCAACCACAAAGAAATGATCAATCAATGTATATGTTCCCATAAACAGATTGACTCGGGCAGCTCACTAAGACAGAGTGCCAGCTAGCGCGGGCTCAGTGTTAATTTTCCTCATTTGCGCAAGGGCATGACGGGCTACCAGCACCAAGGCAAAAACAGGTATTTTTAATGGTCTGCTCAGGAAATGGTCAACAGAGGGAATGTTTTCCTCATGGCAAGGGATGAAATGATGGTATTTGCAATGCATGACACTATTTATTGGTCACAGAAATGACCCTCCAATGGGCGAGATGGGGATTGTAGGAACAATGACAAATTACTGTGTAACAGATGCCCCCTAAAGTATGAAGTATGAACATGAGTGAGGGGTGAAATGCTTTACAAGTACATGCAAGGAACCAGACGCTGCTATCGGGAGACCTGCAAATTGAGCATAGATACATATAGAGAACTAAAATCTTTGATGAAAATACATGAATCCATGGTATAGGCGCAGCTATCCATCAAGAAAGGGATCATGTGAATGGATCATCGGCATGGACGCAACCATCTGAATAAAGGGATCATATGAAATAGATCCACGGTATGGGCACAGCCATCCTTATAGAGAGGATCAAAACAAGAGAACCCACGGTATGGTCACATCCATCCATCTAAAGAATCATATATATAATCATGAATGACTCATCACTCCTCACAACCTAGACTTTTGTGATCGAAGCCTAGGATCTTGCGCTCCAACACCACCCGATCAAAGTAAAAATTCCAACATGTGAATAAACATGTTGAAGTCGAACATGTTAGAAAATCACTTGATTACCGGTCAATGATGTGAACCATTAACAAGTGCACCCATAATGTCAATGGCTCTCAAGGTACTACTAGTACAATCCACAGAATGTGAATAGTGAGTTGAATTCGAACACCCATGAAATCACCTGATCGAAGGACGATGATGTGAACCTATCGTCAAATGTGAAGAACTTTCCATTAGGGCATGCAAGCTCTAAGGTACCAGAAAGGAGTCTCTAGATCAACTTCCCGGATAATGAGCTGAAGTCGACAGGAAGTGATCCATTGAAGGAGGGTCATAATGAATCCCACATCATCGACCCAAAACAGAGAAGGTAATATGAGTGTGAATCAAGACTGAAACAGAGGATCAGGGAATGTACAGACTGCAAAAGGATTTGCTCTTGAACATATCAGCGACACGACTCTGGAATTTGGCAGCATTTGACTCAAATAGGATCAGAGGTAATGTTGACAAAATTTGTAATAGAATGAGAGGCAAACGGATTTCCCAAACCCATGGAGGCAAAGTGACAGAGTGAAGATATCCCAACCCGACACGAACTGCAGACAGGTGTCATGTTCAAGAGTGACATATTTCTGACACAATTGATGAATAACTTCCATTTTCCCCCACCATTTCTGGCGAGTACCTATTTATTTTTACACAAGCTTGAATAGGATAGCATATGCTTGTCATATAAGTTTTTCCTTCGGAAAAATCCAACCTAATACATTTTACGAGCCCTAGGAAGGAGGAACTCGAGTAACGTCATTGCGACGGAGTCCGATGTCATCAATTTTTAACGAGTCTGAAAAACGAAGAACTTGGCATCTTTTCATGTTTAGAGAGTTTGAAAAGAAGGCAGAAAAGAAAACTCCAGTAGTCCCTTTTCGTAGGTAGTCTCACAGATCCGAAAAGGTAGAAAACTATGTCTAAGAGAACCTCTTAGTCGTGATAGGCTAAGGTATTCCTTTTTCATAAATAATCTATCCCAGCCTGAAAAGGGGGTAAACGTATATTGGGTAGATATCGCTTTGCAGCCATTTAACAAGTTCAAAATGACAAGCATCTCGGCAATCTTTTCAATTTTAGAGAGTGAGAAAAGAGCTGAAAGGTGACTCTTCATAGAGGAATGAGTGGTATAAAGGGCAGCAACTAGTTCCGGTGATGGTGGAACTATTCAGAACAAGATAAAGGTCAAGAGGCTGGCTTACAAGACCACTCATCACAGCGGTTCCTCAGGTATGGGTAAAACAACCAAGTGAAGGCATATGATCGGCCAAGCAGATAGTGACGGTGGAATGAGAAAACCAAGGCTCATCTGGAAAAACAGGCTGATAAAATGGCAATCACGAGAGGTTAAATGGGAATGGTTTCATTTTTACACAAGCTTGAAATCATAAAACTCTGCTTGAAGTTGGTTTCATTTTTACACAAGCTTGAAACAAAGATAAACTATGCTTGAAACTGGTTTCATTTTTACACAAGCTTGAAATGGAAACAAACTATGCTTGAAAAATTTTGCATGCCCCCAGCATGGTGACTCAATTCGAGGTACATGCCCCCCAAGCTTCAATACATATGAAAGGCAGATGGAGTGAAGGTTCAAAATATGAGATCAGAGAAAGACTCGACTGGGATTTTACGAGATCTAAGCAAAGACTCGAATTGAACAGGAATGTGTTTCATTGTTTTAATGATGTTGACGAATTAAAAGAACAATCCACATAAGCTAATTCATTTTTTAGTGAGGTTGACATAGAAGATGAACTATCCTCAGAACACCTTGTTTCATTTTTTAACGAGCTTGCCACAAGAAAATGAACTCTGCTTCGGACACCTTGTTTCATTTTTTAACGAGCTTGACATAAGAAAACGAACTCTGCTCCGGACACCTTGTTTCATTTTTTAATGAGCTTGACACAAGAAAACGAACTTTGCTCTAGACACCTTGTTTCATTTTTTAACGAGCTTGACACAAGAAAACGAACTCTGCTCCAAAAGACCTCATCATAATGAATAAGAAGTCATAGCTTCCAAGGGTTGCCCATCCGATGGAAGGAAAACATCTTGGAAGTTTGGACCCAATGCCCCCAACAGACGATGTACGATTTCACTATCACTGAATATGGGCATAGGATAGGTAGCCACATAATTGACATGCGGCGAGGATGACACAAGCGGCAGATAAAGATCCAGTAGGGATGATGGTGGACTAGCTGCCATATGCAGACCAAAGAACGCAAGCTGATCAATGGTCACAATCCGACCTTGGTGCAGAAAATGAATCACACGAAAGAGGGAGGAGACAAGCACTCCCATGGCATAAGTATAATCGCGGCCTAGTAGTAAATTAAATTCCAAGGGGCTAGTAACAACCATCACGTCCCAAAGTAACAAGCAACTTCGGAAGGATCCCTAATGGTTGACTGGTTCCTCTGTTAAACGCCAACATATTCTGCGTAACAGGCACAAGCGACGGCAAACCGAAAGCTTGCCAAGTAGTCGAGGATAAAATACTAACATACGTGCCTTCATCTATAATGGTGTTGGGTGCGACCAGATGGGAGGCATGTGTCGTGATCTCAAAGGGCACATAAGAAGGACGGCGATAACCTGCGAATTGACCCCAATCAAAGGAAGCGACCAAACTACTTGGAGGGGCTACCATCGAACCGAGATGGTCTTCCCCTGGTGTTATGGGAGAAGAAGTAGCATCCTCCGCCACCTCAATCATGGAGGTAGAATGAGTATCCTCCAGGACCTCCATCATGGGAGGTGGAGGAGTAGCTTCCAAGGGTACAGGGACGGGAGAATATTTCTCCAAGTCTGAGGAATCTGAAGAAACAAGAAGAACACGAGGGACGCGAGATCCACTCTCAATGGAAAATACCTAGTGCACCGTAGACAGGGCCAGTTCAACCGATCCCACGACCAATGGTTGGTCAGGGATGGATTCATGATGGTGAATTTCCGGGGGAGCGGGATCGACCAAGGATGACTCTTGACCAATCGTTGAATCAACTAGTGGAGGACTCGAAGAAAGCTTCTGGTAGCCAGCCAAAAGGAAGGGTGCAGAAATAGTAGGGTTGTCCAACACTCTCTTGGCTTCATCCATGTACGGACAAAGGTGAATGGGATAATGCCCTTCACACAACTTACAGGGATTGGTAACCTTACCCTGTTTCTTACAAGTCTTATTAGCACTAGTCGAGGATGTGTTACCAACATGACTTCCGAACGTCAAAGGCAATCGTGGACGACTGTCAGACCATACTTCAAGTACTTTGGTAATTCCAGGCCAGTCTCGAAGAAGATGGTCACCTTTGCACAACATGCAAGGGAATTTGACTTTCCGTGGAAGGTTGTATGGTTTATCGATGGATGGTTTCTTAGGCGCAATAGCCGCAAAGCTAGCCTCTCCTTTATCTCACTTCTTCTTCCTCTTCTTCTTCTTCTTCTTCTTAACCACCTGGTTACTAGAATCCAGACTTTCACCAGGCGAAGTAGAAGAGGAGGATGAAGAAACGAGCAAAGAAGGGGAGGGGTCCACTTTATAATCAACATGATGTTGTTCAGGTGGAGGAGACAGTTGAACAAAGATCGAGGCATTTGGGACCACCGAGGTCGAAAATAACCAAACATGAAAACCAACAGTTAACCCAGGAAGGGACAATGTTGCTATATAAGGAGCGCCAACATTCCCAAAAGTAGGAAAAGGACTAGGATTCCCTTTGGAGGGGATTCCTTGGTTGGTAAACTCTGGAAATGTTGTCATTGGAAACAACCGTAAAAAAAAATGCTAAGGAAAATAACTTTAACCAGGAATATGTCGTGGGCAGTTAATATTTTAAGACACTGAAACAAAACTCTAGCGTTTCATATTTTAAGAGTCAAGAAACAGGAAAAATATGACTCTATCACTTTCAGGTTGAAACGAGCATGAAAGGATAAGAGCTCGATGATATTTTCACTTTTAAAAAGTCATGAAAAGACCAAAATGACTGCTCAGGTAATCTAAGCAAGAGGGTATACCAAGTTTCCATAAAATTCCATATACACCTTAGTGATCAAATGAAATAGAAATAACCAAGGACTTGACGTACGTGCAGGTAGTCTCCCTGAATGCTGTGTTCAATGTATCACGGTTACAAGGTGGCAAACTTGGCTTCCTATGGATAAAGGATTGCAATCTAGAAGGGTATCCCTTTATATACTCAACGGTACAGGGAGCACAAGTCCGTACTAGTGCTGTCTAAAGCCAAATGGCGAACGACAGCTGCTAGGTTTAAAGACGCCAGAACAGGTCTCTAGCCTAGTCCACTAAAAATGTTTCATTAGGTTAATTCAATAAATTTTAAATTTGATCTTGAATTATGTCTCGGTTTCAAGGCCCTACCGCATGTCAAATGACAATCTCCTATATGCAGCTATATGAGGAAAGAAATATTTCAATTCGATGAATGTTATCTAATTAAGGGAAGAGTTCCAAACAATGATGCAACAAACAACAATACCGAAAACGAAACTTTTTCCAAACTAGATGACTTTCACTATCCAAAAGTAGTCTAAAACATTCAATGATGCGAATTATGCAATGTAACGTATGCAAAATCCTCTTTTTTGAAAACTATGCAATTGTAATATATGCACAATTTCCCTTTTTTGAAATAATAAGAATGCACTCAATCCATTTTTCGATGAAATGAGAATCTACTTAATGCATGCTTTTAATGAAAGAGAATGCTCTCGATGCGATTTTTAGCTTTCAATCATTAAACAATGTGATCTAAGTTCAATGATAAATCGCAAAAATACTTTCCAATGCAATGTGATCTAATGCATTTTAACGAAAAGAAAACTTTGGGATGAAAACTAAATGAACGCAAATATCCTTAATGAAAGGATGAATGCAAAAAGGATACAAAACCACACTAAGGATGCAATCATTATTTTAAACACTTTGTAACGAAATTCCTCAAAATGCTACAAGACATATGAGGTCAGGCACAAAAAGGACTTCCAAAGCATGAGCTCAAAACAAGGCATTCATTCCCTTTTACATCAAGCAATCAAGAAAGAAGACTTTTCAGTTGAACAAAGAGCAATGTAATCTATGCTCATAAGTGAAAAAATAGAGGAGAGAACGAGTAAATCATACAGAGAAAAATACCAGAAGGGAAAGACACACTGGTGAAGGATTTAAGGAAAAAACCTCAATTTTTCATACACCCTGAAATTGGCACAACTTTGGTGGGTGAAACTAGCGCCAACTCGCACGACTTTCTCACTGACAACTAGCGCCAATGGCCAATTGGCGCGGGTTGCTAACTGACAACTAGCACCAATCAACACGACTGTCAAAAAAATAAAAGTGCCAACGCTTGAATGGGAAAAAACAAAGAATTTCTCCCAACCAAGACTAGACTCACCACTTCAGAAAAAAACTAAAGGATTGTAATTGATGAAAAACATAGGAACAAACAGGGAAATGGTCGTTCGACTAAATCCGCAGAATGACTAAGACCTCAAAGAGTGACAAACTCAAAGGAAACTCCCCAGTGGAGTCCCAAATTTGTTGTCTAAGTAAATCCCCTCTACGGACAGAGGCGATCCCTCTAGCCCTAGGGTGGGTCTAGAAACTACGGGAACATACTAACATCTACCTTCCTAGATTGTAAATAAAATTCAGAGCAAGGAAGATGACCTACCTCGTTCTGATGATATGTTGTCTTCTTTTGTCGCAGCGTCTTGATCCGTCACTCTTCTCCAGCTTGATACACACTGCTACCAACATTCGATTACCTGTACAGACAGTCAAGACAACATGACAAGCATAAAACCAAGACAAACATAAAACAATTAAAACCTATCTAACTAATCAAGGAATGCCAGAAATATCATTATAATTGTAAACCAGAGTGGAAGATAAACATCAGATGCATTTATTATGATAAGTACAAGGGGATTTTACGACCAAGCCTTAATGTTGAGGCTCTCCTTCGGCAGGTCTGTATCCAAGCACGTTTGCCACACCCTCATGAACAAAGGTCCAAGATCTCACTATGTTCTCAACATACACAAACAATCACCCTCTGCACTATTCTCCCGAAGTTATGATTGCTTCCTCTCTATGCTAACTTTTTCAGCTATCTGTTCAACTAGAACATGTTAAACTAGCACATCAATGGAATATGGCTATATTTATAGAGGAGAGGAGGAGGTTGGGATCCCTACAATAGTGGAAGGGAGGCCTTATCCCTTGGGAGGTTTCCCCATAAGGTGGAAACAAGAGGCTAAAGGAGGAAGACCGTGGTTATTCAGTCGAGCCACTCCCTATGACTCATCCATGAAGTTGTTGTGATCGAAACTTTGCCTCTATTTAAAAAAAAAAATCCGTAAACAGATTGGTGCAGGCAGCTCACTAAGATAGAGCACCAGCTGGTGCGGGCTCAGTGTTAATTTTCCTCATTGGCGTGAGGGCATAACAGGCTACTAGCGCCAAGGAAAAAACAAGTGTTTTTAGTGTCCTGCTCGGGAAATGGTCAACAGAGGGAATGTTGTCCTCATGGCAAGGGATGCAATGATGGTATTTTCAAGGCATGACACTGCTTGTTGGTCACAGAAATGACCCTCAAATGGGCGAGATGGGGATTGCAGGGACAGTGACAAATTATTGTGTAACACTCTATCATAACTTTGCCACTTCAGTTCTAACTGAGTCCTCCATGCATGAACCACCAGTAAACCCTAGGAATTGTGTAATTCCTTCAGCCCACTGATTTTCCAAATTTGTGCACTGAAACTAAGTGCTCCAAGAGAATAAGTTGTTGTTTATTATCGGATTATTATTAAGAGCTAATAATAATTGACACTTCTATTTTTAGATCGATGATCTATAAATAGACTTCACCCAATATTCAAAAAATATAATTTCATCTATTTTTCCAACTTGACCAACCATCCATAAATAACATCCTGCAACTTCTGAAATATGATCACCATGTCTAAAAATAGACATAGTAAAAATAGACTTGCACCAAAAATAGCCTGCGAGCCCACTTAGTGAAGGAGACTAATTTCACTAAGCTCATCATCTTGTTGAATCTCAACACTCCCTCTCAACAATATAGGGATTATCTTTCACCCCGATCCTACCTCTATGGTATTAGAATTTGCTCCTGGTCAGCGCCTTCATCAGAATATCTGCATCCTGATCTTCCATAGGAATGTACTGAAGCAACATGATCTTCCACTGCACACAATATTTGATATGATGATACCGGATATCAATATTTTTAGATCTATCATGAAACACGGGATTAATCAAGAGCTTAATACAACTCTTATTATCACAATGTATCACTGTAGGATCTAAATGTGAACTGAATAAACCGACCAAGATCTTCCTCATCCAGATAGCCTCACATGCAGCTTGACTTGCTGCCATGTATTATCCTTCCGCTGAACTGAGTGCCATAGATATTTGTTTCCTGTTGTACCAAGAAACTGTCGTATATCCGATACTGAAAATCCCTCCTGATGTGCTCTTTCTGTCTGTTGGGCTGCCTACCCAATCTGCATCCGTGAAGCCATGCAACTTCACCTCATCTGTCTGTTTGTACCATAAACATACTCAAATGTGCCCCTAAGATATCTCAGGACATGCTTGCCTACCTTCCAAAAGAGCTTGGTAGGCTTAACCATCGCTTGTGAAGGCTGGTTCACCGCATAGCATATTTCCAGTCTTGTATTAACTAAATACATGAGCGAACCCACCAACTGTCGATAAATAGTGGCATCCACTACCTCTATCGATGTAGCATCCTCTTTCCTCCAATTACCTAGAAGAGGAGTGTCGATAGGCTTGCAACCTTGCATGTGAAACTTCTCAAGTATCTCCCAGGCATACTTGCTTTAAGACACAAACAGTTCATCTTCCCGCTGCCATATTTCCAATCCAAGGAAATAATGAAGGAGGCCCAAATCCTTCATCTCAAACCCCTTTACAAGATCTGCCTTGCATGAGTATATCAATTTCTCATCACCCGTTAGTATTAAATCATCAACATAAAGAACAATGACTAAAATCTTACCCTCCACCACAATCTGGTACAGGTTTGCATCCGCCTCACTCTTGGTGAAGCCAATTCCAGTGAAATAGTTGTCAATCGATACGTACCAAGCACCAGGTGCTTGTTTGAACCCATACAGTGCTCTTTTGAGCCTGCACACATGCAAGTCGCTGTTGAAGATCTCAAATCCTTCAGACTGCTCAATGTACACTTTTCCTCAATGATCCCATTAAGGAACGCAATCTTCAGATCCATATGATGAATGTACCAACCAATCTGTGCTGAGAGAGAAAGGATGGTCCTTATGGAAGAATATTGTGCGACAGGTGAAAATTTTTCTTCATAATCAATCCCCTCGATCTATGAGAAGCCTCGGGTAACAAATCTTGCCTTATACTTCTCGACGCTCCCATCAGTAGCTTGATTTACCTTGTAGATCCATCTTGATCCTACAACTGATTTACCCATCGGCCTTCAAACAATCTCCCAAGCACTGTTTCTAACAATGGAGTCATACTTCTCCACCATGGCATCTACCCATGTGGGCTCTTGCACTGCTTCTTCAAAAGAAGATGGCTCTGTCACAATACACCTCCTCATAAGAGCCATGTATCTAGTAAATCAATCAGGTGATTGTCTCTATCTGCATTGTGATGTAGGGACTCCTACATTCTGTGCCGCATCAAGCTTCAGTCTCTCAAATTTTTCGGTCCTCTTTCTGCCTTGTCTGATGTTTGGTTTTGCGTGAGTGGACTCCTCCACTCCATGAAAATCCTCCTGTGGTTGATCCACATCTAGAGGCTCATCTTTGGGAACAAGAATTTCCTCCTCTGCATGTAAGTGTAGCTCCCTCTCAAGAGACAACTTCATGGCTTTCACCTCATTGAATTTTATATCCCGTCACACCACATTCATCCAACTGTCTGGAAAATACACACGATAATTATGGGGTGTTTCTGTGTACCCCACAAATGTCCCAACTTGTGCAGTCGGCTCTAGCTTCTTCCTGGCATCTTTTTTCACATGAATGTAAACAGATGAGCCAAAAATCTTCAAATGAGAAATATCAGGCTTCTTACCAGTAAAATATTCTTCAAGTGTACTCATGCCAAGTACTCTATGAGGACAACGGTTTTGCACATAAACCATAGTGTTGCATGCTTCCACCCACAAGTGCATTGGTAGGCCCTGGTCATGCAACATCGCTCCTATAGCACCCATGATTTTTATGTTCGTCCTCTTCGCGACCCCATTCTTCTATGGGTTATGAGGCACTATGAGTTCTCTTCGAATTCCTTCTTTGCTACATAAGTCTTTGAATTCGCCCAAGATGTATTCACCACCATTATCGCTTCGTAGAACTTTCACTTGCTTCCCCGAATCCTTCTCCACCAATGCTTTAAAATCACAGAACTTTCAGAATGTTTCACTCTTCTTCTGCATGAAGAAGATCCAACACCTACGAGAATATTCATCAAAAAATATAACATAATACCTGTGTTTTATTGTTGAAGCAACCGAGAAAGGTCCACACATGTCTCTGTGAATTCTCTCCAAGATCACCGAAGCACGGTTATCCTTCTCATGAAAGGTGGTCTTCAAAAACTTACCCATAGTACATCCCTTGCATTGACCTGACTGCTCAAGAGTACCCTTGGGAATTCCAGTAGAAATCTTCTGCAAAATATTCAAAGCGCCATGGTGAAGATGGCCCAATATCCTATGCCATAATTTGTCCTCATCCCGACTCACCACTTCTTCTGCTTTGCCCACCATTGTAGCGCATCCATCTACCTCCAGCTTGTAGAGATTCTTAACTCGAATCCCTATCTTCTTGGTTTAACCCTGTTGGGTCATAAAAAGGTATCTTTTGAACACCTAATTAGCCTACATTAATCATCAATCCGGAGCGCCTTTTTATTTCAAGAGTGTACTCTGTCTGAGGCTGAAATTGTCTAAGAGAAATGCTGTGAAGATGTAGTATAAAGTAACAAAAACAAAAGTAACAAATGCTTGGAAAGAAACCTAATTATAGTGACATGAATGGAAAGATTAAACTACTTCAATCTTGCAGAACATCGATCAGGGATGCAGTAGCAGTAACTCTTTCCCTTAGAAATCGATTCAAGATGACCAATCTGGGGACTTGGAAGCAAAAGCCTCTATCCTCTATAGTTGGAGATCTTAAAGCAATTGAAACGAAAGCAGATTCAATGAAAGAAACTTAAAAGAAACACAATCTGAAAAGGAACAGTAGCATGTAACTAAAACTCATCTGTTTGCTAATCAAAGACTATGAATAAGTAATGAACTAAAATGGAATAGCAACGTGAAATGAACAGCAATTACAATTCTAACATATTCAAGGCACTAGATTTCTATTTCGACAGCTTCTTACCACGCAACAATCAATTATAATAGACTATAAACTAATGGAACAACAACTCAAATCAGATACAAGTCAGCGAAGCTTTATAGTAACAACAAGATAATCGAACAGCGAATCGTGCTTCTTGTAAAGAAGGAAATAGCGATGACTATGTATGTGATCCAATCAACAATAAACCAATTCAAACATTAAACGCACTCCACACGATAGTAAGCAAAGATTAAAATACAAACAGCGAAGTGATTCCACCAGAGTCGGGCCCTTAGCGCCAGTGAAATACTGCTGGGCTAATTCAGAACTGTAGAAGGTAGATCAAACGTGTTACTTATATTAAACCAACATAAAGTCTTACAGATAATTTTTTCTCAAAACAGAGAGTTAATAAAACATTACATTACAGAGAAAATGTAAAGTCTTTCGACCACTTCCTAACTTCAACAATAATTCGTCCCCTTGTCACTAAAGGACGTGGCTTTATATATCAAATCTCGACAGACCAATCAAGGAACAAGATGAGTTTGAACAGCGATCCCTCAGGATCGAAAGATCTTGAGGGATTCGCTCCTCTGTGTTTAGTCATCATTCTGTTTGTGCTGACTGAGGCCGAGCTGTTCCCTGTATTTTCTAGGCTATTCGTTCATATCTCCTTGCCTTTGGCTGGATATGATTCAATGCTAATGGAGCAACGGTTAGATTATTCTCAACCCCGCCTTTGGTACAGTTGTTCACCTCTCCTAATTCCTGTTTGTCAATCAAAAAGTAGCCTTTAGTCATATTTTCGTATTAAATATAAACCTTTCCAATTCTATTGTAATTCCTATGATAAATTACCTTTCCAAGGCAAATAGGAATATATCTATGGTAAAAGAATGAGTAAATGCATAATAATTTCATACCTCTTTCACTGCCCAACATACCCCCCTGCTTAATATTTTTCATGCCCTCATGAAAACTATAGTTCACATGGAGAGCAGTCAAAGAATAAGTCGAATAAGGTTTGTCATCCACATGCCTAAAACCATGTAGTTCATCTAATTCCTCAAAAACATGTTTTGGTTGTCCTTCAGGAAGTTCATAAATAGCTTTGTAGTCCGAAGCAGGGTACCATGCAATAGGGCTGCGGAACCTACATCCTAACCAATATGGTCCTTCTTTTAAAACGAGATGGCTATAGGAAATGAAGCGGTCTGCAGCTAGCCCAAAGTTTCTATAATTAAATGGTTCCCTAATTTGCACATTCTGATTTGAGGTTCTCCACTGGACCTTGGCCACTATATAAGCTTGGTTCCTAATGGATGAAAAATAGTCTGTTCCATCCAAAATAATTGATTTTTGGACAGGCCCCAGAGTTTGGGTAACGCCTTCCTTTGTCATCAAACTTTTCTGTCTAGCCCAAAATTGAAGTGGGTCCTGAGGTTCACTTTTGACCCATAAATCTAATTCATTTTCCTGCCTTTGAAAGGCGTAATAGGCTTTAATCCATTTTAATTCGTTTACGGCAAAGGAAATGAAAGCTTGAAACTGAACATCTCCAATAAAAGGGCTAGGGTTTGATTCACAGTCATTTTCAAGTATTAGATTATGTAAGTAAAATTCACATAACAGGCGTTGTACTTTGACCCCATAAAGTTTGCAGCATGATATCAAGTCATCTATTGCTTTTAGCTCTATGGATTTCCCTGCCCTAACTTCCTTGATCTTTAATTGTAAATATCTTTCTAGTAAAAATAAAGCATAGTTTTTGGTGGGGCATCTACAGGCTAAGACATCAGTATACAAGGAGCAGAGAGTGTCCATTTGACTGTAGGCTAGTTTTAGTTGGTTCATTACCTTATCAGCCTTTACCTCTGCTTTCCGTCGTTTTTCATCAGCTTCAGCTTCTGCTTCATGAATAGTTCTCATTTGTTGCTGCAATCCCTGATATATTTTTCTTGGGACAGTATCTTCCTCCAATCTCTGCCTTTCTATTTGGGCTTGTGTCAATTCTTCTTGAAATCTGACCAGTGTTGGCTCACTGAAAATGTGTTGACTGCTAGATTGCATATTTTCACCCAAAACCGGTTCCTCTGGAACATCTCGTGTTGGAACAGTTGTTTTTTGCTCTGCATCCTCATAATTAGGCTCAGGTATGGTTTCTTCTGTAACTTGGGGGTTCCTATCAACGGTCACTCTTCTCTTTTTCGAGCTTCTTTTTATGGAAATGCTCCTTCTCTTAGGGGCTTGCTTAGGCATCTGTTTCATTCTCAGAACCCTAATGGTTTGCCTGAGCTGTTCTACTAGTTTATGAAGTTTTATTCACTCCTTGCGAAGCTTCTCAATCTCAGTTATTTTCCTCCTCTTTCTTAATGGAACAGCCGCTCCTTTATCTGAACCTGTTTTCTCAACATAATTTTGGTCGATATCAGCTGTGCCTTCAGTAAAATTATCTTATTGTTCTTCTCCTTGAGGCTCTTCTTCTACATTCATATGCCCTTGGCTCAATTCTCCAAGAATCACATTCTCAGTTAACTCTGCAGTCTCCTGGGGGCTTCCTGCGTCAGTGTCTTCTTTCTCTTGTTCACACCTCTCAGGAGAAGCAACCCTAGCTTCGCTAGGGTTTGCTGTTTCATTCAGTTTTTCTCCAGATGTTTCTTTATTAATAGCAGAGTATTCTGGTAGTTGATTAATATCAATATTGAGATCCAAGGGGCTATGAGGTGGTGCATAATCACTCATATTGGCCAAAATCTGGGCCAATTGGTCTTCCTGTAAAGGGCTTACGATAACATTTTCGGCCAGTTCTGTTTCATCCTGATTGCTGCTATGATTTTCCTCATCCTCCTCACATGTGTGATAAATTCCTTCCTCCTCATCTGAATACCGAATTTCTCCTTCAACTTCTTCTTCCTCCGTATTTCCTTTGATTTCTTCTTCCTCATTATCCCCTTCCTCTGCACTGGATTGTTTTTCACTACCGGTTTGGTGACTTATTTCTTCTTTGTCTGAGTAGCGAATTTCTCCTTCCAATTCTTTTTCATCATCAGTATGAGGGCTTACTCCCTCTAATTTCTCTTCCTCATCAGTGCGAGGGCTTACTCCCTCCAATTGTGGAGGTTGTTCCTCCTCTGAACTGTGCATTTCCAGGGGCTGGCTGCTGTTGCCCGGAAGTCCTTCCACCATCCTTTTATTTCGTTTCAATCGGAGGGACTGTCTATGAGTAGAAGGCTCAGAAATTGAGCCGGCCATCCTCTTCCATTTTGGAGCGGGTAGAGCTAACCCTCCGTCAATGGAAAATATTAATTCTTCCCAGCTAGTCTATTGCTAGGCGAGGCTACGAATCACTATTAAACGAATTAGACAATGGTGGCTAACCACCATATCTGCATGCTGGGATTTTCTTATACCACGAGCAGTATCATGCAACAAAGAATTTAAAAATGCAGGCAAATTAATGGTGCATTTCTGTTTTAATACAGCTAGTAGCTTAAGGTGGCGAGGTCTTACCACATCCTTTCTTCCATTGCACGTTATGTAAGCCTGCACAATCTTGGCCAACTCTGTCCATGGTTCTCCTAATGATGCTGGTTGGACTCCTTTACCTTTGATAACTAACGTCCGTCCATCGTCTTGAAAAATTTCAATGGCTTCTCGAATCCTAATCTTCTTCTGAGTCCAAATAGTCCCTTGCGCGGGAATGCCAGACACTTCTGCAATTATCTCGTCGGATATAGCTATCTGCCTCCCTGTGACCATGGAGGATCCTTCCTGTAGGTTCAATCAAAATTCGGTGGCCACTGCTTCATGGGGTTGCTGCATTCTCAAGAAATATGTAATCCACCCCAGTCTTTCTAAAATTGCTCGTGCAGCATCAGAGACGATCAATACTTGCGGTTCACTGTGAATTGGATGTCCTCCCATTTCTGCATTCTATTAATTTCTCAACACATAGTAATCACAATGGAACAGCACAGCACAGTTCGTTGAAAATTTGTTATTTCCTAAAATTTAGGGATTTTAGTCCGTATACAGGTAAGGAAATATTGGAGTTTGTTTTGCATGCAGACATCCGCGCCCCACGAATGAATGAAAGGTCACCCTCGACCGTCAATTGAGAGGAGCATGTGTGGCACAGCGGCAGTACAGCAGTAAAAAGCAGGCGTAATTATGATACATTCAATCAAATTACAGCAATTACTGAAATCAATGCATGTGATTAATCGTTAATAAATAGAAAATCGTTTTGTAATGATTCAAATATGAGGAGAAGGGACAGCATAAGATAATCATAAATACAATTGCGTTATTTACCATTTTGAACTAATATGATTGATTTGTAATGATTTTCATGTATAATAGGTTCGGAGGGAAAGGTAAGGGATTCATATGTCATTTGACATTTAAATAAAGATATAGGAAAAGGGTTAAATATAACTATTGATATGTATAAATGTGACTCCAATACCATCAGCAGAGCTCTGTTGCCCACATGTGTCCATAACCTTGACAAAGTTGCTTTCTTATCCACGGAACCATTATCCTTTATGTATGCTGAGGAAGTGTTTTTTATTGAATATCATGATGGAGGCCATTGTGCTGGCTTGGTGACCAGATAAACCACAATGCCGTTCTTCGGGAAGAAGTGAAAGGTGGGCAGGCCGGCTCGTGATGAGACCTCCTGTTCCAAGGACTTCTTGATTTTTTCAATTGTCTATTGGACCATATCCCTGGTTTGGTGGCCATACTAGGAATGCCACTTCACTGCCTTCCCTATGATCACGGTAGGCTGGCTCTTGGTGAGACCCCCTATCCTCCATCTGCAAAATCATTATTAATGAAATATATAAATATTTTTTCTTCTTTTCTTTTTCACACAGCACTTTTCCTTAGTTATTCATAAGGGATGGCTCAACACTCCTTAAGAGTAGGGATGGTGGAAGAAGTCTGAACATCTCAATAGAAAAAAATATTCCCTTATTCTTATTCCATAGATAAACATCAAAGAGAATTATAGCATGTGGGAAAGAACCAATCATGATAAAAATAATCGATCGGATTAATTCAATGGTAATAAAATAACAAAGTTATGTTATTGATCATGCCCCTTTTTCCTTTTTTTCTTATCATTACTAGACAATTTTCTTAAAAAAATGACGATTTCTTTTGATTTTTTTATTACAGTAAGCTTTAATTTGTATGATTGTATATAAATGATATATTTTCCTTCAGAAAAGTAATCAAAAATTCAAAATGCTTGCTTAAAACAAAAAAAAAATCCACAAAAAAAGTGTTGTTTCTTTAAAAAGAACAGCAAAAACAATCTGCAGAACTGTTGTTCCTTTCAAAAGGAACAGCAAAAAAATACTTTGTGGAAGTGTTGTTCCTTTGGAAAGGAACAGCAAAAGCGCTCTGCGAAACTACTGTTCCTTTCGAAAGGAACAACAGTGGTCTGCGAAACTGTTGTTCCTTTCGAAAGGAACAGCAGCGGTGTTGTTCCTTTAGAAAGGAAAAGCAAAACAAACGAAATAAACAGAATTTTTTTCTCTTTTTCTTTTTTGAAGAAACTGAATTTCATGAAACAAACGATGAAGAAATAAAGCAGTAATATTAACAGAATGTTAAAAAAACAAATTCCATAAAACAACAATTGAAAAACGAAAAAAAATGCTTTATGTACAAAAATTAAAAAAAAAGATGATTTATCAAACTGATGCCGAGGAGGAGTTCTCCCCTTCAGCGAGAATTTCCATGGTAGAATCTTCCCATAACTGTTAGTAAAAGGATTCCCGGGTAAGCGGTTTATGATACAATCGTACTCAATGACCGTTTACCTTAAAGGAATGTCCAGATCCATCAATGGTAACTAATGTAACAGTGCCATTATCATGCACTTTTTGTATTTCATAGGGTCCAAGCCATCGTGTCTGGAGTTTTCCTAGGAAATCTTGAAACCTAGAATCATATAGGAGTGCCCAATCTCCCTCGTGGAAGATCTTTTCTTTGATATCGGCGTCATGCCATTTGGCTCTCTGTTGCTGAATTAATGTTGTGTGTTGAAGAGCAGAGAGCCTAATTTCATTTAACTCATTAATTTGCTGCAGTCTTTTAGCCTGGGCTTCATTCAAATCTAGACCCACCTTTTGAGTTGTTCTTAATGTTTGAATCTCGAATTCTATAAGAAATATGGGTTCTTTTCCAATTACCAATTGGTATGGCGAATATCTTGTGGTAGGTCTCCACGTTGTTCAATATGCCCACAATGCTTCTGGAAATTTGTAGGCCCAATCTTGTCTATGAGAGGCAAAGGTTTTTGTTAATAGATTCAATTACTTTGTTCATGCTCTCTACTTGGCCATTGGCCTGTGGGTGATATGGAGTTGTAATCTTGTGCTGAACGTGGTAGTTTTGCAATGTCTCAACTAATTTATTACCTACAAACTGTGGTCCTCCATCTGTGATTATGTCCCTTGGGAGGCCATAGCATACAAAGATTTGGAAAAGAAACTGTATTACAGAGTCCTCTGTAGCTTTTGGAAGAGCTTTTGCCTCATCCCATTTGGTGATATACTCAGTTGCAACAAGGATATATGTTTTTTGGTTTGATGGGGGGCTAATAGGACCAACAAAGTCAAGAGCCCAATTTTCAAACGGTTCGATCACTAGTTGAGGGTTCAGAGGCATTTCATCAGACTTCCCAGGGCGACCTGCCCTTTGGCAGCTATCACAGGCCTGCATGAATTTCTTAGCATCTTTAAATATAGTAGGCCAATAATAGCCTGTTCGTAAAACTTTATGGGCAGTTCTACGATTTGCAAAATGTCTGCCACACTGCCCATCATGGCATGCTTTCAGGATGTCAAATACTTCATCCTCTCTAATGCATCGCCTTATTTTCATATCTGCACTTGTATGAAATAGGTGGCCTCCAATCCAGGAGAAGCGGGTACTACGGTGTATTATTTGCTTACGTTCATTAAGCGATAGATGTCTAGGTAATTTACCTATTTCCAAATAGTTCGCTATATCAGCATACCACGGTGTTCTGATAGTAACAGCGAAGAGATGTTCATCTGGAAAGTGGTCTTCAACTGATTCTATATCTGTTGGCTTTGGCATTCTTGACAGAAAGTCAGCTACAGGGTTCTCTTTCCCAGGTTGATCTCTGATTGTGATGTCGAATTCCTGTAGTAAAATCAACCATCTTGTCACTCTTCCGTTTGTAACAAGTTTATTTGCTAAAAATTTAATGGCAGAGTGATCAATATATAGTACTACAGGATACCTAGTTATGTAATGCCTAAATTTGTTTATAGCATGAAATACAGCTAAAAATTCTTTCTCAATCACAGTATAATTTAATTCAGTAGGGGATAGATTTTTGCTAATATAGTAAATTGCATATGGCTTCTTGTCTTCCTCCTGCCCAAGTACTGCTCCAATTGTTGTGTCTAAGGCATCAGATGAAATTTGGAATGGAAAATTCCAATTTGGGCCCCTCAGCACTGGGGTTGTTGAAACGAGCTTCTTCATATCATTAAATGCATTGTCACATTTATCTGTCCAAGTGAAATCAACATTTCCAGTCAGTGCATATAAAGGTGCAGCTATTCGTGAATAATGTTCTATAAATTTTCTATAGTAACCAGAAAATCCAAGAAAGCTACGTACCTCTATTTGTGTAGTAGGTGTAGGAATTAACAAGAGTATTTGAATTTTAGCCGAGTCTACTTGAATTCTAGCTGCTGAAATATAATGCCCTAAGATAACTCCTTCAGTCATCATCATAAGACACTTTTCGTTGCTTAAGCAAAGCCTAGTGTCAATACATCTTTGCAATACTTTTTCTAGGTTTTCCAATGCAGGCTCAAAGTCATCCCCATAGGGTGTGAAATCATCCATATATACTTCGAGGCCTTCATTTATTAAGTCTGCAAAAATGCTGAGAATTTCCCTTTGGAATGTAGCAGGAGCATTGCATAGGCCAAAAGGTAGGACTCAGTAGGAAAATGTCCCCCATGGACAGGTAAAAGTAGTTTTGTCCTGATCTTCAGGGGCAATCTGGATTTGGTTGTACCCACTGAAGCCATCAAGGAAAGAGAAGAATTTCTTTCCTGCCAATGTGTCTAATACCTGGTCAATGAAAGGAAGGGGAAAGTGGTCTTTATGTGTTGCCTTATTAAGTTCACGGTAATCTACACATATCCTCCACTTTCCGTTCTTTTTTGGTACTACCACTAATGGGGAGACCCACTTGCTATTAGATATTGGGTAGATGAAATTAACATCCAATAGTTTTTGTAATTCAGCTTTCACAATATCTTTAAGGTGAGGATTTAGTCTCCTTTGAGGTTGGCGAATGGGTCTTGCATCTTTTTCAATGTAAATGTGGTGAGTACACAATTGAGGATCAATTCCTTTCATATCGGGGTAATCCCATGCAAAGGCTACTTTGTATTTTCATAATAATTGGACCAATTTCTCTTCTTGTTCAGCAGTGAGATTTTTATTAATATTCAAAGTTTTTCCCGGCTCAATTTCTACAACCTTGCTATTGCTCACAGAAGTAGTAGGTATTGTTTGATCAGGAATATCTTTGAAAGGATCTTCTTCTTCTTTATTATCAAATGCTGCTCTGATCATGTGACATTGAAAATGAGATCTGGTTTGTGATTTATTGATAAAATTATTAATGATATCATCCTCTATTTGATATTTAAAATCAAGAGCATTTTCTATAGTTAGAGGTGATCTCATATTTTCCATAAGATATGATGCAGGTGGTTTTCTTGTTTTGATTATTGATAGACTTGGCTGGGCTAGGGGATATAGGGCTAGATTCTTGACATAATTTCCCCTTGTAATTGTCATGTTGCCTTGTCGACATCCAATATAAGCATCGGCAGTTGCCAACCAAGGTCTACCTAGAATTAACGGATTTCCATCTAGCTGATTCTTTGGATTGATAACCAGGAAGTCAGCAGGGTATTCCCAGGAGTCTACAGATACCATTAATCTTGTAGTATACCTTCTGGTTTGACTACTGATCGGTCAGCCAATTCCAACAAGGTTGTTTTTGGTTCCAGTGATGTAATGCCAAGTTTTTGACAGGTGGTGGTTGTTAAAATGTTAATTGTTGCCCCTAAATCAACTAAGGCATTTGGAAATGATTAGCCATTGATCTGCACTGTCACTATAGGATTTCCTGGGTCTTCATATTTGATGGGTGTTTCCATTCCTGATAATAATTCAGATAATGTACCGACTATTTGGACAGTAGGATTGGTTGTTGTTCTCCTCTTTGGCTTCTTTATGCATGGTTCCTTAATAGTTTTTGCATATATAGGAATATCTTGAATAGCTTGGAGGAGAGGGATTTTTATACACAAATTTTTTAATTCTCCCAGAAGATGAAAATTAGGTTGTTCTAATGGACAAGGTATAATTAATCATTCTGGGAATGGTGGAGAGGAAGTTGTTACTTGTTGTTGACTTCGTTGTTGATTTTGTTGCTGAACTTCCTTCTCACTTTGTACTGTTTGTTCTACAGGTAATGGATCTTCAATGTGGACATCATTGTTTCTCTCTGTTTCGACTATGCGCCCAAATCTTAATTGAAGATCATTGCACTCCCTCAGTTCAGTTTCTACTGCTAGGGGTTCCATTATTTGAACAGACTGAACTGGCCTATTGTTTGGGTTTGGGTTGGGTTGGGCTGGGAGTTGTGGTCTTAAATTGGTATGGGGATTTGTATACGAAGCTAGCAGTGTAGGTTGAGAGAGAGGAATTGATCCAACTGGCTGATTTGTAGGTTTTTTCCAATTTGACTGCTAGGCCTGACTCTAGGAAGTAGAGGGGACCATTGTGTAGGCCAGAAAGGTGAGTAGAAAGGAAAGAAAGGCCAATTATTTTGATTTGTTTGATTTGGCCAAGATGTGGGAGGAAATGGTTGTTGTGACCAATTATGGAAAGATGGTTGATTCTGCCACATCCCACTATATTGTTGAGAATTATATTGAGGAGGTTGAAAAGAAAATGGATCATTTGGCATACCTGATGGTCGTGGCTGCCATTGTCGGCGCTGATTAAGCAGACATACCACTTCTGATTCCTCTTCTGCCTCCTTATAAACTGCTTTTAGGCCAGGAAGCAAAGGACATCCTTCTGTAGGGTGATCTTTCGTGCAAATGGCGCAGACTTTAATACATCCAACGGACATTCTTTGTGGTTGTGCTTCTTTCTACATCTGGGACAGAATATTGCCAAGTTCTACTCTGCTTCTGCTTGTTTCTGTTTGGCTTGCATAATGTCGAACTATGTTGTTAGAGTCCCAACTATGTCTGTCTTAAAGTCTTCTAGCAGATTTCCAATCTCTGCACGAGTCACACTTTCATTAGAGGTCTTATTTTCCCTTGTGATTATATCACGTTCTGCTGATTTCAACCTTGTATTGCCCCTCGAACTCCTGATACACAAATCAATGATGTTAGGATAACTTTCCTGATATATATAACCTTTTCCCATAATATTCAATGTTTCAACCGATTGATCTTTCATTCCCCTAATTAATGTGGTTTTCAAAACATTATCAGGTAAGGGTAAAGATGCATAAGGGGATCTCTGAAGATTGTATTGAAACCGTTCCACATACTCTTCCAAGGTCTCATTTGGTTTTTCTATCATTTGGAATATCTCATCTTTTAATTCCCGAGACCTGCAATAATATTGATACTTATTTAAAAATGCAACCTTCATATGATCCCAATCAGTTATGACACCCCCACCTAATCCCATAAACCATCGTAGGGCTGCCCCTTTTAATGTAGAAGGGAATAGTTTTAGTTTTTGGGCATCGGTGGTGCAATCGTATCCTCTGCACAGCACATCAAACTCAAATAAAAATGCAACTGGGTCCTCTGATGTTAAGCCGTGAAATGTGGGAATATTTTGAAGAGGAATATCTTTCATGGGTGCATTGACTGCAGTATCTACTATAGGATATTGTAGCGTAGAGGTCTGCTGTTGATTCTAATTTTGGTTTTGGGCCATTTGATCGAATATATGCCAATATCCCTCTGGGATTTCCAAGGAATTTCTAGGTTGACGAGCAGGGTCAGGAATAGCTTTGACAGCACTCCCTTTGTCTGGGATAGTAAGTATTTCCTGTCGACCCACTGTTTGAAGTGATTCAGGACCTTGGTTCTGAATAAGTTGAACAGCACTTCCCTTATCTGGGCTACTTATTGTTTGGGCAGTTTCAATAGGAGATTTCAAGTTTGTGATTTCTCCTGTTTCCCCTTCTCCTTCTCGGAGATTGCTAGCGTTCCCTTCTTGAAGGAAACTTATGCAAGGATTCTCAATTTCTTGGGAATCTTGCTCAATTCCCTCTGTTTGACTATGTATCTCAACAAAGGCTTCAGATGGTGACTCTGTAGCCTGAAGGGAACTAGTAGGTTGTCTAGAAGTAGTTCTTTTAAATCCTACTGATGGCTGAGATTCAGTTCTTTTAAGGATTTCATCAATAAAGGTTGTGCGCCCAAGGGTCACCGGTCCCTTAGGTTTTTCAATTTTAGGAGGAATTTTGTTTCGCTTAATTGATTTATTCATTCAAAGAAACAAACCTTCATTCCTACCTAAAGAAAGAAGCTTACCTACTTCTGTTGTGAAGCGGGCTGCGAGCAAGTGTGTTTCTTGCCCAGTGCGCAGGTTCTTACCTTCTGTCTTTAATAACCAATTCTCCACAAGCAGAAGAAAATCAACTGTGCATTACTCCTTTAAAATGGCATACACTCTCCCCGGCAACAGCGCCAAAATGTTGGGTCATAAAAAGGTATCTTTTGAACACCTAATTAGCCTACATTAATCATCAATCTGGGAGCGTCTTTTTATTTCAAGAGTGTACTCTGTCTGAGGCTGCAATTGTCTAAGAGCAATGCTGTGAAGATGTAGTATAAAGTAAAAAAAACAAAAGTAACAAATGCTTGGAAAGAAACCTAATTACAGTGACATGAATGGAAAGATTAAACTACTTCAATCTTGTAGAACATCGATCAGGGATGTATTAGCAGTAACTCTTTCCCTTAGAAATCGATGCAAGATGACCAATCTGGGGACTTGGAAGCAAAAGCCTCTATCCTCTACAGTTGGAGATCTTAAAGCAATTGAAACAAAAGCATATTCAATGAAAGCAACTTAAAAGAAATGCAATCTGAAAAGGAACAGCAACATGTAACTACAACTCATCTGTTTGCTAATCAAAGACTATGAATAAGTAATGAACAGAAATGGAACAGCAACGTGAAATGAACAGCAATTACAATTCTGACATATTCAAGGCACTAGATTTCTATGTCGACAGCGTCTTACCATGCAACAATCAATTATAACAGACTATAAACTAATGGAATAGCAACTCAAATCAGATACAAGTCAGCGAAGCTTTATAGTAACAGCAAGATAATCAAACAACGAATCGTGCTTCTTGTAAAGAAGGAAATAGCGATGACTTTGTATGTGATCCAATCAATAATAAACCAATTCAAACATTAGACGCACTCCACACGATAGTAAGCAAAGATTAAAATACAAACAGCGAAGTGATTCCACCAGAGTCGGGCCCTTAGCGCCAGTGAAATACTGCTGGGCTAATTCAAAACTGTAGAAGGTAGATAAAATGTGTTCCTTATATTAAACCAACATAAATTCTTACAGAGAAGTTTTTCTCAAAACAGAGAGTTAATAAAACATTACATTACAGAGAAAATGTAAAGTCTTTCGACCACTTCCTAACTTCAACAATAATTCATCCCCTTGTCGCTAAAGGACGTGGCTTTATATATCAAATCTCGATGGACCAATCAAGGAACAAGATGAGTTTGAACAGCAATCCTCTATGTTTAGTCATCATTATGTTTGTGCTGACTGAGGCTGAGTTGTTCCCTGTCTTTTCTAGGCTATTCATTCAGATCTCCTTGCCTTTGGCTGGATATGATTCAACACTGATGGAGCAGCAGTTAGATTATTCTCAACCCCGCCTTTGGTACAGTTGTTCACCTCTCCGAATTCCTATTTTTCAATCAAAAAGTAGCCTTTAGTCATATTTTTGTATTAAATATAAACCTTTCCAATTCTATTGTAATTCCTATGATAAATTACCTTTCCAAGGAAAACAGGAATATATCTATGGTAAAAGAATGAGTAAATGCATAATAATTTCATACCTCTTTCACTGCCCAACAGACCCGTTGTTTTATGTCGTAAGAAATCTTTTCCATCACTAAAAGCAACGTCATAACCTTTGTCTTCCAACATTGCAACCGAGACCAAGTTCTTCTTCAGACCTGGAACTTGCATGACATATTTCAACAAGAATGGATTACCAGAATCCCCCTCAAAGGTAATGGTCCCTATGTCGGTTGCACTGTATCGACCATAGTCACCCATATCTATATGCATCTGGAGGTCCTTCTCCTCCAAGTCACTAAACAACTCCTTGTCTCCCGTCATCTAGAAAGATGCACCACTATCAAGATACCACACTGATCCCATATATCTTGAAACCAAACATGCAATCAAAGAGAAATAAAGTTCAAATTGTGAGGCTAAGGCCTCTCCAGCTGTAGCTCCAGCAACCTTCTTGTTCTTCTTCTTCTATGGGCAGTTAGTGGCGAAATGCCCATGTTCGTGATAGTGAAAACACTTCACTTTGGACAAATCCTACTTCTTGCCTTTTGCTTCAGATTTTGAAGGAAATTTCTTCCCCCTTCCCTTTCCTTGATTTGGCAACCAAAGCACAATTCTCTTCATCTTCATTCTTCGATGAAGAGCCATCCCTGGCACCCCGCCTTATCTCCTCCTGCACAAGATCCGACCAAAGTAGCTCCCATCCTGGCAATTTCTCCCATCCATTGACAAAGTCTACGTAGCTATGCCAGCTCTTTTGAAGCCCAAGGAGAACCAAGCTCATGAAGTCTTCATGATCAATAGTGATCCCCACACTTCCCAGTTCATCCCTAAAGTGGACAAACTTCGTGAGATATTTTGGAATACTGTCGCCCTTCTCCATTTTTATTTTTTTGAGCTTGTCTTTCAGCGCCAACTTCCTCTGGTCACTGCTGCTTTGGAACAAATCTGTCAAAGAATTCCACATTAAGAATGGAGTGGCTTTCCTGTGAAGGCTGGACACAATATGGTCCTTCAAACCTTCCAACAGAATTATTCTTGTCTTTGATATCTTCTTTTCCCATGCGTCAAGTAATGCAGCATCGCTAGATCCCGACTTAGGAACATTGCTATCGATGAACTCCTTCAGTCCATTATCCTCCAGCACCACCTCCATCCTATCCTTCCAGGCTATGTAATTCGAGCTTCCACCAAGGGCATACTCCAATCGCAACCCATTGAAAGACATTTCAATGTATAAGGCTCAAATTCTACACCAAGAATTTTCTGTAGCAAATTCGAATTGTCCACCAGCACAAACTTAGCAATTCTTCACAATTGCAATCTTCAAGAATTAACACTACTCTAATACCATGCAGAAATTATATACAATATGCATGTATATATCCATATTCTCCTGATCTAACAATATTTTATCTTCTTGCTAAATACAGAATCCTTCCACTGTTAATCTTTTGCGGACATTAAAATCAATTGCAAACACATGAAGCAAATAAAAACAATCGCACATAACACAGTTTTTTAACGGGAAAGCCTGAAGCTGAAAACCCAAACTATCATATATTATGTATCATGGAGATCATGTAACAATCTCATACAAATCTTATTACATCAAGCTGTCAGTACAATCAATCGTCACACACTAATCAAAAGAAATCTGCAAATCCATGCATTGATTTCTTGCCACCTTCTAGCCTACCTCCACTGCGCAATCCCTGCTGAAGAATAGCTTTGAATGAATTCAAATTACCCTTTCCTTGACTGCGCAATCCTCAATGGAAACTCCAATGTGTGTGTGATGCAATCAATGCATCACTATAGTCACAATAGATAGTCAGTCTTTCCCTTTCACCTATCTCTCCACTAGGTCTCCACTGGAACTGCCATGAAATGTAGTTAACTGTTGTATCGTTCAGTTGATTAATGAGTTATTATTTGTGAATTAATTAACTAATTAATTCACTCCACTCTCAGTAATGTATCATTCAGTTAGACTAGATACAACTAGCTCAATTGAGTTTAACTCCATTAACTAAGTTAAACTGAATAACAACTCCATGAACTACTCTTCCAGCTATGTCATAACTTTGCCACTTCAGTTCTAACTAAGTCCTCCATGCATGAACCACCAGCAAACCCTAGGAATTGCGTAATTCCTTCAGCCCACTGATTTTCCAAATTTGTGCATTAAAACTAGGTGCTCCAAGAGAATAAGTTGTTGTTTATTGTCGAATTATTATTAAGAGCTAATAATAATCGACACTTTTATTTTTAGATCGACGATCTATAAATAGACTTTTCCCAATATTCTAAAAATATAATTTCATCTATTTTTCCAACTTGACCAACCATCTACAAATAGCATCCTGCAACTTCTGAAATATGATCACCATGTCTAAAAATAGACATAATCTAAAAATAGACTTGAGCCAAAAATAGCCTGCGGGCCCATTTACTGAAGGCGATTCATTTCACTAAGCTCATCATATTGTTGAATTTAAAAAATTTGGCCATCGATATGGGGGGCATCATTAACCTAAAGAAGAGAAGCATGGTATTCAAAAATAACAGTACAAGGGTAATAGTACCATTAGATCCTGCGGAAGGCGAACGTTATACAGAACCAGTGTGCGATGAAGAGGACGTGGATCACATCTATAAGTTGACTGCATGGGATGAAGATTGGATAAACCCCATGGCGGAGGGAGTACTCTGCTGGGAAAATGACAGTGAATGTTTCTCCGACTCTAATGGGAAGATAGAGAATTGGAAAAATCGGTTACATGATGTCTCTGCGCTGCGATGTCTTCGAATCACAAAGAACTTCCGTTGCATCTCTTCAGAGGTAAGAGATCTACCTTACTTTGATGGTTTTGGTAATGTTGGGGACTTTTAGCAAGCATTTGAAGCCGAGGTTCCCAGAGAACGAAGGTTATGGGCCCTTAACCTAGTTATGCGTGCAACCCCTGCACAATGGTGGGAGATGCATAAGGGAGCGTTCCAAGAGTGGGCAGATTGTCGAGACATGATGCTCCTGCGATTTGAGACTCCAGTAAAGGTGCAGTTCAGGCTATTCCTTGGCCTAGGGGATCCACAGGAACACGCAATTTCATGGATGGAGGCGTGGGGCGACCAAACTACAGAAGAATGGGTTCACTTATTCACTCATGCGTTGGGTCCAATCCCTACTGCCTGGTACTTGGATACGGAGCTACATCAATGCACCCGCCATTGGGAAACTCTGAATAATGACTTTATAGTAACATTTGGACTGATAGAGGGTTTCGAGGTACTTGACTAAGCTCTGCACGACATAGATACATTTGTGTTTGGAAAATCCAGCTCCTCTGCAGTATTCGGGGCGCCGACATGGTAAATGCAGATGCAGGATATTGTCAACTGTCGTAGCTTGGCAAGAGAGGAGGGTGAAGATGATCCGATGTCTGTCTCTATCTCAGATTCGAAAGGGGAGTGTGCCGTTGAAGGACCTCCCCTGAAAGAAGTAGATGTCACTAAGCCTCTCAAGCTGCGCGAAGTGAACATTGGGACGAAAGAGCACCCTCAATTGGCTAAGATTGGGGACTACTAGGATGATGATACAGTAAGCAAAGTGGCCGAATTACTTACAGAATACCAGGACTTGTTCCCAAAAAAAAATTCAGAGTTGAAGGGGATCATGGGGGACTTAGGGGTCATACATATCACTCTCAAACCCGATGTGTGGCCCATAAAGCAATGACCTTATAGGTTGAACCCCAAGTATAAGCAGAAGGTCAGGCATGAACTCGACAAATGATTGCTACGGGTATCATTGAACCTGTTGAACATTCATACTTGGTTAGTCCAATGGTGGTTTAGGAGAAAAAAACTAAGGGGGAGATTTGGATCTGTGTGGACCTATGCAAGTTGAACGATGCTTGTGTTTATCATCCATTCCCAACGCCATTCTCAGACGAAATCTTAGACAACGTGGGAGGACAAGAAGCATACTCCTTCACAGATGGGTTCTCAGGATACTATCAGATAAGAATCACACCTAAGGACCGCAACAAGACCACGTTTGCCACTGAGTGGGGATATTTTCATTATACTATCATGCCATTTGGACTCAAAAATGCCCCTGCTATCTTCTCGCAGGTCGTTATCGCAGTGTTCAAAGAATTCATTCACAAGTTCCTCGAGGTGTATTTCGATGATTGGACTATCTTCGGCATGGTAAAAGCACATGTATCAAACCTGCGCATGATGTTGGATGTCTGCCGGAAACACCAGATTTCCCTAAACATCAAGAAGTGTATCTTCTGCGTACCCTTCTAAATCTTGCTCGGCCACATAGTTTGTCGGCAAGGACTAATGGTAGATCTTGCCAAAATCACAGTTATCATAAACTTTCCAGTACCAACCACGGAGAAACAGCTGCACTCGATCCTTAGACACACGGGCTACTACAGGAAATTCATTCAAGGATATGCTGATTACTGCTCCTATGGAAAAATTTCTCAAGAAGGATGTTTCGTTCTTTTGGAATGACGAATGTCAAAAGAGCTTCGAGTTACTTAAAGAAAAGATGGTCTCGGCACCAATTCTCATCTTTCCTGATTGGGAGAAGGTATTTCATGTTCACATCGATGTGCCAGGCATTGCTCTCGGAGTTGTCCTTACGCAGCCGAGAGAGGGAGATATTGACGATCTAGTTGCCTTTGCAAGTAGGAAGCTCTCTTGTGCGGAACGCAACTACTCCACCACAGAGTGGGAGGGATTGACCATGGTCTACAGTTTGCAGAAATATCGGCATTACTTGTTAGGAGGACACTTCAAAATGTTCACAGACCATTCAGCTTTAAAGTACCTGGTCAATAAGCCTGTGTTGGGGGGGGGAATATGTCGATGGCTACTGCTATTTCAGGAGTATGACTTTGAAATCATCGTCAAGCCGAGAAATTTGAATGCTGGGCCGGACCACTTTTCCCGAATAGAGAGTGGCGAGGAGCCAACTGACCTGGAAGCCGAATTTCTTGATGCAAAACTATTTTCTATTAAGGTATTTTATGCACACTTCACTGATATCATTCAGTTCTTGACTACTAGGACAACACCTCCAGAGTACTCTGTACAGCAGAAGAAAGAGTTATTCACTTGGGCAGCAGAATTTACCATCATCACAGGTCATTTATATAAGATGGGGGCAGATGAAGTATTGCGGCGATATGTTTTGGAGCACAAAAGGCATGCTATCTTGGAAGAGGCTCATGACGGAGTAGCAGGATGTCACTACGCAGGGAAGGCAACGGCGCAAAAGATATTGAGAGCTGGGTTATGGTGGCCAACCCTGCATAATGATGCCCATGACTATTTTAAAGTCTACGATACGTGCCAATGAATAGGGAGGCCATCCCGTAGAGATGAAATTCCCCTTCAACCACAAATGGCTCTACAAGCATGATAAATGGGCTATTGATTTCATCGGTCCTATCAAGCCACCAACAAAGAAGATGAGTGTGCACTACATTATTATGGCCATCGATTATGTAACCAAGTGGGTGGAAGCGCAAGAAGTAAAGGATTGTACTACGGATACCTCTGCGCATTTCATCTTTGAACAAATCCTGACCAGATTTGGATATCCAAAGATTCTCATGAGCGATAGAGGTATGCACTTTGTTAATGAAACAATTCGAGCTTTGATCGAGGAGTTCTGGATCCATCATGTGAAGAGCACGCCATATCACCCCCAGGCCAACGACATGGTTGAAGCTTTTAATAAAATCTTGGAGCAAGCACTGACAAAGGTATGCAATGTTGATCGCAATGATTGGGACATGCGCATCCCATCAATCCTCTAGGCTTGTCAAACAACCTGTAAGAAGTTAACAGGAAAACCCCATTCCGGTTGGTTTATGGTAAAGAAGTCGTTATGCCCATGGAGTATATTGTTCCTATTCTACGTATCGCGGAATTTTCAAACATGGCAGAACCTGACATCATGGAGGAGCGATTAGCGTAGCTTATGGCTTTGAAGGAAGATCGGTTTATTGCAAATTTCCATCAACAAGTCTAGGAGGCCTGCGATAAAGCCTGGCATGATCGACACACTCGCTAGAAGACATTCATGGAAGGCGAATTGATCCTCTTATACGATAGCTAGTTTTCAAAGCATCCCAGGAATTTCCAACAGCGTTGGCTTGGTCCCTACACAATTAAGGAGATCACGGATGGCGGAGCGGTTAGGCTTGCTATCCTGTGAAATGATATGCTCCCAGGCTACATCAATGGTAGCCGGCTCAAACTGTATCGGATCAAATGACGCTATGGCCGAAGTAGCCATACAGGTGCAGGTGGAGTCCCCACCACCACAGTGACTTGGGATGAGTCACAAGATTGTGTTGGGGGACTATTGGAACAGGGTCTCCTACAAAGCTCCGAATTTGGTCCATTTTGTATATTTTTTATTATATTTAGTCTAACGCAGGGGTTTTGGGGTGGTTCAAAGCCCCTAATGCATTGTAAGTGGGTCAAGGGTAGACCAACAGTCCGCAAACCACGATTTGCGGACCATTGGATGCGTAGGCTAAAGTAGTATAAGTATTTGAACCTTTTTTGAGTTGTAAGGCAGAAAATGAATTAAGAATAGTGCGAATTGCGAATTAGTAGATCTGTTTTGGGTTATTAGGGAAAGGACTCTTGCTGGTTGTGTGTGCGGATATCCTCAGTCCTACTATGTGTGGACCCTGCTGCTATGTGCACGGGTTGGGTTTTGGGTATTGTAAAAGGATCTGAAGGATTAATGAAAGCGGAAGATTGTTAAATATATGAATCTCTTAATTCGACTCTATGATATCTATTATGTTATGTATGATTCTATGTTGAGCTCCGAAAGTAACGGTGTTATTTTCTTATGTTGCGTTGACATTTGATCTAAATCTGTCTATTATACTTTATGAAAGAATAGCTGCGATAGTTGCTTTATTGTCCTGTATCTATTGTTTACTATGATCATAAGTAGTATTGTGCACGTGGATGCAAAGGGACTGATAGATCTGGGTTTTGTGATCTACGATCTAATATTTGTGAAGTCAAGCGCAACTCTGCCTGACTTACCTACCCTCTCCCAGGGTGCGGAAACCTAGTTCCAGTACCCTCCCATACTGCTTCGGGTGAGACTTTGGCCTACGCAAGCAGGTCAATACCGAAAGGGCCAGTAGTATAGGGGTTTGTTGGCAAACCTTAACCTCCGAACCTGGGTCAGGACCCCTCGAGCCAAAAGTAACATCTAGAGGACCGAAACTATGCAATGTGTAGTTTAGGGAGGCCAAGTGAAGCTAGATATCTTAGTCATGAATTTTTTTCCAAAAACGGCTAAGTGTGGGATTGGTGAGACTAGTGTGAACAATAATAGGACTTAGATTTTGAAAACACACTGAGAATAATTTAATGAATCAATCAACATAGATCATCCATAACACATGAATAATTCATTTCCCTTCATGCGACAACTTTACGACAACTGCGACACTAAAGATACACTTTGCGACGACCATGATGACACTTGTCTGACAATGCTTAAAACTTTGGAAATGAGTGTGGTGGATACCTACATGGTTAGAACAACTTATTTTCACAAATATGACTTCTCGAAACCACCAGAAAAGGATTATATACATGGTGCGACAACGAACATGCGAAAAGACAATGTTTTTCCTAACTTGCAGAAGGGGGCAAAACACTTTAAGAAAACACATGGAATGAGTTTCAAAGTTTGTGACGACAATAAACAAGACCAAGGAAGGCTCTGAAATTGGGCATAGACAAAAATTTTGAAGATTTTTGTAGCAGTGAGAACAAATTTATTAATGATGAAGTCACACAAGATAAATAATGAATAAATAATTGATAATTATCAATCTAGGAAATCCTTAAAAATCAACATGAGCTTCTTGTGGATTTTTCATATTTGGTTATTTAGGCCGAAGTTTCATTTATGGTCATTTACACTTATTTTTGGCATATTTTAGTTGGTATTGCAGATTTTAAATTCCAAAATAAATTACATGTGACAAATCAGGAATCAGAAAGGTTTCCAACATGAAAATGTGTATGGAAAACTCCTAGGAAACGTCTATTTGATATTTTCAAATTTTTAAAACATAAAGGTCATTGACATAGTATAAAAATTTCTTTACATTATTCTTTCAATTACGAGAGTAGGCCAACGGACTTATAAGTTGTAAAATCCAATCTAAGGAAATATAACAAGAATTAAGATAAAATCGAAGATTTGTAAATATGATTAAACTTTTCCTTGTCATTTACCAACACCTAACAATCTGACAACACACTCTCTTATTTGTGTCAATTTCTGCCATCTTTCTTCCTGTAGAGATGGTACTGTAATGGGTACTGTCACTGTCATGTAGTCTTATGGTAGTAAATAATCTATAGACTTGGAAATATGGCTTTCCACTATGTTTCCCTGTAGTTTCTAATTTGATTATTTAATTAGTGTGGATGGTAGGCATTATAGTACATTTGTGTGTTAGGGCCAACTATTGTATATATGATTTTGGTAATTTCGAAGCTTTTTTTGTGCGATTCACAAAATGTCACAAATGTAGTCTAACACGACAACACAAGGTTGAACGATGTGTTGCTTATTAATAAATGAGATAGTTGTAATCGACTTGAGTTCCTCTATAAACTGATTCCACCATTGTCTCGAATATCGTCAAGTAAATTTTACTTTACCAGTCCCTCAGTGAGGGATAGGCCTTGAATTTGACATGCATAGAAAATTTTGAAATGTTAAATTGATTTTTTTGTTCATCATATTTTTTTGAGTGATTTAGACCGTAGTTATCAAATTCAAATTCCAATACTAATTTTATTTCTATAGTTTAAAATTCAATATTAAAAAAATTTGGGAATATAAATATTTAGATATTTTATTTTTTTCAATATTTAGCCAAAAAAAAACATTATTATAATATCCAAAACCTGAGAAACTTTTAAAAAATTGGTTTCAATAATAAATGTTGCAAATAAAATTATATGTTAAAACAAAGTGCATCATTTTACATTATAATAATCCAATTTAAACTGAACTTTGAACGAATTCCACATTACAGTGAATAATTTAGGTTCCACATTACCAAGTTTATGTTTGGAATGTGGTTATATATTAAGTGTGTATAAACATTCTCTTAAAATATATAGTTATATTTTCCAATTACTATAATTCATTTATCAAATTAAATTAATATTTATTATTTTTAATTACTAATTATTTGTTAATATAATTAAACCAAAATTTATTTTAAGATATAAAATATTACTATTATAATTTAATACTTATTCAAATTTCTAATTAAAAATCCACTAATCTTATAAATTATTACCAAATTTTAAAATTTGCATATAAAACTTCAAATAACTTTTCCATTCATTAATGGATAACATATGCCATCTCATATATCTGAAACTGTGGGCCATTTTATTGTGAATCTATAGATTCATCTATACCGAATTCCAAACTTACGCCCAATAGGATGTCCCAATTTTTGAATTTTTTTGGTCAGTATCCCCAACTTTGGTAACTATGATTTAGATTGAGGTTAAATTTGACTATCCATATAGTAAGAACACCTATTTTTGTCACCATTTTTTTTGGATTAGTTGCCAATGATATTTTTACAGACACTGAAAGGAACATTGGGAAATATTAGAAAGATTATAGTGACATTGTCTATTTGAACATAGTTGACATATATTCTATACTTTACTGTAAAAAAAATTTCTAAAAATAACTACATTAAAGCCTAACTCCCGATTATTGTTATAAAAAATTGGTTGTAATCCTTAGAAATTATTGTATATATTTATGATTAATAAATAGATTAAGTATTTCCAATATTTTTAGTTATGGAGACATAACTGTCTCCTTTTGATGTGATTGTATAGATATGTGCTTCAAGTATTAAGTAAAAGCATCACAGAATACTACATTTTGATCATGGAAATCTCCAAACTTGTGTAACTATGGTATCGGAGCCTCTAGACCGAACTCCATTGGCCTGAAACCAGTGGAGTGTGCCCTGTAGCAGAAGTTGTAGAATCCGTGTTGAGCTGACCTGGCAGATTGGACGTAACCTAGTGAAGTTGTGTGAAACAGAAATAGAAACAGAAGTTTTCTTGGACGACGGAAAAATCGACGGAGTCAGTGGTTTTGTCAACCACAACGGCACCACCTTTTGGCGGTTTCAAAAATCAGGTTTTTTCCCCGTAATGAACCACATCCACTCATTTTTTGTATTGAATGTTTTTTTAAATCCGCCTTATGGAAACACGCCCGCGTTAAACCTCAGGAGGTAAAGTGACTCTGGGGACCATATTGGGAAGTGGCACTCATCTGCGAGATAAGTTTGGTGGAGGAAGTATTCACACCACACATGTTGATGTCATTGATTTCTATTAACTGCCCGTTGGATTGGATAACCTGTGTTTGAATCAGTTGGTTCTTCCATTTATTGGTTTTTTAAAAATGTTGTTAGCTGGATGTGGTCGAAAGTTGTGAAACACCATTGATGTGATCTCATAATTGTTCGTTGTCGGATCCTCGGAGCACAACTTAATCTGGACGTCACCTCTATGTTTGTGTTGATCGGATGTCATCGGATTGGTTTGTTTTATAGTTAATTTTTATTGAACTGTAAGTAAAATTGGTGCCTGGTTGAAACAGAGTTTCTTTTGTGCCTCATCGAAACAGAGATTTTTTTTTTTAAGGGATTTATGTACAATTACAATTCTGACTATTATTTTATTTGCAAAAGATGAATTTTTTGGTATTTCTGGTTGGTATTGTTCTGTCTTGAAAAGAAAATTACTAACAGTGGTACAGGAAAATAAAAAATTACACTTATTTTTAATAATCTATGAGATGGACTCTGTGAAAGAAAAGAAGGTAATGTACCAAAACCTCCTGATGAGGAAAAATAGTTAGAAATCTAGGAGGGTTCCGATAAGAAGGCCTATGCTTTAATTTCCACTTCAGTCTCATAATAGTTAAGCAGACACATAGTTCAAAATAAAATAGCATATGATGCAATAGAAAATTTGAAAGAGATTTATGATTCACATTTTGAATTGGAAATTATACAATTATTATTGAGGTTGTTTAATCTAGAAATGAAAGATAATGATCCATTAAAACTTGTTTATGAAATTAAAGCCATCAATCATGAAATTGAATCTACTAGAGTCAAAGTTGATCTCCAACTTACTACCTTTATAAAATCTCTTTACCTTGGTTATTCACACTACTTGGAATCTCTCCAAGCAAGTGAGTAATTAAAAGATTTAGATTTCAACAAATTAGTAGAGAAAATTGCAGAAAGAGAGAAGGATTTATCTCTCATATTCACTTTCCTCCTCTTAAGAAAAGGTAGTAGACTAAGGAAAGGTAGTAGCTACTTGTCAGTTTGTTTCTAGATTTGTCTTTGAATCTAGGGAGATCACTCTTGTCAGCAAGAGTGATTTGCCCGCTATAACACTAAGTTCACTTCATGTAGTAGCAATGAGAGGAAAGAGAACTCAACAACTATGAACAAAAAGGAAAGATTGGTTTCAAATGTTTTGGGATTGATGGATGAAAGGGAGGCCTTAGGCCAATTCCTTATGTGTTTGGGTTATGGAGTCATGAATGTAATTAGACGGTGTTCTAAATAAGATTTAGTCATGAATCATAAGCACACAAATTGGCGTACCATATAATTGCAATAATTTGGTTGCTAAATTTATAGGTTTGATGGTGGAGAGTCTTTATAAAATTCAATAATCAAGGTAATCACAAGGTTGCCCCCTACCAAAGGCTATCTACAAATACCTAATCATTTAATTTAGATTGCATCATGTTTTTATCTTGAAGGTAGGAAACAAAGAATAAAGATAGGAGAAGGAAGGATCCAACAACCTCAATCTTTCCATTAAGGTAGCCATACTTTTATATGGACTTGTGTTTATCTCTCTCATCCATAAACCTGAAAAAAGATCTTCCAACAAATTACCTAGAACAAGTCTACCACACATGATGAAATTATTCATCCATTACAACATAAACTAGACAAATAAGAAATCGCCTTATTCTCCAGAGCTTGGAGTTATTTTTCTCACAAGTTCCTCCATTCATCAAATTTCAAGTTAAAAATGGAGAAAGAAAACCCTTATACAGGTTTTAGCTCAATTCCCCCCGCAATAAAATAATATTTCCATTAGAAAATATTAAAATATTACAACAATCTCCTAGGTAGGAAAATTAGGTCAAGAGTCCAGTATAAAATACTAGATGTGTGTAGTTTCACGTGTCATCTTCCTCAACTCTCTAGCTCATGTAAGGTGCATGCATAGAGCCACTTTCTCATCCATGTCCAAGGTGATCTCCCATAAATTACTACCTCAATAAAATAATACAAATTGAATAGTCAATGGTGTAGGTCACTTTTCAATATGACTACATAGATACCAAGTGTACAAGCCTCGTGATAAGGACACTCTCTATGAAAAAAGCACCTCCAAAACCATAATAATTACTTAGTCAAAGAGGTAGGGTTGATCTTCAAATTAGGTATGAGAATGTCATGTGTAATGGTCCAGTGCTTCTTTTATAAGCCTTTTGACCAAGAACTAATATATAATATCTCCATGAACTAGGGTGCCCTTTGCATTTGATATTTCTTAACCATTTGACTTGACTATAACAATAAAATAATCTTTTAAGGAAGTTGTGGACATATTTAACTTGGTTGAAGCAATAAAATATTTCTTCCTCTGGTGCACCCTAGGGAGAAGTGCCTTATGTCCACATAACAACCATTTCAATAAAATACTCATGCTAGTATATGCATTTGAAGAGAAAGAAGAGCATGCCCTATGTAATTTTTCCATCTAAACTACCTTTTACCAAGTCAACCATGAAGATGCAACAATTAATCATGTGTGTGAATGAAGAATTAGAACAAGAAAGTCTTAATAGGTTAATATTTTAGCAAGGAAATTTTTAGGGGCTAATTGGCTATTTTTTTGGACATTTTTTGAAGAAAAAAAAAATATTCACCCATTTGGTTAAAAATTCACCTATTTTTTACATATATATGATTAAATAGATAATATTCACCAAAAAATTACCAATTTTAAAAGTGAATTACTTGTGTTTTATTGAATATTAGTGTACATTCTATATGTATGACTTTTCAAACCAAAATAATGGCTTATAAGTGACTATAAGTGGGAATAATATTTGAATCCTTAAAAATTCCTTGTAATTTAGCATTCAACCTAGGTTTTAGGATTCAATTAACATATCTTGAACTAGTTATATGTGTTTCAACAAGAAAAAGTGGAAATATGTGAATTCATTAGTTAATATAGCAATATAAGAGTTGATATGGTAAGAAACTAAGGGAATTATAAGAAATATACATACCATGCGCTTTCTAGGAGTTATAGTGAAGTGGAATGTAAGTGTAAAAGTGACTCTTACCTACAAACAAGTGACTCTTACCTAAGCAAAGTGATGAACTATGATGAAAATGTACATGTGAAGTGAAATTCGCCAAAGAAATAGTATCATTATGCTTGCAATAAACAAATTACCTCTGTGAAATTTTGAAAATTTACATGGAACATTAATGGAACTACTAGGTGAGTACATCACCGTATTAAAGGACATTTATGATGTAATCATGCAACATAAGGTGAAAGTGACTATGATATGAAAAAATAATCATGATGATGTTAGTCCACGAATAACATTTTTTCAGACTCCTTAGTATTATTAGCATATGCACTATTATCCAAAGTCTTAATTATGTGTTTCATTGCATCTAAGACAAGTGTCAAATGCACTTGAAAGTAAATTACATATATATGCCATTAAATACCAATGTGCGTCACATGCAAGATGATTTTCAAGCGTGCTTGCAAATAAGTTTCCTATATATGTAATTGGTAACCAACTTACTCACATTCCATAGGAGAAAAGTTTAAAGTGACCTTGAAAATGAATTGCCTATATATTCCATTGTGGGCCAAATAGATACAATAGATTCATCATGGCATCTTGATTAATGAATTACAAATCTCATTACAACAATTGATAACTTACACTCACTTAGTTTGAGCTTCGTGTGGATTTTTCAGCGCTGGTTATTTAGGCCGAAATTTCACTTAGTCATTTGTGATTAATTTTTTTTGACATCTTTCAATATTGGGATTGCAACTTTCAAATTCCAAAATAAATTACGTTGACAACCTAGAAATCAGAAAGATTTCCGACATTAAAACATGTATGGAAAACTCCTAAGGAAACATCTCCCGGATATTTTCAAATTTTTAAAACATGAAGGTCATTGACATATTGTAAAAGTTTTTTTACTTCATTCTTTAAATTACGTGAGCAGGCCAATAGAATTATAAACTATAAAATCCAATCTAAGGAAATATAACGAGAATTAAGATAAAATACATCAAAGATTGTAAATATGAATAAATTTTGCATTTTCATGTATAGCTTGACAACGCACTCTCGGCTATGTCAAGATGTGTCATTGTTCATCCTCATTTTGTGCTTGTTCTTCGTTTTAATATTTTTCTTTCAGTCATATTCACTTTTACTCCTCTTGACTATGGATTGTGTTAAAACAACCTCTCGATTGCATTGTTGCCTCCCTTCAAGCTCCTTAAATCCATCTTCCTTCTCTTGATGGAGTTTTTTCCCTTCCTCTTTCAATCCATGTTCCACTCATGTAGGATCTTGTTCTTTTTTTTTTAGCATGAAAATACGACTGGTTTATATTATGTACCAGAGCAAAAGACTATTATGACAAAACGTCCACTTAGAAAACAATCATCAGATGAGGACAAGTGATGGAGGACAAGCCTCCCACTGGTCATTACAATTAGAAAAAACATACTTCTCCAGCAAAAAGGTAAACATGTTCCAAAAAAAGGAACAACAACTTTATCCTGCCTATACAGTTTTGTATACAGTGAAAATATCATTAACGTATTACGCACAAAAAGTAAAGAAAACCCTAACCCAGGCGACAAACGCCCATCCAACCTGAAGGAAAGTATTCAAAAAACCAGTGAAAAGGAACCTGAGTAAAGCCAACGCTTTATGCTAAATTGATCATTCCCGCTGCTCCTGGGCCATGAGAGTTAGTTAGTTCATAATTCATAATACCAAAAGTTCCCTCCAAACCTATTTTTAATAAACGGTCAGCTTCCTCATTTTTCTCCCTGTAAACATGACTAAAAGATATGAAAGTGAAGGTTTTCTTAAGAGCATGAATTCTCTCAATCCAGTGTGTGACCAATCCTGGGTTAAGAGTGGACTTCATGTTCATGTGATCAACGAGGATTTTAGAGTCCTCGAAAACCCATAATCTTTCCACATATAGATGAGTAGCCACCCACAAAAGTCCCCATAAAGCCAAACATTTTGCCCTCATATTCGTACCTATCCCTCCATTCCAATAGAATTTATAATGGCATGTTGGGGAAAGCATAAGCCAGACGCCACAACCAAAAATAGAATTTTTTGCAGCCCCATCAAAATATCCAGCTGGGAAATGGAACTCATGTGGTCTTAATCTCCTGGATAAATCCATAGGGCGTTTCTGTTTAGCTTTTGCCCTTTCCCAATATGAATAAATCTAAAGAGTCGTCCTTTCAGGAGAGCATGGCCTCCCATCAAATAATTTCCGATTCCTGTTGCACCAAATGTACCAATGAAAAAGGATAAAATTGTGTTTGCATCATTGATCCAACGTTGATTTTTCTATTTCCCCTCCAACTCCACATGGGTTCTTCACATTTATGTTTTCTAGAAGGGTAGGGGCATTCTTAACATTTAACTTTTTTGTATCATTTTCAATTGAAGGAGAATCCGTTCTGAAGAATTGTTGATTATTAGATGTACATATATTAATAGACATCGTCGATACGGACTTGGTGACCCTGCACTCTTTCTTGCATGAAATCATTGTTTTGTCTGGTTTCAGACTCAACTTCAATCTGGGAAAATAATTTCCTAAAAAGAAAATAGATTGTAATGGATCAGTCTCATCAAAAAATATAAATAATATTAGAAATAATATCACAGAGAGATAATTAAGGAGATAATAAACGATTCAGTAGGTTGAGACATAATTCAAAATGTAAACCCAAGAAAAATATGTGTTCAGCCTAAATCCAACCACAAATAACTAACAACAAGCTATTTTAAATGACTTATAACTGAATGAGAATCTGTTCCTACAATACAGTTACCAGCAGTCATATTCAATAAGGAATTGATGACCTTGCACTCTTGCTTGCTTGGAAACATTGTTTTGTTTGGCTTCATCCTGAACTTTAATCTAGGGAAAATAATTTCCTGAAAAGAGAGATTCTAATGGATCAGTGGCATCAACAATCTAAATAGCACAACACAATGGAGAGAAGGAGGAAACTAACGATATTATAAATTACAAGGAGAATACAAATATTTTGTTTTCTTTCAATATATAGCAACTCATAATCAATCTTGGGTGTGAATTGATCGGATTGCTTCATATTCAAGAAATGTTTCTCGTTGCCTCCTCCTTATTGTTTCCAAGAGCTCCCGTGTATGAATCCCTGCTAATCTTTGCAGTTGTTGTAAAAGTTGGACAATGTGTGGTTCCTTCCTTTGTAAAATGATAAGTAGAAAGTAGAATCTTCTTCTTTACCCCATGATAGCTGAGCACGTTTATGACAAGTGGCATCGAGGGGGCAAAGCTTATTTTCCTATCTATGGCCATTTAATGTGGTGTGGCAGATATTACTCACCATTAGATTTAAACGAATTTAAATATAATAGTGGACAATATCTCCCACGTCGCATTAAATGGTCAATAGACAAAAAAATAAGGCTCGCCCATAGTGGGGTCGGGCTCATCAGTGGCCCAACATAATATATATATATATATATATATATATATATATATATATATATATATAGATATATATATATATATATATATATATATATATATATATGTTGATATATATGTTGCAATATATATGGGTTTTAGGTTTGGCCTGTGGGGTTTGACCGCCCGTCAATTCAACTCATTTCTAATTTTGTTTTATATATAATGTTAACTGAGGGTGGAGGGGTGGCAGCTTGCCCCCCTATATTTTTAATATTTTTGTTTTTTTAAAACATATTGGTCATTTTCAAGAAATATTGAGAAAATTAAGCAGTCAACATTTTTTTCCTCTTTCAAGACCCAGATTCCATGCCCCGAACTCAGTCAATTTGTAGGATCATTAATCTTGGCCCACATGCCCACTTTGACCAGCCTTATCTCCTTCATACGAACTCGGATTGGAGTGGCATTTTCATGTAGGAATTAGGGAGATGAGCACTTCGATCTGGTCTTAGTTTGAGAGAAATCTAACCACTTTAAATTTTGAGCTATTATAAGCCCTTTTTGACTTTTGAGCGTGTCTGGAGCCACCTGAATCATTCCTCCCCACTGAGGAGCTTTTGGTCCCCCAAAAGAATGAACATAATTTGTAAATTTCGTGTACATTGTCTACACCACAAATTTCCTAATAGGTCACCCTCCCTTCTCCTTCACCTTTGTTCTTTAGAGCCATAAGTGATGAGCCGACACCTGCATCCTCTGCATACTTGTAGTACAATCTCTACAAATTACATGACCAATTATGACCCAAGCATCCCATACTTGCCACGAGTTTATAACACATACTCTATGGTCAAGTTTACATCGAAATGGAAATCAATGCCCCAACTATCAATACAAAGCCAAAACATCATGGTTGTTTCAACAAGTGATGGAAAACACATCATCACTTTTACATTTTAAATTGCAACACATGATTTAAAAAATACGAACATGACAAACTACTAGTAATACCACCTCTTACTCATCAAAGTGCACCAAGAGGTAGGTGGGAGATTTTCTTTTCGAACAACTTTTTCAACTCGTTCATGCATGAATGCTTTGTCCTTGAGATGATGCTCTGGATGGAGCCTCCAACATGTGGCTCTTTGATGACCACTTTTGTCACAATGACTAAAATAAGTCTTCTTCCTCCATACTTTCTTAACATGCTTCCTTCCCTGATGTGGAGAAGGTCTTTCACGCCTCATCCTCTTTTGTGCTGCCATTCTCTTCCAGCACTTAGAAAACACATGGTTATGTAAACCACAAAAACTATAAAGTTTTTGATGCCATGATTTACGTTCATTATTAGCAACGTGATTGTAATCGAAATTAAATTTAGAATACCGAGACTTGTTGTACCTTTCCTAGTTGTCTCTGGTGTAATTTTGGCGATGAAAGATTGCCTCAGTGCTTTCTCTACAATGTGCACTGCCATGGGATGAAGGTGATTTGTTCTCATCAATCTCTTTCCTTGACGGTTTCAAAAATCTCTCGGAAGCTTCTGACACCTTTGAGAATTATCCTTCAGTGTATCCCAAACCTATGAATCGAGGTATTTGCACGACCTACAATGGTTGAGTCATGCCTTGGCCATTAACACCAATTCCTCCTCCTTTATACTCCATCTTGGTGAGGTGTCTCATGCCAATTCCTGTAATGGGTACCCTCCACATTTCCAATAGAAATAACATCATGTGAAGATGAAACTGAAGAATGATCAACATTTTTTACCTCAACTATTGATTATGAAACAGGGGATGAGGGCTTCTCTAAGACTTCGTTTTGCTTCAACTCTTCCAAGGCCTCTTATATGGCTCGTAGCTAAAGTTGTAGTCTCAGCTTCTCCTCTTTCTCTTCGTGTAGAAGCCTCCTTTATTTAGCTTCCTCTGCTTGAAGGCTATGGTCGTTGTGCTTCAATTCTTCCAGGACCTCTTCCACGACTCGCAACTGAAGCTGCAATCTATGGTTCTCCTCTTTCTCCTCTTGTACAAACCTCTTCAATTCATTATTCTTTGTTTGAAGGCTCTAGTCTATCTCCTCATTTGAATGATGAGAAGATGATGAAGGCGATGAATGTTCACTGGAATATGTGGATGCAGCATCATTCTCTGCTCCTCCTTTCTCTCATTCCTTTCTTTCCATCTCCTCCTCATAATCTGCATACAACATGTCCACCATGAGTGCCATCCTCATTAGGGGAATTTTGAAGTCTAAAATGGGCCTCCTAATAATATTTATGAATTTGAAATTCACTTTTTGCACCAAAATCCATGTAACCATAATTAAATTCAATTCAAAAGTTGTACCAAAATAAAATTAATAAAAAAATTGTATTGATGTGACTATAAATAAGAATAAGTTTTTCAAGAAAAAGTCATTATCATTGAACAACTAATGCATTTGTCCTTTGTACTCAAATAACTTAAAATAAAATATAAATATAAATTTATAAATTCTTAATTATATTATATGCTATTAATTAAAATTTATATTATTTAAATTGTATAATAGCATGTAATTAATATACTATATAAAAATAATATAATATAATAAATTTATAGGGATATGCATTATTTCTTTCAAGAAATATGAAATGAGAATAATATATTTTTATTCAAAAAGTGTGAAATGACATTTATTATGAGTATTTTACTTTGACTTTAAAAGTACTTAGAGCACTACCATGGTTAACCATGAGTTTTTATCCACCATTGAAAATGTGACAATTAAGTACCTTTAACTCAGTCAATGCCACCTCAACCATTAGGGATGATGTCATCCCCTAAAATGTGATTGGTTCTCATAAAGTGAATTTTGATTGTACATTTTCCTTAGGAGGCCCATTTTAGACCTCAAAATTCTCCTAATGAAGGAGGTTCTTGTACATATCATTGTCATCCTCCATTATTGCACGTTCAATCGTTCACACTCACAAGTCACATCAACAAAAAGACCGCTCTAATACCAAACTTGATCTGTCTTCCTTCAACTACCGGAATTGTCCAACATCTTTTACTTATGTGATGTTAATAGAATTTCATTTAAAAGAGCATAAAAGAACCACATGTGCATGCTTAAACAAGAGGAAACATAAGACGTTGAAAAGATTCCCTCGTTGTTGGGCACCTGCAATTCTGTTGCTCAGATGGCAATTTTGGTTGCACGGTTGGAATCCTGGCGAGAAAACGTGCAAAAATGACTATAAGCATGTCAAATTTTGTCACTAGCATCTTTGACCCTCGAGGGAATCTTTTCAACGTCTTAAGATTCTCCAGGTTCATGATTCCACACCTCCTCCTAGGCAAGGTTCTGCCTCCTAGAACTACATCATCGTTCCGCACTTGGGTGCATGATTTCGTTGGGCACTCCCCGAACTCGACCTCCAAGTTCTGCCTTTGTTTTCCCTCACGACGCTCTCTAATTCCCCACCGAATGAATGAAAAAGGTTCTTAAATAAATGTGTGGGCAAATTTACCAACATAGATCATTGGCCTGTTGGAAAATCGTGGCAATGGGATGCAAGTGGTTCGAGGTTCAATCCCCACTGAGCCCCCATAATTGGAAAGGCATGTTATATTTTGTTACTGCTCGTTTTACATTTAACTTAACATAAGTTTTTGGTTTCGGTGACGGTTTTAACGATTGGTTATTTGTATATCTCGTTGCATATATTTGGTGGCATGTGGAGGTGCCCGGGAGGCGGGCTAGCCAGACCGACTGGGTAGGATCAAGCCCTGTCACCTTTGTATGACAAATGGAATTGTGGGGGGTGGGCCTGCCGGCAGGCAGTCCACCCAACGGCGGCCCACCCAACATAATATATATATGTTGCAATATATGTGGATTTTGGGTTTGGTCGGCGAGGTTTGACCGCTCGTTCGGCCGACCCATTTTAAATTTTGTTTTCTATATAATGTTGACCGGGGGTGGCGGGGGTGGCAGCCAACCCCTCTTGTATTTTTAATATTTTTGTTTCTTTTTAAACATATTGGCCATTTTTAGCTTTTCCGAAATTAAAGGATATTGGGTAAATTAAGTAGGAAACAATTTCCTACTTTCGGAAGCCAAATTCCATGCCCCAGACAGGATCAATTTGTAGGATCATTAGTCATGGCCAACATACCCACTTTGACCAAAACTTTGACCAACCCTATCTCCTTCATACGAACTTGGATTGGAGCTTTGTTTGCACTGTTGGAATCAGGGCAACGAGAAATTCTATCTAGTCCCAGTTCGAGAACAATATGACCACTTTTAATTTTTAGCTATTATAAGCCCTCTTTGACCTCTGAGCGTGTCTAGAGCCACCTGGATCAATGTAAGATATAATTGCCTTAATTTGGTGGCTAACTTTATAGGTTTGATGGTGGAGAGTCTTTCTAAAATTCAATACTCAAGGTAATCACAAGGTTGGCCCCTACCAAAGGCTATCTACATACAGATAATCATTCGATGTAGATTGTATCATGTTTTCATATTGAAGGTAGGAAACACAGAAGAAAGATAAGATATGGAAGGATCTAATAACCTCAAACTTTCAATTAAGCTAGCCATACTTTTATATGGTCCTTGTGCTTATCTCTATCATTCATAAAACTGCAAAAATATCTTAGTACACCTAGAACAAATCTACCACACATGTTGAAATTATTCATCCATTACAACATAAACTTGACAAATAAGAAATCACCTTATTCTCCAACGCTTGGAGTTAGTTTGCTCACAAGTTCTTCCATTCATCAAACTTCAAGTTAAAAATGGAGAAAGAAAACCCTTATATAGGTTGTAGCTCAACTCTCCCATGCAATAAAATAATATTTATAAAATACTAGATGTGTGTGGTTTTGTATGCCATCTTCCTCAGTTATCTAGCTCATGTAAGGTGCATGCATAGAGCCACTTATCTCCTCCATGTGCAAGGTTCTCCCTATGAAATAACTACCTCAATAAAATAATAGAAATTTCCTAGCCAATGGGGTAGGGCACTTTCCAATATGATTGCATAGATTCAAAGTGTACTACCTTATTATAAGGGCACTCTCCATAAACAACCAACTCCAAAACCATAATAGATTACTTAGTTGAAGAGGTAGGGTTGATCTTCGAATTAAGTATGAGAGTGTCATGTGTAATGGTCCAATGTTCTTTTATTAGCCCTTTAACCAAGAACTAATATATAATATCTCCATGAACTAGGGTGCCCTAGGTCTTTAAGCTTTCTTAACCATTTGACTTGACACAATAAAATAATCCTTCAAGGAAGCTGTGGACACATTTTACTTAGTTGAAGCAATAAAATATTTCTTCATGTGGTGCACCTTAAGAAGAAGTGCCTTATGTCCACATAACCACAGTTTCAATAAAATACTCATGCTAGTATATGTATGTGAAGAGAAAGAAGAGTATGCCTTGGAAATTTTGCCATCTCAACTACCTTTGACCAAGTCAACCATGAAGATGCAACCATTAATCATGTGCCTCAATGAAGAATTAAAAAAAGAAAGTCTTAATAGGATTACAATTTAGCAAGGAAATATTTGGGGGCGAAATTTCCCTAATTGGCTATTTTTGGACATTTTATGAAAAAAATATTCACCCATTTGGTTAAAACTTCACCTATTTTTTACATATATATGATTAAATAGATAATATTCACCAAAAAATTACCAATTTTAATAGTAAATTAAGTGTTTTTTATTGAATATTTGCCTACATTCTATATGTATGAATTTTCAAACCAGAATAGCTGCTTATAATACTATAAATGGGCATAATAATTGAATCCTTAAAAAAAATGTCTTAATTTAGCATTCAACCTAGCTTTTAGGATTCAATTAGCATATATTGAACTAGTTATATGTGTTGACACTAGAAAAATTGGAAATATGTGAATTCATTAGTTAATATAGTAAAGAGTTGATATGTTAAGAGACTAAGGGAATTATAAGCAAAATACATACCATGTGCCTTGCAAAATACATACTATGTGCCTTTTAGGAGGCGGAGTGAAGTTGAATGTGACTGTAAAAGTGACTCTTGCCTACGTACAAGTGACTTTTACCCAAGTAAAGTGATGAATTGTGATGAAAATGTACATGTGAAGTGAATTTCACCTAGGAAAAAGTGTCATTATCTTGCAAAAAAACAAATTACCTATGTGAAATTTTGGAATTTACATGGAACATGAATGGAACTACTATATGAGTACATCAGCATATTAAAGGACATTGATGATCTAATCACGCAACACAAGGTGAAAGTGACTACATCGTGAAAAAATAATCATGATGATGTTAGTCCATGAAAAACATAATCCACCATTGAAGCTACCTTCACAAACATTCTAAACTTTGGAAGGCTACAATCAACACACAAACCTACATAGGACCGGGTTTACCTCTCATACAATATAAGGGGTTACAGGTCCCAGTCACAATTATGATTATATTGCCCAAACCTAATCTACATGATAGGAAAATATCAATGACTTACCTAGAGAACCTAAAGTGGATTACATTACACGTTTGGGGATGTTGCTCCTAAAATCTCCATGGCAACCATTACTAGTATCCATTAAGTAAACACCACAAAAGTGTATTGTTATCTCAAGAAGCAAAAGGTCATTTCCCTTATTAAGCACTTGACATAATTTTATTGATGCTCTAGAAGCCATGCAACTATGGTTATTTGTTGATAAACCTTCAACATTGTTGTCCTACAAAGCCACACAAAAGGATAAAATTGGGAGTTACATTTTCAGTAGGGTTTTAAATATTCTCTATTGTTGTCATTGATATGGTCTTAAGTGGTGAATGTCTCAAAGAATTGGGGAATTATTATTTGTCATGCAAATCTATTCATTTCTTCCAAAAATGATGGCAAGATCTATAAGTCCTATGGAAACTAACAAAGTGGAAATGATACGACATGCTAGCTTATGTAGGGTTCATAATTATGAATAACTTAATAGGTTCAAATTGATGTTCTGAATAATACCATCACATCATGATTCCAAGACATAAGGGGTCTTTTCAAGTGTGTTTTAATTACCTCCTTCTAGTACCTCAAGCATGAAATTCTACCACATTATACAAGTTGGAATGGATGCAACTTCTTGCCATTGATTCAACTTGAAGATCTTATATGAAAGTTTCTATTCTTTGAGAATAAATTGGGAACAAATAAAATTTGTAGAGTCTTATTTCATTTTGTCAGCCTCCTTAGTGTTATTAGCATATGAGCTACTATCCAAAGTCTTAATTATGTGTGTCAAATGCACTTGAAAGTCAATTACATGTATATGACATTAAGGGCCAACTTGTGTCACATGCAAGATGATTTTCAAGTGCGCTTGCAAATAAGTTGCCTATATATATTTGGCAACCAACTTACTCACATTCCATGCTAGACAAGCTTCAAGTGAGCTTGAAAATGAATCGCCTATATATCCCATTGTGGGCCAAATAGATGCATCATGGAATCTTGATTAATGAATAAGAAATCTCATTGCAAGAAATGAAAACTTACACTCACTTAGTTTGAGCTTCTTGTGGATTTTTCAGTGCTGGTTATTTAGGCCGAAGTTTCACTTAGTCATTTGTGCTTACCTTTTTTTGACATTTTTCAGTATTGGGATTGTTTAATTTTTTTGTTTCGAGATATTTCAATATTAAGATTGCATCTTTCAAATTCCAAAATAAATTACATTGACAACTTAGGAATCAAAAAGGTTTCTGACATGAAAACATGTATGGAAAACTCCGAAGAAAACATCTCCACGATATTTTCAAAATTTTAAAACATAAAGGTCATTGACATAATGTAAAAGTTTTTTTACTTCATTCTTTCAATTAAGTGAGCAAACCAATAAGAATTATAAACTATAAAATCCAATCTAACGAAATATAACAAGAATTAAGATAAAATCAGAGATTGTAAATATGAATTTTTTTTTGCATTGTCACGTATCAATGCCCATCAACTTGACAACGCACTTGTTGAATTTTAACTTCAACTGCAGCAACGCAGAGAAGGACAAATGCTACAGGAATTTGTCTGGAGCACGCCATCCATAAATTAAAATCTGCATTTAATTAAACCTGCAAGTTGTTGTTTAATGGCTCTGCAGCAACCGCCTGAGCATTGAAGAGATTGTGGTTCCAAACCACGTAACTAGAAAACTTAAATGTTGTCCTTATCGCCTCTTAATTCCTGCAACTACCACATTCAAAGCTCAGAAATTCACCGCCATATCTTTATTTGTCTAAAAGGGCCACGTGGAGTAAATATATTGGATCGCATGAATTTAAAGGGAATCTGAAAACCTGAAAGTCGGACCCGAAAAACCTTTAATCATATTGCATAAGAGTTTTCGCATAACACTTTGGGCCTACGTCAGCATCCCATTTTGGAACGCGAAGAGCCTTTGCAATAGAGTTTGATTTATCGTTGAAGTCCGTGAAAATTTCACAAAGTTTTTTAAAACCTTCGGTAAAAGTTTTTTTTTACTAAGGTTAATATATATTATAAATGTTTTTAATATTTATAATATATATAAGTAGTGTTTTATTTTAATAGTTATGTTCTGGAAAGTTTTAAAATGTCCGAAAGCCAAAACAAAAAAAGGGTTGTGAATGTAATTTTTTTTATTACTGTGTAAATTTTTTTATTAAAAAAAAAAAAACACAACAGCAGTGTATAAAAAGTAATAGACAGTATGTAAGTTTTTTTTTACACACAAAGTGTAAAAGTTTGAGTTGCACAGCAGTGCGTGCTTATTTTTATTAAAGAGTGAACAGAGTATTTTCTGTGTGAGACAAAGAAGAGTTTTGTTTGGCACTGTGTCTTGTAACAATCCAGCATCTTGTAATCCCTCTTAGAGGAAGAAGTTTTTTTATTGTAATAGATTTTTACAGTGAATGAAATAGGATTTTTCAATGTTGAACTCTGTCTCCTTTGAATGAAATTTTAATATTTTCTTTGTGTTGAAGATGGGAGTTTTATTCTCCATTTATTGTTCTGGAATTTTCAATATTCCAACATGGTATCAAAGCTAGTCCAGGCTCTTTGAAGATCAAAGAAGCTGAAGGAAAGGAGTTCTTTGTTGCAGCAGCTTCCCTAGCAATGTGAAGACTCAGCCAAAAAGAATCCAAAGGTATTTCTCTATATAGTTTTTGTGTTACTGTTGCAGAACAGTCAAGTGTTTTTGAATCATAGTTAAGAGTGCAGGATGGCTGGAGCCAACACTGGTATGGGTATGGGAAATATCCATCTCCCAATGTTTAATGGGAAAAATTATGACTACTGGTCAATAACTATGAGAGCATTATTTGTCTCCCAAGACTTATGGGAATTTGTTGAGGAAGGCTTTGAAGAGCCAGCAGATGAACATGAGTTTAATATGTTAACTCAGGTAGAAAGAGAGATGTTGAAGAGTAATAAGAAGAAATACTCCAAAGCTCTCTTCTTTTTGTATCAAGCAGTACATGAGAGTGTGTTTCCAAGGATAGCAGCAGCCAAGAGATCCAGAGAAGCATGGTAAACTCTCAAGACAACCTATCAAGGCATGGAAAAAGTGAAGACAGAAAAACTTCAGTTGCTGAGGAGAGACTTTGAGACTCTCTGTATGAAAGAGTCAGATACTATTGACTCATTCTTCACTCATGTGATTGGAATGGTCACACAAATAAGATCTCATGGAGAGACTCTTGAAGACAAGAGTATTGTGGAAAAACTCTTGAGAAGTTTACCCTCTAAATTTGATGTGATTGGGAGACTAAGGATCTCACAAAGTTTTCAGTGGATGAATTACATGCATCACTGATGACTCATGAACAGAGATTGGATAGAAGTGAAAACTCATCTCTTGAACATGCCTTTAAGACCCAGATGTATTTCGGAAGAGGAAGAGGGCAAGGCAGAGGAAACAAAAGAGGAAGAGGCATAAGCCAAAACAGAGGTGGAAGGAACAGCCCTTCACATTCACATGGAAGGTGCAACAGTCAGAATCACAGCCACAGCCAAGGCAGCAGCCAGCAGAATGGTTAGCAGAATGCTCAAGGACAAAGGTATGATAAGTCCAATGTCCAATGTTACCATTGTAAAAAACATGGTCATTATGCTAATGAATGTAGAAAGAAGCAGCAAGATATGGCAAGTAGAACTAGTGCAAATTTCACTAAGGAAAATATCAGCCAAAATAATTTGTTTTTAGCTTGTAAGATGGCTGAAGAAAAAAGTGAGGATTTATGGCTTCTAGACTCCGGTTGCAGTAACCATATGACAGGAAACTTAGTAATGTTCTCTATGCTAGATGAGAGTGTGAAGTCACAAGTCACACTAGGAACTGATAGCAAAGTTTATGTTATGGGAAAAGGGATTGTAAATGTTTTAACAAAGAAAGGTGCAAAGAAATCCATAGCAGATGTTTATTACGTTCCAGGAATGAAGTGTAACCTCTTAAGTATTGGATAGCTTGTCCATAAGGGGTATATTTTTTTCTTTGAGGATGATGTTTGTACCATCATGGACAAACCACCCAGCAAACAATGTATTGCTGAAGTAAAGATGACAAGGAACAGAATGTTCCCTCTTAGAATGAGAGCAGACTTGAAGAATGAAGAAAAGATAGCAGCAGTGGTACAAGAGACTTTCCAAAGCGAACCAAAAGATGATAATTGGTTATGGCACTTGAGATTTGGACATCTCAACTTTGGAGGTCTTAATTTGTTGAACAGAAAAGGAATGGTAAGTGGTCTACCATTGATAGAGAAACCGGACAGCCTTTGTGAAGGTTGTATCTTGGGGAAACAACACAGAGAAAGTTTTCCTTCCGGAAAAAGCATAAGGGCAAAAGCACCCTTAGAAATTGTCCACTTAGATTTGTGTGGACCGATGCAGACTCCATCGCTTGCTAGCAGCCACTATGTGCTAACATTCATAGATGATTTTACAAGAAAAACTTGGGTTTACTTTTTGAAAAACAAAAGTGAAGTGTTTGAAAAATTTCGCAATTTCAAAGCACTTGTTGAAAACCAGAGTGGGCTGCATATCAAAGTCCTAAGGACTGGTAGAGGAGGTGAGTATATCTCTAAATATTTTCTACATTTTTGTAGAGAAAATGGTATTCATAAGCAGTTTACAACTAGATATACTCCGCAGCAAAATGGAGTAGCCGAAAGGAAGAATAGAACCATAATGGACATGGCAAGGAGCATGTTAAAGGCAAAGAATTTTCCTAATGATTATTGGGTTGAAACTGTACATTGTGCATCATACATTTTGAATAGTTGCCCTACAAAAGCAGTTATGAACAAAGTGCTGGAAGAGGCATGGAGTGGCACAAAGCAAGGTGTCACACACATGAAGGTATTCGGATATGTGGCTTATGCACACATTCCGGATCAGCTAAGGAAGAAGTTGGACAGCAAGGGGGAGAAATGTATTTTCATTGGATACAGTGAGGAATCCAAGGCATATAGGTTATATAACCCATCCACCAAGAAGTTTATTGTGAGCAGAGATGTTCAGTTTATTGAAGAGGAAGCTTGGGATGGAAGCATAGAGAAAACGGTGAATGTTAAACACTGTTTATCTCATGATGAAAATGATGATGAGTTGGCTGAAATACATCCCCAAACAGCAGCACCAACATAAGAGCAGCAAGGCACACCCTTGAGGAGAAATGAAAGTGCTTCTCCAAGCACACCACAAGGAGGAAATTCAAGTGCTTCTTCAAGCATTTGTACACCTAATGAAAGAGGTAAGAAATTCAAAAGTTTGAAAGATATTTATGAACAAGATATAACAAATGAAGGTATCAATTCTTTGTTTGCTTTATATTGTCATGTTGATGATCATGTTCATTTCGAAGAAGCTATTAAAGATAAGAAATGGATAGAAGCTATGGATAAGGAGATCAATGCCATAGAAAGAAACAAGACTTGGGATTTGTTTGAACTCCCAAAAGGTAAATATGTCATTGGAGTTAAATGGATCTACAAAACCAAAAGTAATGTTGAAGGAAAAATAGAGAGAGACAAGGCCAGACTTATTGTCAAAGGATATATGCAGAAGCATGGGATAGATTATGAGGAAACTTTCGCACCGGTTGCTAGAATGGAAACCGTGAGGGCAGTGTTGTCCATAGCAGCACAAAACAAGTGGAAAGTTTACCAAATGGACGTGAAGTCAGCGTTCCTAAACGGAGTGTTAATGGAAGAGGTTTACATTGAACAACATCTCGGCTATAAAAAGAAAGGCCAAGAGCACAAAGTGTGCAAGTTGAAGAAAGCTCTTTATGGGCTGAAGCAAGTGCCAAGAGCTTGGTACAGTAGGATAGACTCCTATCTACTGGAAAATGGATTTGAAAAATGTGAGGGAGAACCCACCCTCTACATCAAAGAAAATGATGGTAAAATGTTGATTGTAGTTTTATGTGTTGATGATGTTATTTTTACAGGTAATGATGATTACCTTATTGGACATTTTAAAACAGTCATGAAAGAAGAATTTGAAATGACTGACATGGGTTTGTTGAGATACTTCTTAGGAATAGAAGTAGAACAAGATGAAAATGAGATTTTTATCTCACATGCAAAGTATGTTAATGAAGTGCTGGAAAGATTTAATATGCAAGAAAGCAAAGCAGCAATCACTCCCACAGTGATGGGATTAAAACTCAACAGAGAGGACAACAGCAAGGATTTTGATCCTAGCTTATTCAAGAGCATAGTTGGCAACCTCATGTATTTGACTGCAACTAGGCCTGACATAATGCATGCTGTTAGTTTGATTTTCAGATTCATGGAAAAGCCATAGGATGCACATTGGCAGGCAGCAAAAAGAATTCTGGGATATGTTAAAGGTACTAAAAGGTTTGGTATTTTATATACTGCTTCAGAAAATTTAGATTTAGTTGGATACACTGACAGTGATTGGGCTGGAAGTGTAGATGATCGGAAGAGCACTTCCAGTTATGTTTTTCACATGGGTTCAGGAGCCATTTCATGGGCTTCTAAGAAACAGCCAATTGTGGCATTGTCTACAGCAGAGGCAGAATATGTGGCAGCTACAGCAGCAGCATGTCAAGCAATTTGGATGAGGAGGATGTTAAGAAGTTTATGCCAAGAGCAGACAAAAGGGACAGTGATTTTTTGTGACAATAGCTTAGTTATTGCATTGTCTAAGAATTTAGTTTTTCATAAAAGGACAAAGCACATTGACACCAAGTTTCACTTCATACGTGAATTGGTTAACAATAGTGAGATAGTTTTGCAACATTGCAGAACAGAGGATCAATTTGCAAATATCCTCACAAAGCCACTTGCGCAGAAAAACTTTGAACATTTCAGGAAATGCCTGGGTATGCTAGAAAACCCAGCAGTTGAATTTAAGGGGGAGTGTTGAATTTTAACTTCAACTGCAGCAACGCAGAGAAGGACAAACGCTACAGGAATTTGTCTCGAGCACGCCATCTAGAAATTAAAATTTGCATTTAATTAAACCTGCAAGTTGTTTAATGGCTCTGCAGCAGCCGCATGAGCATTGAAGAGATTGTGGCTCCAAACCACGTAACCAGAAAACTTAAATGTTGTCCTTATCGCCTCTTAATTCCCGCAACTACCACATTCAAAGCTCAGAAATTCACCGCCAGATCTTTATTTGTCTGAAAGGGCCACGTGGAGTAAATATATTGGATCGCATGAATTTAAAGGGAATCTGAAAACCTGAAAGTCGGACCCGAAAAACCTTTAATCATATTGCATAAGAGTTTTCGCATAACACTTTGGGCCTACATCAGCATCCCGTTTTGGAACGCGAAGAGCCTTTGCAATAGAGTTTGATTTATCGTTGAAGTCCGTGAAAATTATGTTCTGGAAAGTTTTAAAAGGTCCGAAAGCCAAAACAAAAAAAAGGGCCGTGAATGTAATTTTTTTTATTACTGTGTAAATTTTTTTATTAAAAAAAAAAACACAACAACAGTGTATAAAAAGTAATAGACAGTATGTAAGTTTTTTTTTTTACACACAGCATAGTGTAAAAGTTTGAGTTGCACAGCGGTGCGTGTTTATTTTTATTAAAGAGTGAAAAGAGTATTTTCTGTGTGAGACAGAGAAGAGTTTTGTTTGGCACTGTGTCTTGTAACAGTCCAGCGTCTTGTAATCCCTTTTAGAGGAAGAAGTTTTTTTATTGTAATAGATTTTTATAGTGAATGAAATAGAATTTTTCACTGTTGAACTCTGTCTCATTTGAATGAAATTTTAATATTTTCTCTATGTTGAATAGGGGAGTTTTATTCTCCATTTATTGTTCTGGAATTTTCCATATTCCAACAACACATTTTGTGCTTGTTCTTCGTTTTAATCTTTTTCTTTCATTCACTTTTACTCCCCTTGACTATGGATTCTGTTAAAACTTAAACAACCTCTTGACTGCCTTGTTGCCTCCCTTCAAGCTCCTTAAATCCATCTTCTTTCTCTTGATGGAGTTTTGTCCCTTCCTCTTTCAATCCATGTTGTTTTAGAGGTGATTAAACTGTGTTTGCATCATTTATATTTGGCTTACCATTTTTAACTTCACCTGGATCCTTCACCGTTGATTTTTTTGAAGCTCTTCCAACTCCACATGGGTTCTCCACATTTATCTTTTCTGAAAGAGTATGGTCATTCTTAACATTCAACTTTTCTGTATCATTTTCAGCTGAATGAGAATCCGTTCTTACGAATTGTTGATTATTAGATGTATAGTTATTAGCAGACATCTTCGATACAGACTTGGTGACGTTGCACTCTTGCTTGCTTGAATCATTGTTTTGTTTGTCTTCATCGTGAACTTCAATATGGGAAAAAGAATTGCAGATTATAATGGATGAGTCGCATCAACCAATATAAATAATATTAGAAATCATAACAATATTACAAATAGATAATTAAAGAGATAATAATCGCTTCAGTAGGTTGAAACAGAATTCAAAATATAAACCCAAGAACAATATGTTTTCAGCCTAAATCCAACCACAAATAACTAACAACGAACTATTTTAAATGACTTATAACTGAATGAGAATCCGTTCCTACGGTACAGTTATCAGCAGGCATCTTCGATAAGGACTCGGTGCCCTTGCACTCTTGCTTGCTTGGAAACATTGTTTTGTTTGCTTTGGCTTCATCCTGAACTTCAATCTGGTAAAAGAATTGCCTGAAAGGAGAGATTCTAATGGATCAGTGGCATCACAAATCTAAATAGCACAACACAATGGAGAGAAGAAGGAAACTAAAGATATTACAAATTACATGGAGAAAACAAATATTTTATTTTCTTTTTATGTACAGCAAATCACAATCAATTTTCGGTGTGAATTGATAGGATTGATTCATATGCAAGGACTGTTTTTGTTGGAATATGTAATAATATGTAATTCTTACTAGCCTTAGTTGTGACTTTCTATGTAAGCAGTCTGTTCTATTCTATAGGAGTTATATGTTCCTAGTTCGGTGTATGGTTGTTGATGTAATAATATGTAATTCCTACTAGTCTCAATTGTGACTTTCTATGTAAGGAGTCTGTTCCTATTCCATAGGAGTTCGCTAAATCTATATGTTCCTAGTTTGGTGTGTGGTTGAGATATTCTCTCAACCAACTTATTGTGTGTTCAAGATAGTTTCCCTAACAACACTTCGTGTATATATGTAATCTTATTTGATTAATAAAACATAGCGTCCATGCTCAAATTTTATTTTGGTATCAGAGCCCGTATGAACCTAGACCTCAGCCCCTCCTGGACTAAGGGAAATAAGAGAGTATATTTTATTTGGGGAGCCAGCAGTGATTCCATGAATGTTTGAATAGGGCTACTGAAAAACATGGTGACGGTGCCTTAGCTGGGAGGCGGCTGAGTTTTTTGAACCTAGTGTTAAGCAATTGTGGAGGTATGTTTGAATAGGGCTACTGAAAAACATGGTGACGGTGCCTTAGCTGGGAGGCGGCTGAGTTTTTTGAACCTAGTGTTAAGCAATTGTGGAGGCAACTTCATTGTTACAGATCGTTCTCCTTGGACCAAACTAGGAACATATAGATTTCGCTAATTCCTATGAAATAGGAACTGACTCTTTACATAGAAAGTCACAACTGAGACAAATAGGATTACATATATACATGAAGTGTTGTCTCAAGACACAGAATTATTTTAGACACAATAAGTTGGTTGAGAGAATATATCAACCACACACCAAACTAAGAACATATAGATTTAACTAACTCCTATGGAATAGGAGCAGACTTCTTACATAAAAAGTCACAACTAAAACAAATAAGAATCCAACAGTTTGTTACAGCGTCCTAATTGTTTCCAGGAGCTCCCTGTACGAATCCTCCCGCTAATCTCTGCAGTTTCTGTAAAAGTTGGACAATGTGCGGTTCCTTCCTTTGTAAAATGATTAGTAGGAAGTAGGATCTTCTTCTTTACCACATCTGAGCACGTTTATGACTGCAGTCTTTTCTCCTGCTTGGTTATAAAAAATAACACACAGAAATATACAATCCTCCCTCTGACATATTCAAACTCATTAGGTTTGGTAACAGAATGAACAAACTCTTTATCAGAATGAACAAACTCATTAGTGTTGGAAGCTACCAGCTAAGACTGCTCACCCCCTGACCTCACCTCTGATGAAAAGGAACTCATTACATCTAGCTCATTATGACATGTTCTGATTCAACTAGGATCCCGGGTGTTTATATATACTTCTAAAGTTTCCATTGTATGAGGATACCACCTCATACTCATTCGGAAAGAAAAACTGTATAATATACAAGAAGTAGTCATCTCCATGCTTCCACGAAGTGGCAGAGGAAAATCTTCAGATAACATGGTGGCACATGCATAAACATCCTAAGGATGTTCAGATATCATTGTGGCACATCATGTACCCAAGAAATACTGAACAGTATATAACAGGAAGCCATCTGCAGTATATAACAGTGCTATACTGCTGCTGGTTATAACAGTATATAACAAGTGGCGAAGGAAGATGTTCAAATATCATTGTGGCACATCCTGTGCCCAAGGAATACTGAACAATATAGCATATAACAAGAAGCCATCTCCATGTTTCCACAAAGTGGCAGAGGAAGATGTTCAAAATCCAGATATCATTGTGGCACATCCTGTGCCCAAGGAGTACTGAACAATATAACATGCAACAAGAAGCCATATCCATGCTTCACAAAGTGGCAAAGGAAGAGGAAAATGTTCAAATATCATTGTGGCACATGCATAAATAAGGATGTTCAGAAACCATTGCAGCACATACTGTGCCGAATGAGTACTGAATTTAATTCATGAATAAATAATGATCAGAATTTATAATTATTTTCCCATTAAAAAAATTAATTTACCAGAGTCCCAGAACAGAATAGAAACATTGTTTGGGTTACTGGGTAATGATTTAAACCATATTTGTGTATATACTCTATAGTAACAAGCTAAACAGAAATCACACAAATCATATACAGCATTTTCCATAGCCCTAAGAAAAACGTTTTGAGGAGTTGGGTAGAATTCAATCTTACTTTAAACTGGATATCCAAACCCAGCTTAAGAAAATCTTCAACAGCTACCTGAGCAGCGGCGTTCTCTGCTTCCTTTTAACATTTAAATCCCCGAGGCAAATCATATTCTGCGTCATTTACCGTGACACTGCACGCACTTGAATTGGGGTAGATGGTAATAGCCTTCATTTATGGGCAGTTGGAAATTATTTTTGAATGCAGATTAGAGGAGTAGACACAGAAAAAATCTGTCATTGCCCCTAGTTCACAACACCATAAATGAAGGCAAAGACCATATGCCCCAGTTCCAGTGCACTGAAGGCAAATATTTGTTCTTGAATATTTCGGTAGCTGAGCAAAGCGATAAATAAGGTCGAGAAAAAATACAAAGAGGAGAGGAGAGAACGAGCGTAGAACAAGAGAAAGTAAGGCCTGCTGCAAAAGGCACTGTGGCTCTACAACTAGCCAGCGGCACTTATAATCGTTCGCCTATCTGCGTATGCGACGCCATCATGACTGTGTGGTACAAAAGATTACCTGAGAGCCGAGCTGCCATATTCAAACAGAGTATACGGTCGCTCACATGATCACAAATCAAGTAGTTGTGTTCAAAATTTTACAATAAACTCTATGTTAACATATGGACTTATGTTTGGCCAATGCCGTCACCGCCCCCTCATTGTTCTCATCGACCTCCTCATTCCATTCGCGGAACCTGTAGTGGTGGCTGCTGTCTCAATTATTATGCCCTCAATATCCTACATGTCAGAGAAGGCGGGCAGATATTTTTTACAGCGTACTCTAAAACACATTATTTAATCGTGGTTCATATACAAGTATTATTTACTGGTGGTTCACAGATTTATCTGTTGGATGGCAGGAGTTTTTCACCCCATACCGACAATAAAGCATGACTAAAAGTGTCAGTTGATGTGGTGCTTAATAAATGCACACACTGTGGAACTGCAACTCAGGTTAGCTTTGGACTGTTTGTCACTGCAACTCTGGTAGGCTTTGGACTCTTCGTTCGATGATAATGCCCGGTCTCACATTTTTGTGCCCAAAAAAACAACTTCATGCCAATATTGTTATTCCACTTACATTATTTTTGGGTCAGTTTAACATCAATTTGAGTAAGAAAATGATTAAATTACACAAGGTAAAAAACAAGGAAGTTGGTGGTCCCATAAACTATTTTTAGTCTTGTGGACATTAAAATATCATTCATTCATTCATTCATAAATAGCATTAAATTATCATATCATACCTTTGCCCTCTCTAGAATTTCCTAAGGATAAGAGAAATCTCATAAGTGTGACTATGTGAGAGATTTTGTTAACATATATTTTGGATCTTAAACCAATTTCAGGTTTTATGCTTTTGTATATATGATGTCAATTTTTTAGCATATGAAGTGTGTCCAAATGAATGTAAATTAAGTTAAGAGAGGACCCGAGTTTTGAGTAGATAGATGGCTAGGGTTTCATGAAAAATTGCAAGGCTAAAGTGTTTCAAGGAGGTGGAAGATATCGCAAACAAGGGACATGTTTGTGTATGGTCATTTCCACCCAAGGAACTGAGTAGTAGAAGGCGGTGTGTGTCTCAGTACTCTTGAAAATGGCAAATGACCTTGAATCTATTGATTATGGGGTTTGGCCTAAAGGTGAGGACCTAATGGTCTCTCCTCTCACTTTCATCTAAAATGAGGAATTTCTAGTGCAATATTGTTCCCCCCTTTGTATCAGCGGTGGAGGCATTGTTTTCTTATCAGAATGTCAGTGTGAGTCAGTCTTCTCAGGACACCATTCAGGAATCTAGAGCAAGAGGAGAAGGGACGGTCTCGAAGTGTATGGGAGGAGAGGCAAAGAAAAATCGGGCTCAAAAAACCTTCAAGGCTCACTACACAATGAAAGAGTTAACTCTAGGGTTTGATGTGAACCTAGACATGATTGAATCACAGTCTCAGTGAGCCCTAGTAAGTAAGTTTAGCTACATTTCTCATATTTTAACCTGGGTGAAGGCAACCTAGAAACCCCTTGTGGGATACATTCCAGTAGTGAGTATTTTGGTGAATAAATGGATACATTTTCACTTCTTGGTGTAATCAAACAACCGATTCTTAGTAAACACTGGGTTTTAGATAGAGGCATCACGTGGCTCCAGAGATGTCATCCTACATTTTGTTTGAGATCAAAGCAACAAAATTGTCAAAATTTATGGGTTATGATGTCGGGTTCCCTTTAGAGCTCTAGTCTAAGGAGGTTTTTATTAATATTGCAAATTCCCTTAGTAGGTTTGTGTTTCTTGAGGAGGTATCCCTAGTTGCAATTGATAAGAGGATGGCATGGGTTTTGGTGGAAATGGATGTCTCAGAGGGTCTCCCAAGAGAGTTGAAAATCCTGTGGAGAGAGAAAGTCATACTCCAAACCCTTAGTTATTGGAAAACCCCCTTTAGATGTTTGAACTATAGAAGAGTGGGTAATTTGGTTAGTAATTGTGTTGCTCCTCGTCAACGGCTTCAGACACAAAATATTTGCCATGGATTGAAGAAGTTTGGAGGCTGCAATATTAGGTTCATTTTTATAGAAAAATAGGAAATCCAAAAGCCCCTCTTCCCCTATCTAAGGCATCACAAAGGCTAGGCGATTTGGCCCTACGTCCAAAGTGGCCTTGAAAGCTGGTGCTAGCGGAATAACAGGGGTTTAGAAGTTCCATGTTCCTATATTTAGTTCTCGAGACTCAATTGTTTTGGAAAAGGATGAGGACTTGGAACGCGGAAAAAAGGTCATAGAGGGTGATAATATACAAAATATGGTAGCAATTCTTCAATCTCAGTATTAAGTTGTTAATGATGTCGATAAAGAGTTGGAGGTTGGTAGATTAGACCTAGATCCCGACGATTTGAACTGCGTTGATGAAGCACAAATTGTGAAACCCTTTTTTGGGAGTGAAGAATCATCAAGTAAGCTCTTCTCTTATTCCAAGTCTCTCATACAAATGGCATGAAGATTCTTTTTTTATTGATCAAATAGAACAAAATGCATCCTTCACATCCATTTTGAATTCAAATATATTTTAAAATCCTTCTTGCAATTCTTCCATTTTCTCTTTAGGATATGAACCTTGTTTTGTAGAAGGGCCATGTAGTAAGCTCCCTATTTACTTGGGAGTGTGTAAAAAATCTATTCCCTGTCAAAACCCTATCCTATGAAAGAGTCGCTGCCCTATAACTACTCTTTTCCAGACCAGTCTCAACATAACCTCTTTGGTTAAGAAATACTTCTTGGTGGAGTCTAATATCTGTTCAAAGTCCTTTGTTTCCCTAAATCTTGGGAATAATCCCACCTTGATGCCACTTCCTCCTTTTGTCTCCCAGAATGTCTACTCCATAATCTCTTTAGATCATGTTTTGCAATCCTCAGTTCATTCCTACAAGGATGTTCTAAATATGACTCCCATATTTGTTTTCTTTGGGTTTAACCCTATTGATCATCTTCTGAAGGACCCTTTCTATCCATTCCAAAATGTAATTGTTAGAAGAAAAAAAAATCACAATATAAAATCTTTGGCAAGAGGAGGAACCATTCAAGGGGTCATCCATGTGGGGTGTTGAGGGGTTAAAATGTACTGCCAACAATAAGGGGGGTCTCCCCGATGTGAAGTCTCAGTTAAACCTCATGTCATTTGGGATAAGACCCCCATGTGATATGTGGGCTCGATTGCCACTATGTTGGTTTTACTCTTGGTTGTCCAAATGGAAAGATGCTAGCATGAGAGCAAGCATGAGATGATTAGAGAATGAGGATGAAATCAACCCAAATTTGATAAAATAACATACCTCAAGTGTTTGCGGATGTAGGTAGAAGTTTTCTAAATGGTCCTTCACCCTTACCGTCTTGTCAAGGTCTTACTTTTTCAAGAGCATTTTCGGATGCCTTGGAATCTTGCGTAAAGAACCTCGAAGCACAAATGGGCACTGAGACAGCCAATCCAGATCTTGGTCTTCCATTTATTCATCTTCATCCTCCTCCTCCTTATCAAAATTTGATGGCTCTTCTTCTTCCTCTTCTGCTTCACCGCCTAACCCGTGAAAAAAATCATCTGAGAGTACAATGTTATCTCCGTCACCACCGTTATATAGTGGATGTTCTTCTGTGTTATCCACATAATATGCTAACTCTTCAAGGGTGGCGAAAAAAAAGTATTCAATAGTAGAAACCACTATCCCCATAGGGGTGGTTTGGTTCTTTTTCAAAAAATATGGTAGGTTGTGTACTCCCAAAATCAATCCAATAGCTTTTGCAAACTGACGAGTTACAAGATGGATGGATCGAATGTAATCATAAGAGATTTCACAAGTTTTTACAAGCTTTGGTTGAGAAGATTCACCAAATTCAGGAACATGAGTAGGGAAGGTGTTGTGAATTTTTTTGTCTTGAAAGAAAGATGTGATATTGGGGTCGGTATGGTTATCAACTATAAAAATTTCTTTCCCTCCTTCTAACACCATAAATGTTGACAGTGTTGTACCCACAAACATTTAGGGGATCTCCCTAATATGAAGTCACAATTAGACCTCACACCATTTGGTGTAAGAGTCCCATCTGATATATGGCCCGGTTGCCAAATTCTTAAAGGTTTTCCTTGGCTCTAACTATCAAGAGAGAGGGATGAAATGGTGCCTTCGAAAAGAAATATGGTGTGTCTAGTAGAAATATGGTGTGTCTAGTGAGTGCTCACTTGTAAATGTGTCAAAGTTCTTCTACTATGCGGAGAGGAAGAAAAGTGTGCCTCTAAGAGAGAGTTAATAATTGTTAAGATATTCCGACACATAGGAAATAGTTAAGAATAACTTAGTCTAGTGTAGAGTTAGGTAAAGTGTGTTTCTTTACCATGTACATTTGTAACTTATAATCCAATGGTCACGATTTGTAGTGATCCGACGGTTATCTCTCACCTCGGTATTAACGATACTTGATCCGTGGCTTAACACCCGATTGGTCCATGATCTCTATTTAAAGAGCATGGAGGGTCATTTGTCTGGTAACCATTAATGAGAGAAACATATGTAACTTTTCTTTTTATATTAATAAATTTCCTGAAGTGGTTGCGTTGGCTCAGGCCATGGACTGTTTCCCTCTTCGAGGGTTTTAACCACGTGATTATACTGGTGTACTAATTTTTGATCTGTTTGTGAGCAGTGACCTTTGGTTCTTGATCTACAGAACTTACCCTGTAAATTCCTACATGGTATTAGAGATATTTTGAGGGCCACATCCGTTGTTGATCAAAATTCAAAGCCGGTTTGACTGCATGCGAATGTCATTTTGTAGATCTACTATTTATAGACATTTTTAGGCTTGGAGAACTGCTCTGTTGTGTCTGGAGCGTCTGTTACAGTGAGGAATGCCTTTTGTTTCATGCGAAAAGGTTTCCGGCTGCCCAAGTTATGACAATTTAGATCTAGAGGTATAAAGCATTTGTTTTGTAGTTATATTTGTTAATAATTCTGTTATTTTGGTTCCCTCTGTTTATTTTCGGTTATAGGTTTTATTTATTTTCCAGATCTAAACCCCCTTCTCTGTGTATGCTCTTTGCTCTGCGTTGCATGCAATCCCAGCAAATCATAAGCAGGAAAAGATTTTTTTTACTATGTATGCTCTTTCCCCACGTCTTTGTGCGTTCTCGGGAAATCAAAAATAGTGAAAAAATTGATAGTTGCCGGTAAGGCTAACCAAAAATCTAACATTCTGGTGTAAGGCTTGCATTTCATTTTTTTTCCTCGATTTTTGTGTTTTTTTTATACAGGAAAAGGCACGCACACCAAAGAGTAAAAATAAATAAATAAATAAATAAAATATTAAAAAAACCTCCCTTCCTCCTTTTAAACAATAGCAAAATCATTTTACTATCTCACTTGGTGAGGGGTTAGTTTATGAGAATAGAGGTCTTGGGTTCAAATCTCTTTCTGAAGCTTCTTTTGTAAAAAAAATTTGTTAAAAAGGGCGGAATTTTATTTTAAAAGTCACACTTCATCCTGTTCCCGTCACTATTCGGCAGCTTCAACTCGTTTTTTCAAAAAGGCATAACTTCTTCATCCGGAAGCCATTTTTTTTTAAATGGCCTAACTTTTTGAGATCTTTCCATTGGAGTAGTTAGTTTCAACTTTTCTCAGCTTCAGTTTTTTTAAAAAAATGGAAAGTGCGTGTCCAATTATTCTTAACATCACCAATTATTTCCAATGGCTACCTCACATGGTAGATCTACTTAGAAGTAAAGGGCTTTACAGAATAGCCACCGGGTTAGAAACTAAACCTTATGATGATGATAAAGTCGCTAAATGGGAAAATAAACAAGATCAAGCACGAAGGTTGATAGGAATGTCCATTGCTCAAGATCTTCGATTTCATACCCTTGACATTGACACCCCTCATGAAGCCCTGGATAAGCTAAATACTATCTTTGGCATTCAAAATCAAATCAGGGCTCACTAGCTTGAAAATGAGTTGCTTACTTTGGACCTTAATAATTTCTCCTCTGTTGAAGACTTTTTGTCCAAATTCAAGACCCTTAGAATTCTTTTAGAAGGTTGTAAGGTCAAAAAGGAAGATAGTAGCCTCATCTATTGCATTCTTGCTAAGATTGGCCCTGCTTACTCTGTATTTTTTTCCGCCTTCCATTCCACTAGAGAAGCCATCATTTATTCAAGAACCACCTACAAAAATCCCTCTTTTGATTCCTTTTGTGATTCTTTGATTAGAGAACAAGAAAAACTCTTACACCTTGGTCTTATCATTGAATCTGGAAACGCTTCTAAGAAAGCCTTAGCAGCCCAACAACAATCATATCAAAAGAATCCCAAGAAGAAGTATCCTAAAAAGTATGGTCCGAAACTAAACAAGGGTCCTAAGAAATTTCAGCCGCAAACTGAAAAGGAAACTCACCAAAATGATAAGGCATATAAAAACAAAGGAAAGAAGACAGATAGACATTGCAACTTTTGCAATTGTGATGGCCATATAGAGTCCAAATGTTTTAAGAAGATGGAAGCCTTAGAAGCAGCAATGAAGAATCACAACATCAATTTGGAGCACTCTTCACCTTCATCTTTAGGAATGGCACTTTCTGCTTGTGGTTGTCAAGCATCAAGATCTGGTTATGCATTAAATGTATCTTCCTCTTCTCATTCTCATGAGTGGCTCATTGATTTTGGAGCTTGTTATCACATGGCCAAAAATAAAGCCATGTTTTCTTCTTTAAATGATTGTAACACCAAACATATTTATGTTGGTGATGACAAATCTCTTAGTGTTGTAGGATCTGGAACCATTCATCTCGATAATGGTCAGTTTAATGATGTACTATGTGTTCCTACCTTGTCATGCAACGTTCTCTCTATCTATCAGATAACTCATTCAGGTGAAGGGAAAATAGTAGAATTCTCACCTCATGATGTTGTAATCAAGGACCTCAAAGATCCTAAACATATTTTAGCTACTGGCATTGAAGATGATTCCACAAGGTTGTATAAGTTTGAAAACTTTGGATCATCATGTCTTCCCTCTGTTTTTGTTGCTCAAAATGATGAAGTGAGCAAAATTTGGCATGAGCGATTTGGTCACTTAAACTATTTCTCTCTTCAAATTCTATGTAAGGAAAATATGGTGACAGGTTTTGCTATGGTATCTTGCCGAGATGGTGTTTTCTCTGGATGTGTACTTGGAAAACATCATTTGGATAGTTTTGAGAAATGTGCCTCTTTGCACGCTTCAGCCCCTTTGTAGCTTGTGCACAGTGATTTATGTGGTCCACTTCTTGTTGTTTCTTTCTCTGGTTGCAAGTACTTCTTAACTTTCATTGATGATTTTTACAGACGCACTAGGGAATACTTCTTAAAACTCAAGAGTGAAGTTTTTAACATGTTCTTGGCCTTTAAGGCCTTTGTTGAGAAACAATCTGGACATCAAATTCTTAAGTTAAGATCAGACAATGGAGGAGAATATTTTAACAACAAATTTATCAACTTCTGCACTGAGCATGGCATTCAATTGCAACATACTGTTCCATATACTCCACAAAAAAATGGTGTAGCTGAAAGGAAGAATCACACCTTAAAATAAATGGCTAATTGTATGCTTTAATCTAAAGGACTTGGTCTCAATTTTTGGGCAAAAGCCATTAACTGTGCAAATTACATAGTCAATCACACTCCTACTAAGGTTTTAAAGAATATAACTCCAAAAGAAGCTTGAAGCTCAATCAAACAAGATGTAAGTCACTTTCGTGTTTTTGGAAGTGATGCTTGGGCCCAATTTCCAGATGTGAAACATAAAGCCTTAGAACCTAAGAGTGAAAAATGCATTTTTTTTGGATATTCTGAGGATGTCAAAGGATATAGACTTATTCAACCAAAATCCAAAAATATATTCATTAGAAGAGATGTAAAATTTGATGAAAATATGTCGGCCTGTGAGCCTAGTTCGGCGAGTGTGCCACCTTTGGCCTACGAGCCTGATTCGGCATATGTGCCACCTCTCTCTCTCTCTCTTCTTTTTTTAATAGCATTCCTTCTAGTTCAGATGATGACAGCGAGGATGAAAATCCTCCTCCACCGCTTGAAATTGTTCCTTTTACTCCACCGCTTCCAAGATGGGTCCGATCTACTCGGGATGCAACAGGTTCTCTTGCAAGTGACCCTACCGATCGATGACGTACTCCTTCTCAGTTTGAAAGAGCCTCTTCCTTATTGGCTCAAGTTCCAGAAAATCTTGATCCAGAAACCTTTGAAGAAGCCTCTGGTTATCTAGATTGGGATGCAGCTATGAATGAAGAATATCGCTCCTTATTGGCGAATGATACTTGAGATCTTGTTCCTCTTCCAAAAGGAAGAAAACTTGTCAGATGCAGATGGGTTTACAAAACAAAGTTTGGACCAGATGGAAAAGTGGATAGACATAAAGCTCTTATTTTTGCTAAAGGATTTTCACAAGTTGAAGGCATTTATTATACTGAAACCTTCTCCCCTGTTGCCAAAATGAATTCTATCTGCCTTGTTCTTTCCCTTGCTGCCTCCTTTAAATGGGAAGTCCATTAGATGGATGTTAAATCCGCCTTCTTACATGGAGATTTGCATGAAGAAATCTACATGGAACAACCCCCTGGATTTATCCAAAAAGACTCTAGCCTTGTTTTTCGCCTTAGGAAGTCTCTCTATGGTCTCAGACAAGCTCCTCGGGCTTGGTATGCCAAAATGGATAGATTTCTCTTAGATAATGGCTTTTCTAGGTTTCATTCTGACAATACTGTCTACACCAAGAAAGTGGGTAATTCCTTTACCATCCTTGTTCTTTATGTTGATGATCTTATCCTTACTCGTAGTGATCCAAACCATATAAACCATGTGAAGTCTAGCCTCAAAAAAAAGTTTGAAATGACAGACTTAGGACACTTGCATTATTTCCTTGGTCTTCAAGTCTTGCAATCCAAGGAAGGCATTACCCTCTCTCAGTCCAAGTATGCATGTGATCTTCTACACCACTTTCACATGGAAGACTGTAAGCCAGCCCCTTCTCCCTTTCAGTCTGGAGTCAAGCTTTCAGTCACTTGTACTACCCCTGAAGTTGATGCTACCTTATATCATCAACTTGTTGGTAAACTTCTTTATCTAACCCATACCTGTCCTGACCTTTCCTTTGTCGTTGGTCTTGTCGCTCGGTTTATGCACCAACCTCATGAAAGTCACTGGAAAGTAGCTAAAATAATACTTCGATATATTCGAGGTACAGTTCAGTTCGAGATTCATTACAGTGCAAGAGCATCTCCATTGTTGATTGGTTTCACTGATTCTGATTGGGTTGGTGACCCTGATGATCAAAATTCTACTGCAGGATATGTATTCACTCTTGGTTCAGGACATATTACTTGGTCTTGTAAGAAACAAAGTACCATCTCTCTTTCTTTAGCAAAAACAAAGTATCGTGGTGTAGTTGAAGCCAGCAAGGAAGTCATGTGGCTTCGTCAGATCCTGACTGAATTTGGTCTTCATCAGCAGCATCCAACTACACTTTGGTGTGATAATCAGAGTGCCATTTAGCTATGTAAAGATCTAGTTCAGCATCAGCATATGAAACACATTGAACTCCACATACACTTCATCAGAAATCTCATTCATGATCATGTTCTTGAAGTGAAGTATTGTCCAACCAATGATCAAGTAGCCGATATCTTTACAAAGGCTCTCACAAAAGCGAAGTTTACTAAACTTCGATCCATGCTTGGGGTTTAGGAAAGTTGTCATTAAGGGGGGATAGGCTCTAATTCCTCCTTCCTTATCCTATTGTGTCACCTTTGTAAATCCTTCAATCCTATCCCAATTTGTTCTTAAGGGGGGATGTTAGGATATTTCAACACATAGGAAATAGGCACCTTTTGTGTCACCTTTGTAAATCCTTCAATCCTATCCCAAGTTGTTCTTAAGGGGGGATGTTAGGATATTCCGACACATAGGAAATAGTTAAGAATAACTTAGTCTAGTGTAGAGTTAGGTAAAGTGTGTTTCTTTACCATGTACATTTGTAACTTATAATCCGACAGTCACGATTTGTAGTGATCCAACGGTTATCTCTCACCTCGGTATTAACAACACTTGATCCATGGCTTAACACCCAATGGTCCATGATCTCTATTTAAAGAGCATGGAGGGTCATTTTTCCAGTAACCGTTTATGAGAGAAACATATGTAACGCTTATTTTTATATTAATAAATTGCCTGAAGTGGTCGCGTTGGCTTAGGCCGTGGACTATTTCCCCCTTCGAGGGTTTTAACCACGTGATTATACTGGTGTACTGATTTGTGATATGTTTGTGAGCAATGACCTTTAGTTCTTGATCTACGGAACTTACCTTGTAAATTCCTACAATAATACCACCCAATAAGAGACACACATGAACCAGAAGGATCCGTCTAACATCCAGCGGAATAGTCCACAAGGGATGTGACGGTCGTTTCAACCAAAAAATGAGAAAGGTTTGTCTAATATCATGTGTAATAGTCCATAAGGATAGGACATCAATAACAACCATTACAACGCATTCTCAATAAGATAATTACTAAAATAACCGAAATAGTTCAACTACATTAGCACATGTGAAAGCAACCATGCAATACAAAAATTTGCATAATAGTCTTACAAACATTCATAATCCATGCATGAAGAACATGTTGTCATTTAAGGATTATGTTATTAAGTAAAAATTCAAAGACATATGTATAGAATGAACATCACTAGCTCCAATAGTGGAGCGTTGGAGCCACTCCTTGCTCCCCAAAATAACTAGTTTATCTCTCTAATGTTTTGCAGGAGGATCCAAGGTGAAAAATTACTTTGATCTTACAATGAGGGAGTATATATAAAAATGAGGAGGTGATGCTTCACCTTCCTTGTGACTCTTCATCTACCCTCATGGTTGTTTGACTTATTATTACTTTTTAACTTTACATGACTCTTCATATTCCACCATGTCCTTTCGACTCTCACTTTACAATACATTTTTGAAACATATGTTACATCATTAGCCACAATGGTGTGGCGTGTGACCACTAATGACATGACATGACACTACTTGGCATGGATTTCCTGATGATGTGTAAATTTCAATCCATTGTTACTATTGAGTGTTTAATGTATTATTGAGAATGGTTTTCTACGGTCACCTCTGCATGGCTTGGTCACTAAGGAATCTTCAATGATCTCAAGCCTTGAATGGTGGTCGCAAACTAGTGTCCCTAATTTCTTGTGATTGATCATCTTGTGTGTTTGACTACAAGAGTGTCTTTTAGAATTCTTCCCTCCTTCATCTCCTTCTTCATAATATTTCCATGGCATGATAGGGTATTAGTTCCTTCAATTCACTCATGACAAGACTACAACAATCTGAAAACCCCCTAGTCTAAGATTGATCATAATGATCATTTAACTAAGTTAGAACCCGATGGAGAGTCGGGAAAGAGGCCCAGTGACTGCATAGTTGTGCAATTCAATAAGGAAATGGGAATCATTGAACCTTGATACTACACAATATGAGATTTAGGTTGGGTTTACGGACAAAACTGCGCAGTTCCGAGAGACAGTGGGATAGGCTGAGGGAATGGAAACTGGGTACATACTGCGTAGTTCTGAGAGATAAGGAAGGTTGGGAAATTTCGTAGTTGTGCAGTTAAATGGATCAGGGTGTGAGCTTGACGCTTTATACTGTGCAATCCATAGTTAAGTCTAAGGTAGGAGGAAGGATTGCGCAATTATGGAGGTCAATGTCGAAGCTTGAGCACAAAAATTATGCAGTGCAACAACCCTAGGAGGAAGGTTTCCAAGAGGCAAGGTCACAGCTAGAGGCATGAAACTACGCAATGCGCAGTTCAGGGAGGCCAAGTGAACCTAGATTGCTTGGTCAGAAATTTTTTCCGAAAATGGCTAGGTGTGGGATCAGTGAGACTAGTGTGAACAATGATAGGATTTTGATTTTGATCACACACATTGAATAATTTGACGAATCAATCAACATAGATCATCCATAACACATGAAAAATACATTTCCCTTCATGCGACATATTTACGACAAGTGCGACACTAAAGATACACTTTGAAACAACCATGATGACACTTCTCCGACAGTGCTTAAAACTTTGGAAATGAGTGTGGCAGATTATTATATGGTTAGAACAACTCATTTTCACAAATATGACCTCTTGAAACCACCAGAACAAGATTATATACATGGTGTGACAACAAACATGCGAAAATACGATGTTTTTCCTAACTTGCAGTAGGGAGCAAAACACTTTAAGAAAACACATGGAATGAGTTTCAAAGTTTTTGACGATAATGAACAAGACCAAGGAAGGCTTTGAAATTGGGCGTAGACCAAAATTTTGGAGATTGTTGTAGAAGCGACAATAAATTTATAAATGATGAAGTCACACAAGATAAATAATGAATACATCATTGTTAATTATCAATTTAGGAAATCCTGAAAAAACAACATGAGCTTCTTGTGGATTTTTCATATTTGGTTATTTAGGCCGAAGTTTAATTTATGGTCATTTGTACTTATTTTTTGAAATATTTTAGCTGGGATTGCAGACTTTAAATTAAAAAAAAAATTACATGTGACAGATTAGAAATTAGAAATGTTTCCAACATGAAAATGTGTATGGAAAACTCCTAGGAAACATCTCTTAGATTTTTTACAAAATTTTAAAACATAAAGGTCATTAACATTGTGTAAAACTTTCCTTACTTTATTCTTTCAATTACAAGAGTAATCGAACAAAATTATAAGTTATAAAATCCAATATAAGGAAATATAACAAGAATTAAGATAAAATCGGAGATTTGTAAATATGATTAATTTTTTTCCTTGTCATTTACCAACACCTAAAAATCTCGCAACACACTCTCTTAGTTGTTTCAAGTTGTGCCATCGTTCTTCCTCATTTTTGACTTGTTATTCTTTTTAAGCTTTTTCTTTCTCTCATACATATGTTCAACATTCTCATATTCACTTCTACTCCTCTTCACTATGGATTTTGTTAAAAATCCTCTTGAATACCTTCTTGCCTCCCTTCAAGCTCCTTAAATCCATGTTTCCTCTCTTCATGGAGTTTTGTCATTTTATAGTTCAATCTATGTTGTTCCACCCATTTAGGATCCTATTAAGGCTTTTCTACATGTGCTATACTTGTGTTTACATCATTTATATTTGGCTTACCATTTTTAACTTCCCTTGAATCCTTCAGCGTTGATTTTTCTGAAGCCCCTCTAACTCCACATGGGTTCTCCACATTTATATTTTCTATAAGAGTAGGGGGGTAAACCCATGAAGTTGGGTTACACTTTTTTGAGAATCGGGGGTGGAAAACTTCTTTTCTCAACAATTCAGCTAAACTTTTATAAAAGTTCGGCCGAACTGTTAGAGATTTCGATCGAACTCATTATGTTGTTTACATTGACAGCGTACGGACGGCGTGGGCAAACAGATTTTTGGCCGGAGATTAGAAAACCAGCAACATAAGTTTGGTTGAACTATTAGTTCAATTGAACTCTTAAAATAGTCTGGCCGAACTTTAGTTTATAAATACATTAGCCCGGAGCCGTTAACGGGTTTCGAGCTTATTAGCGTCTGCGTCTGCTGTGATCGTGTTTCGGCTGCATCTACTGTGTGTTTCAGGCCTGTGTCTACGTCTATGGTCTTGGAAGAGTCTTGTTGTTTGGCCTCAGCTCCAAATTTCGAATTTCCAGGTTGGCTCCGAATTTTGAATTTCCTGCTTTCAATTGTTGTAAATTCTATAAACATGTCTTGATATTGTTTTGTGTGGCTGTGTCCAATAAGTGATCGTGTTTCGTCTACGCCTGCTGTGTGTTTCGGGCATGCGTTTGCGTCTGCGTCTGCGTCTCTGGACTTGGCAAAGTCTTGTTGTTCACCCTCATCTCTGAATTTTGAATTTCTAGGTTGGCTCTGAATTTCAAATTTCCTGCTTTCAATTGCTGTAAATTCTATAAACATGCCTTGATATCGTTTTGTGTGGTCATGTCCAATAAGTGATAACTCTTGACTGTATTAACACTGAATTTTGTAGCACTAAGTTCATTGAATGAGATAACACTGAAATCTTCTCTTATCCAAGCTCCTTTCTGTAGTGGTAATTAAGCATAAATAGCACCAATATTGTGGCTTTAATTAACTGCAATTACACTGAATAGAATCAAAACTGTATAAAACCAAAACTATCCTTTGAAGAAATAAAAACTTCATATGAATTGCATCTTTGTATTTAGCTTGAAATTTAGTCCTTCTGTAATTGTACCGAAGCCTAAAGTCACCCATCTAAACCTGTAATTAGGCTGAACCTATCTCTATAATTTTAGTACAAAATTATGTGTTGGTAATGCGAAAACCTCAGCTAGGTATACATATTATTTTTCCACAGTAAATGAGCCGACATGACTTAGTGACTCAGTGAATGAGATAACACTAAAATAGTCTCTTATCCAAGCTCCTTTTTGTGGCAGTAATGAAACATAAATAGCATCAATATTGTGGCTTTAATTAACTGAAATTACACTGAATAGCATCAAAACTGTATAACACCAAAACTATCCTTTGAAGAAATAAAAAATTCATATGAATTGCATCTTTGTATTTAGCCTGAAATTTAGTCCTTTTGTAATTGTACTAAAGCCTAAAGTCACCCATATAAACATGTAATTAGACTGAACCTATCTCTATAATTTTATTGCAAAATTCTGTGTTGGTAATGTGAAAACCTCAGCTGGGTATACATATTATTTTTCCATAGTAAATGAGCTGACATGACTTAGTAACACAGTGAATGAGATAATAGTGAAATATTCTCTTATCCAAGTCCTTTATGTGGTGGTAATGAAACATAAATAGCACCAATATTGTGGCTTTAATTAACTGCAATTACACTGAATAACATCAAAATTGTATAACACCAAAACTATCCTTTGAAGAAATACAAACTTCATCTGAATTGCATCTTTGTATTTAGCCTGAAATTTAGTCCTTCTATAATTGTACTGAAGCCTAAAGTCACCCATCTAAACCTGTAATTTGGCTGAACCTATCTCTATAATTTTAGTACAAAATTTTGTGTTGGTAATGCGAAAACCTCAGCTGCGTATACATATTATTTTTCCATAGTAAATGAGCCAACATGACTTAGTGACTCAGTGAATGAGATAACACTGAAATATTCTCTTATCCAAGCTCCTTTCTGTGGTGGTAATGAAACATAAATAACACCAATATTGTGGCTTTAATTAACTGCAATTACAATGAATAGCATCAAAATTGTATAACACCAAAACTATCCTTTGAAGAAATACAAACTTCCTATGAATTACATATTTGCATTTAGCCTGAAATTTAGTCCTTTTGTAATTGTGCCGAAGCCTAAAGTCACCCATCTAAACCTATAATTAGGCTGAACCTATCTCTATAATTTTAGTACAAAATTCTGTGTTGGTAATGCGAAAACCTCAACTGGGAATACATATTATTTTTCCACAGTAAATGAGTCGACATGACTTAGTGAAGAGTGTGTCTCCACATAGGACGACTTGAATATTTTTATTTGAGGCTGACATGTATATTTTGAGAGACGCTGACTTGAAGGTTGGCTTTGAAGAAGATTTGTTGAGGAGATCGAGGATGATGACCTTGCAGAAGAAAATAGCTTGATGGAGGAGTCCAATAAATTTACTTTGGCTCAATACTAATTACATTATTTAAAAGCCCAAAATGTATCAATTTAAATTTGTAATGACTAACATAGAATTCCACAATGGGTTCCTTAATCTAAATATGACCCAAGCATGCAACCCATGCTTTAATAAGTCATTTAATAATTATAAATTATTTTTGACAAATATATTAATAATGAAGACTGAACCTAGCTACATCCTTCAACATCTAAGAGACACAATTGTATTGTGATATTTTCCCTTCTTTCCAACTTAGTCCATCCTTCTAGAAAAATCCCTTTTAATGAAGCAGATATATCCATAGTGATCCACTGATATTTGTTCACCAGCAACTATTCCATTTTGGACTTATATATCTCAAACTATGCTCATTGAATTTATGCATCTATATCTTTAAACTACTCAACTATTTTATTTCACTGTAGGAATCAATTCGATATATCTCCCATTTTAATGGGGTCTATTACATTTCGAGAAAAACACATTAGCCATAAAAGTTTCCCAATGAAACCAAAAGTAATTTGATACAAAACATAGGTTTTAACCTTATATAGTTAATTGTTTCAAATAGATTCTTAATAAAATGAAAAATATTTAATGTAAAACACATGCATTAACATATAATTTGCTCGAGAAACCCAAAACGAAAAGATCATTTTTTTATTAGTATATTAATTTTTAGACCATCAGACACACACACACACATATGTATGTATGTATGTATATATGTATATGTCCCACGAAAATTATAAACTACCAACCCATTACCTTGGATCAGATAAAACTTTAGTTCTTTAACTGAAACTGTAGAACCGTGGGGTAGACTACCATGCACTAGAAAAATGCTAAAAGAAAAAACCATGTGATGAAAACCATCATAAAGGGAGAATTTTTTTTTCCAAAAAACATTTTTTTGGGGCACTACCCCTGAACACCTGTGTGTAGGGGATTTTTCGTCTCTATGAAAACCTAAAGTGGGGGTCCTTCCCTTCCATTTTATTCCCACCACTATGCTTAGAAAAATATATAGTGCATGGGGGTATTCACAAAAAGAATATAACACATATCAAACATCCAATAATTCTCCTTAATGTGACCATCAATGTTGCAATGGTTAGAATTATTTCTACTACCCTTGCATGGATGTGTAGTGGCTATTTTATTATTATCCTTCCCCCATTTCCAGTTCTTATTCCCCTCCTTCAAAGCTTCTTGGTGCTATTTTTTCTTCAAACCACTTAAGTACCCTTTATTTTGGCCTATGGTTTCTAGATAATGTGCATATACACATGGCTCATACATTATCCTTAGCTTGGAAAGAATCACTTGTTTTTGTATATGGATATATAGACCCCACATATACTTAGGCAACCACATATACTTAAGGAGTACATTTGGGCTCTTGGGAACGATATCCAACAATATGACCATATTTTTAAACTTAGTACACTCTTATACACCCTTATGTCTACGTAAAGTAGTGTGAGTGATTCCACGGGTCCTCTACACACTTTATAGGGTATAATTAGGACAGGAAGTGTTAACTTCTACAAGTTCTATAGGAAGAGTATGTAAGGGCCAGGTAGCCTCTAGATCTCATCTTTTATGAAAGGTGACATATCGAGTAAATGCCCCTACAGTCAATCTTTGGAATAGATCTAAATAGAAGTTATTCATTTTAATATCCATAAACCACAACCACTTTAACGAAAATTGTGTTACATGTGTCATTTCTCCCATAAACTCTTAAGGAAAACTTTAAAGAATGTGTCATTGGCTTTCTCCCATTCACTTTAAAGCAAGTATAATTTCTCAAGGCTTTCTCCCATTAGTTCAAGGCAAACTTTGAGCCCCAAAAACTGAAAGTAGCTTAACTTCCATAGGATAGGATCCCCCAAACTCAAATGGAGTAAAATGTAAAATGTTAAAAGTGGAGTGTTTTATGATGTAATGGATCTTAATAATCTAGATTGACATGGCTATATTGAACTTCCATAGGATATTATCCCCCAAACTCAAGGTGAGTAAAATGTAAAATGTTAAAAGTGGGTGTTTTATGATGTAATGGATCTTAATAATCTAGATTGACATGGTTGTATTTTATTAATGTACCTAAATTTACACCTTCCATGTTGCTTTATTCTTTTAAAATGTTAAAAGTGGAGTGTTTTAGGATGTAATGGATATAAATAATCTAGATTGTGTTAAATATGATGTAATGGATCTTAATAATCTAGATTGACATGGCTATATTTTATTAATGTACCTAAATTTACACCCTCCATGTTGCTTTATTCTTGTAAATTGTTAAAAGTGGAGTGTATTAATGTACCTAAATTAACACCTTCCATGTTGTTTTATTCTTTTAAAATGTTAAAAGTGGAGTGTTTTATGATGTAATGGATATAAATAATCTAGATTGACATGGCTACAGTGATATGATGATAGTGTAGGTTGATGTTGAAGTTGTAAAATTCTTGTACATATCAATTATTATAAATTATTAAACAATTTGATAAGTGCTAAATCATACTTCTTATTAAGGACATAACTAATTTTTGATGATAGTGTAGGTTGATGTTGAAGTTGTAAAATTATTGTACATATCAAGGATGAATGATAGTACAAGCCAAAAATGACATTATTATAAATTATTAAAAAATTTGATAAGTGCTAAATCATACTTCTTATTAAGGACATAACTAATTTGTCATAATATAACTCTGATATATAAGCATAGTATTCAATTCCATTGTTTTGTAGTTAAAGTACTATCTTCACATTAAAGCATTTTATAAGGTTACTCTAAAACTAAGGCTTTCTCCCATTAATTAAAGGCAAACTTTAAAGCCTAAAAATTGAACCTAAAGTGGCTGAACTTCCATAGGACTTTAGTATGTCTGTTGAGTGTTAACTTCTACAAGGTTCTATAGGCAGAGTCTGTAAAGGGCCAGGTAGTGTTAACTTCTATAAGTTCTAAAGGCAGAGTCTGTAAAGGGCCAAGTAGCCTCTGGATCTCATCTTTTCTGAAAGGTGACATATTCAGTAAATGCCCCTACAGTCAATCTCTGGAACATATCTAAATATAATTTCTTCAATTTAATATCCATAAACCACAACTACTTTAAGGCAAATTGTGTACATGTGTCATTTCTCCCATACATGTGTCATTTCTCCCATAAATTCTTAGGCAAAGTTTTTAAGCATGTGTCATGTTGGCTTTCTCCCATTAACTTTAAAGCATGTTTTTAGTAAGTGCAGAAAATGAATTTTCAAACCATGTAAATTTCATTTCTCCCACAAACTAAAGGCTTTCTCTCATTAATTCAAGGCAAACTTTAAGGCCTAAAAATTGAACCTAAAGTGGCTAAACTCTCATAGGATTTTAGTATGTCTGTTGAGTGCTAACTTCTACAAGTTCTAAATGGAGAGTTTGTAAAGGGCCATGTAGCCTCTGGATCTCATATTCTCTCAAAGGTGACATATCCAGTAAATGCCCCTACATTCAATCTCTGGAACAGAAATATAAGTTCTTCATTTTAATATCTATAAACCACTACCACTCGAAGGCAAACCTTGTACATACATTTCAATTGTCCCTTCTCCCATAAAATTTTAGGAAAACTTTAAGGCATGTGTCATTTCTATTTCATTTCTCCCAAAAACTCATAAAGGTTTGACTTTTGACATAACTTCATCAACCACCACAAGTAGTTGTTTTAGTAAGTGCATAAAATAATTTTGCAAACCATTTAAATGTCATTTCTCCCACGAAATAAAAACTTTATCCCATTAATTCAAGGCAAACTTTAAGGCCTAAAAGTTGAACCTAAAGTGGTTGAAATCTCATAGGATATTATCCCCCAAACTCAAGGCTTTCCCCCATTAATTCAAGGCAAAATTTAAGGCCTAAAAACTGAACCTAAAGTGGTTGAACTTCCATAGGATTTTAGTTTGTTAGTTGAGTCTTAACTTCTAAAAGTTCTAAAGCAATCTGTAAAGGGCTAGGTAGCCTCTGGATCTCATCCTTTCTTAAGGCATGTAAAGAGCCAGGTAGCCCATGGATCTCATCCGATCTCATCCTTTCTTAAGGCATGTCATTTCTAGATGTGATTTTCACCATAAATTTTAAGGCAAACTTTCATGAAACCCATGTATATGTGTCATAAACATCCTTTAAACTCTAGGCAATGCAATATTTAACACATCTAATTTCTAGATGTGAATTCTACCATAAAATTTAAGTCAAAATTTAAGATAAACCATGCACATGTCATTTATCTGTTGTGAAACCAACTCCAAAAATAGAAGAAAAGAGATATCAACACCTTAGAAATAAGCCACTTCGAGGGGGCAACCTCTAATACATTACATGAATGAACAATTCTTGAATAATACAAATTACAAAAACTCCTTTCTATATATAGGAGTCCATGGGGCCATAATGTAATCCTAGCCAACCTAACAATAATAATTTAAGGACACAATAATAACAATATGAGGGTTACAGGGGTACAATAATAAAAATAAGGGGGTTACACTAACAATAATAAGGGACTATACTAGTAATATAGGGACCTAACATGCCCTCTCCTTCAAAAAAGTGTTATCCTCAACGCTTGAGTAGCTTTGGGTGCTTCTGTATAAAATTTTCATCCTCCCATGTAAAATCTTCAGTGGGTAAGTTCTTCCACTTGATGAGATACTCTGAAATTGATTGATTTCGTAGCTGTCGAGTTCTTTTTTCCGTGACTGCTTCAGGTTCCAATATGAATTTTCCTTCCTCATCAAGTTCTGGAAATAATGTTTTAACCAGAAGATTTTCACCTATAACCTTCTTTAAGCATGAAACATGGAAAACTGGATGCACTCGTGAAGAAGCAGGAAGCTCCAATTTGTATACCATAGTACCAATATTTTGCAACACCTTGTAAGGACCATAGTACTTTGGCAATAATTTATTATCCTTCTTAACTTTCTTGAGGGACATTTGTTTGTATGGTTGTAGCCGTAAAAATACCCAGTCTCGTACATCAAAACTTCTCTCGCTGCAATGTTGTTTCATTCGATTTTGTGCCATATTCAGGTTATCCTTTAAGAGTTGGAGAACTTCTTGTTGATGCTCGATGTGATCTTCCACTGCTTGAACCTTTGAATTTTCTCTTAAAGATGATGTGATGGATGGTGGATGATATCCATAAGGTGCCATAAATGGGGTCATTTTTGCTGCAGTATGGAAGGAAGTGTTATACCACCATTCAGCGAGAGGTAACCACTTGACCCATTGTGTTTGTTTATCAGATACAAAACTACGAAGATATCCTTCCAAACATTTATTTACTATCTCAGTTTGACCATCAGATTGAGGATGATAAGATGAGCTATGAGCTAATTGAGTACCCAAACAAGAAAATAACTCCGTCAAAAAATTTCTAGTAAAAATGGGATCTCTGTCGCTCACAATAACCCTTGGGTTTCCATGTAGCTTTTGAATTGTGTCCATAAATGTAGTAGCAACTATACTTTCTTTAAATGGATGAGATAATGCACAAAAGTGTGCATACTTGGTAAGTCTATCAACTACCACCATGATGACACTCTTTCCTTCGGACTTAGGTAAACCTGTGATAAAGTCCATTGAAATCTCCTCCCAACGTTGACTTGGAATGGATAAAGGTTGTAGAAGTCCCGGGGTCTTAATTGTCTCAACTTTATTCTGCTGGCAAACCAAACATTCCGCCACAAACTTTTGAATATCAGATTTAAAGCCATCCCAAAAAAATTCTTTCTTCACCCTGTGGTAAGTTTTTAAAAATCCTGAGTGTCCTCCTAAAGGAGAAGTGTGCAATTCCAGAAGAATCTTTTGTTTTAGTTGGGAATTCTTACAAAGATATAAGCGATCTTTGTACCATAAGGAATCATTTTTCCAACCAAATGTATCAGATGTACTAGGATCTTGCTGCAACTTTTGAATGAGTGTCCATACATCTTTGTCCTTCTTCCATTCATCTCTTGCTTCAGTTATCCAATCCGGTTGGATAATATAAATGGCACAAAGCAATGCTTCCACCTCTTCATTCTTTCTTGAGAGTGCATCTGCAACAACATTAAGCTTTCCTTTTTTGTAGATTATTTCAAAGTCATAACCCAACACCTTTGTGACCCATTTTTGCTGCTCTTCTGAAGATATTCTTTGTTCCAAAAAGTGTTTAAGACTATCATGATCAGTTTTTACCTTGAAGTGTCTTCCCATTAGGTAAGTTCGCCATTTCTTTAGTGCATGTAGTATTGCTAACATTTCCTTCTCATAAATAGGTTTCTGTAAATGCTTTCCTTTGATTGGACGACTTTCAAAAGCAATGGGTCTTCCTTCCTGCATTAAAACTGCACCAATTCCATTTCCTGAGGCATCACATTCCACAATAAAGGTTTTTGTGAAGTCTGGTGTAGCTAAGACCGGTGCTAGGCACATTGCCTCTTTAAGACATTCAAAGGCCTTAGTTGCTTCAGGAGTCCATGAAAATACATCTTTCTTCAATAATGTTGTTAGAGGTGCTGCTATTCTCCCATAATTCTTAACAAACTTGCGATAATACCCTGTTAACCCGAGAAATCCTCGCAATTTCTTTATGGTTGTGGGGACTTTCCATTCCTTAATGGCTTTAATTTTGTTAGGGTCTACCTTAACACCCTCGTGAGATACAATATAACCCAGATATTCCACCTCTTGTACTCCAAAGAAACATTTGGATGTTTTTGCATATAATTGTTTCTCCTGCAATAGTTTGAGCACCCTGTCAACATGTTGAGCATGATCCTTCCAAGACCTACTGTAGATTAGTATATCATCAAAAAATACTAGCACAAATTTTCTAAGGAAGGGTTTGAAAATGGAATTCATCAACCCTTGAAATGTAGAAAGTGCATTGGTAAGGCCAAAAGGCATGACCAAAAATTCATAATGACCCTCATGAGTTCGAAATGTTGTTTTTGGAATATCTTCAGTCTTCATTCTAATTTGATGATATCCTGAACGAAGATCCAACTTGGTAAATAAATTGCTCCATGTAATTCATCCAATAATTCATCAATCACAGGAATGGGAAATTTATCTTTAATGGTGAGCTTATTGAGCTCCCTATAATCCGGACCCATGCACCATGATCCATCCTTCTTGTGTACCAATACTACAGGAGCAGAGAAAGAACTTTGACTAGGTTGAATTATACCCGCCTCTAACATTTCTGCAATCATACGTTCAATTTCGTTCTTTTGGACATAAGGATATCTATAAGGCCTGATGTTTGGAGGAACACTTCCTGGAATCAAATGAATAGCATGATCATGATCACGAATAGGTGGGAGTCCTTTGGGAGTTTCAAACACCTTGGAATGAGTGTCCAAGACTTGTTGGAGATCTGCAGAAATAGATGATTTTGATGTCGAAACTTCTAGTGAGCATAATTGTGCAATTACGCCTCGTTGTTCTTTCTTTAGAAGCTTTGTCATGACATTAGAGCTTATTATCCTTCCTGGCTTCCCTTCAATACCCCGTAATTCGACTTCCTTTCCTTCTAAAAAAAATTTCAAGAAAAGTTCTTGAAAATTAAAAACTACCGTCCCCAAAGATTGTAACCATTGTACTCCTAGTACAACATCAACACCTCCCATAGGAATGGAAAGCATTGGACTAGTCAATACATATTCCCCCATAGTTAGCTTGATATTATGGCATTTTCCAGAGCAATTTATAGTTCCTCCATTTGCAACCATCACTTGACATTCTGGTGTTGGGTATAGGAAACAATTTAATTCCTTGGCTACCTTACAATGAATAAAATTATGGGTGCTACCTGAATCAATCAACACTATTACCTTTTTCTTCTTGATATGCCCTTCTATCTTGAGAGTTTGAGGAGTGGTAATTCCTGCCAATGCATTACACGATATGGTCGGATTCATTTCTTCCTCTTCTAGGGCTGGTTCCTGGTGTATATCCTCTTCTTGTTCATTTTCTTCTTCCTCTTCGCAATCTATGTAAAATAATTTCTTCTCAGCACACTTATGACCTTTAGTGTATTTTCTATCACAACTGTAGCAAAGCCCTTTTTCTCTTTTTTCTTCCAATTGTTGTGGTATCAACCTTGTAGGTTGTGGAAATCTAGGAGTAGCAACACTTCCCTCTTTATAGAAGTGAGTGGTAGGCTTCCTTGTCGCCATAATTTTACATTCAATTTTTCTTGCCAACCTGAATGCCTTCTCCAATGAATCAGGTTCCAAAATGCGAACTTCATGTTGGATGTTGTCCTTTAAAGTACCTATGAAGAGATCAATCCTGTGTTCCTCTGGAATATTAGTTACCCTTATATTCAATTTTTGGAAGTCCTCAATGTGCTGCCCCACTAAACCCTTTTGTTTGAGATTGATCAATTGGCTAAAGAAGGTGTTGCTCTTTGTATCCTCATAATGTGCTATCATTTCCTCCGTAAAAATTGACCAAGTGACAATTTTTTTATGGGAGCAAAGCCATCGATACCATACAAATGTATTTTGTTCTAAATGTAAAGTTACAATGCGTACCTTTTGTGTGTTTTGCACGTTATGGAGATCAAAATATTGCTCCATCTGTAGTATCCATGTTACAGGATCCTTTCCATCAAACTTCCTCATATCTATTTTTGGAATATGGTGGTTCTTCCCGCCAACATTAGAGTTTATGAAATCACGATTAACATTTATTTTGTTCTCATCATGAGTTTCCTCTACTATCTTTTCACCATTAGGAAACATTTCTTGTATCAACTTTGTCAAACCTTCCATGTCTGATTTTATATCATTCTTCATGTTTTCCATCTTAGCTTCCATGTCATCCATCTTAGATTCCATGCCAGCTTCCATGCCATCCATCTTAGCTTCCATGCCATTCTTCAAACCATCCATCTTAGATTCCACGCCTTTATTCAAACCATCCATCTTAGCTTCCACACCTTTCTTCAAAATTTCCATGTCATTTTTTGTTGCTCTTTGCGAGAGCGAAATTTGTTGCACTTTCTCTTGTAATTTTGATTTGTCATGTTCCCATTCTTCATCTTCATGAGTCATAGTAGAGCCTTATAAAGGCTTAATGGGTGTTGAATTCTTTTTAGGGGCCATTTTATAATTCAATACTAATATCTATTCTACAATATGCCCTTGGAATCAATTCAACTTGATTCTTCAAACAAGACTTATGCAATTTGGAAAAAAATATACACACCTTTTAATTTCTTTTGAGGAGCTCGATATTGAAATTGAATTATCTCTATAATTGTGGATCCTCAATATCTTAAATTCAACCCTGTAGTAGCCCTCTAAGGCTTCTTTCAAATTCCACAGTTCTGACCTGATTTGGATTCTTCAAGACAAAGTTATGTCCAATCTCCCACAATGACCTAATTATGGATTGGTTCAGTAAATCAAACTTGTATGGCTTGCCCCATGTCACTGTTTCTTTCTTTGGCTCTGAAATTGATAGACAAGAAACTACAGTCCATGCAATTGTGGCCAAATTTTACAGCATTCCAATCTGATGCTCAGAGAGAGAGTTATGAAGGTTCTCCCACGATCACCTCTTTGGGATGAAATTCAGGAGCCTGAAAAACCCCTAACTTCCACAGACCATATCTCCGAAACTATTTCGAACCAAGCTCTGACATTTTGAGACAACGTTCCTTAAGATTTCGACTTCGCACTCTAAATTTTTTAGCTTCTGAAACTTCGTATAAAAAACGTTATAGCGAATATTCCACAATGAACTATTTAGGTTAAATTCAGGAGCCTACAAAAATCCCTAACTTCCACAGATCATATCTCCTAAAATATTGTGAACCAATCTCTGAACTTTTTCGACAATGTTCCTCAGGATTTTGGCTTTGCGCTCTTAAAATTTCAGCTTCTGAACCTTCGTAGAGCAAAAGTTATAGCGTAAATTCCACAATGACCTGTTTGGAGCAACGAAACCCTAGAATCCAAAGCTTTGATACCAAATGTTGTGAAACTAGCTCCAAAAATAGAAGAAAAGAGATATCAACGCCTTAGAAATAAGCCACTTCGAGGGGGAAACCTCCAATACATTACATGAATGAACAATTCTTGAATGATACAAATTACAAAACCTCCTTTCTATGTATAGGAGTCCATGGAAGACAAAACTAAAAATAATAATTTAAAGACTTTAATAATAACAATATGGAGTTCTACACACGGTCTGATAATAATAATAAGGGGGTTACACTAACAACAATAAGGGACTATACTAGTAATATAGGGACCTAACATTATCTCATGCACATGTGTCATTTCTCCCTTCGTGCCAGGGATTAAAAAACAAACTAATTATGGCTGAAAAATGGACAGTATGCATAGATGTTTCTTGCTATCCCAATCCAAGGAAAGCAGTGATTACATATGTTCTTTTCAATATTACGACTAGAAAATTCGTCCAAAGGAAAATGAATATACCAGGAAGAACAACAAACAATGAAGCATATTATATTGCATTGATAGAAGGCTTGGGAACAACTATGGAGTATGGATCAAATGGAATTGTAGTTTTCACCAATTCTGAACTTGTGTGCAACTAGATGAAAGGCGTGTACCAAGTTAAGAAGGAGAGGCTAAATTAACTACATGGAATAGCAAACAATATTGTTAGCCAATTTCAATTTTTTAGTATAAAACATTGTACAAATGTGAATAAGATATATGTTGATCTATTGCGTGGGGAAATTCCAATTCATGTTTCATCTATCAAAGATGAATTAGAATTATACAGGGCAATGCCAATGCAAGATTCATCTCTCAAAGATGAATTAGTTTTGAAACGTGCTTCTTCAAAAATTCAAGATTCACCTCTCAAAGATGAATTAGTTTTGAGACCCTCTTCTTCAAAAATTCAAGATTCATCTCTCAAAGATAAATTAGTGTTGAGACGCTCTCCTTTAAAATTTATTGATGGACATTGTAACATATCTTGGATATGTGTGTGTTTTGTACATATAAATGCGTCTTTTTTAATGACCATGTGTTTTTTTCAATTAATACCAAGTGTGCTCCCACCACACCATGTAAAGCACAACTTGGTGAACTTCACATTTGCAACAAGTGGTGAACTTCACATTTTTATAAAATTAAAATGTGAGGACTTCAACAAAATTTTGTTTAAATGGAGTTTCATTCTTCTTTTTTAATGACCATGTGTTTTTTTCAATTTTATACCAAGTGTGCTCCGACCATGTAAAGTGCAATTTGGTGAACTTAACATTTTTATAATTTTTTTTGCTTAAATTGAGTTTCACACATCAATTAGTGCTTTGAAAGTTGTGTTTTACATCATTTTTGTACACTAAGTTACATTACTTTTCTGAAATTTATTTTCAATTTATTTTAAACAATAATTTTAAAAAATAATTGTAAATGTCCACTGTAGATATATATATAATGGAGGATGAACAACGAAGATCAACAAAATCCCATATCTCTACGAGAGAGGGGGGGATCAGGGATCGAGGGATGCTCATGTTATTTAAATATAATCTTAAATCTCTGTACATATACATACATGTGTGTACATATGGAATTGATTTTTTATCAATTTTGTGAGTTAAATTAGTTGTTAATAAGTTTCATTTTTTATTTTTTAGGAGCTAAGAGGAGAAGGGTGTCTACTCCATCAATAGAGCATGCTCATTAGTTCACGCAATCGTGGTACGGTTCACGCGATTTAATCAATTAATATGTACATGTATTTATATGTATGAATGTATTTTTGAATTTATTATAAATTCATATTTGTTTATGAATCTTCTCTCTCGTCTCGTGAGGTTGGTGGTGGTCCAGATTCCCTTAGAGGGCCATCAATAAGTGTTGGTGGATTGCGTGAAGGTGGTGATATGTATTCCCCAGAGGCCAATCAACGGATGGTCATGTTGGTTCTCAGCAAGGTCGTTCTGGTTCTCAACAGTCTCGGGGTGGGCAAGATGCTAGCCAACCACATCAAGGTGGCCATCAATTTGAATATTTTTTTCATTCAATTTGTACAAATTTATTTAGATGTGTTTTTTTAATATACAAAAATTTATATATTGATGCAGAGGATAAAAATGTTGCTCCAAATTTTTCTCAAAAAATACGTAGCGCAGAACGTGTCATTCAAGAAGAAGGTTGTCCACCAACCACAAATTATTCGTCCGACATTTCCGATATACCTTGGGAAAAAAACATGCAGCAATGAACCTTAGAAAGGTGTCAACATCTTCATGCAAAATTGAAGAGAGATATCGTGGCTTTGAATCTACCTGTTGAGAGTCGACAAAGCTTGGAAATAGTTAGACACTCTTTAGGCGAACTAGTAGATGTGTACTGAAAGCTTGGGCCTACCACTGATACTTTTGTAGAATTCATGAGAAAAAGAAAAAAAAACAGTGATGGGTTCTGATAAATGGAAGTTTTTTAAACAAAGAGTTGCAACAGAAATGGTCAAGTATATGTTTAATTTCAAAGAAGGGCCGAAAAGAAAGATGCTGAAGGTGCAATATTTCAAGCAACCTCATATAGCTCACTATTTGTATAATAGACATCTTGCGGCCTATGGAATACTCCCATGGAACGATGAGGTTCCACTTTATTTTGAAAAATCCTTTTATGTAGAATTATTTTTGCAAATGAAACCCAATTACAATGACCTTCCCTCTGAATTTTTTGGTCCTGGGAAAGGTCAATTGTATGACCGTAGGGGCGTTAGGAGTGATGTTGAGTTGCCTCGCCCTGAGCCACCATTGGTTAGTCGACCTTTTTGTGTCGAAAATTTACAGTCAAATATGGAAGCCACTTCTCAAATTAGTTGAGAAGCAAGGGATGCCATCATTGACAATATTCATAGTGGATTGGGTGAAGTCGATGTTTTTCTGAATCAAAAAAGAGCACGTGAGAATGCATGCGCTAATTTTATGTATTTACAAATGAAGAGATCGACAACATGAGTGTTGAAGATCTCAAAACATATGAAAAGAATTGTCACAATGGTTGGAAAGACCTAATTGTTCATGAGGAAGAGAGCATGGGAACAATATGTGTTAATGGCTAAGGTTCAATTATTTTAACACATGTACAATTTGTAATAAATACATATATACATACATTTATTTGTATACATTAATATAACAAAAATGTATTATTATATGTTAATACCATTTGCAGTTGTCACACTTGATGAATGAAGAAAATGTTAATATCACGGTCGGAGCCTCTGGTTCAAACAATCAAAATGGGTCTCACCATCAATCATACAATCAAGATGGTTCTCACCATCAAGATATGTTGGAAAATGTTAGTGTTTTTTAAGTGAACATCATGACGTACAATTATTTTTTATCTATTATTATATATATCAAAACATGATGAGATATTTTTAAAATAAATAATTGTGCACACATGTACATGTACATATATATAATAAAATGTTTTAACAGATTCTGATTCCGTCCTATGTTTTTGGGATGAAGGTATCTTCTTCTTCCTTGGGAGATGCACCTTCTTCTTCCTTAGGAGATGTGCCAAATCCACAATCACAAGTATGGACATTTTTACACTATTAAAATTTATGTTTTTAAGTTATATATTCCACCTCAAAAAGTTCCATTAAAAAACTAGATATATCTAGATCTTGAGTTATTTTAATTGTTTTGAATTTTAGGTTTTTGGAGATTTTCTTTCTGAGCCACTCTTAGTAGATGTGCCAAATCCACCAGCACAAGTATTCAATTTTTCACTTAAATATATAATTTTTTTAAGTTATAAGTTATAAATTGAAGTATAAAAGTTTTATTATAAATTGAGATCTAGAGATTTTGAGTTATTTTAAATTTTTTGAACTTTAGGCTTTTGGAGATTTTCTTTTGGAGCCTCTCTTAGGAGATGTGCCAAATCCACCATCAGAAGTATTCAATTTTTCACTTAAATATATGTTTTTAAGTTATAATTTATAAATTGAAGTTTAAATTTTTTATTATAAATTGAGACCTTGATCTTGATTTATTTTATAATTTTATTTTTATTTTTTTATTTTAGGTTCCTATAGAGGATTTCTTTTCTCCACGGACTCTAGCGATGGAGATAGGAACATCCACACCATTTCAACCATTTGAAAAAGTTGTCTAGCTTTTTTTTTAATATTGTTGAAAATAATTTTATATATGCATTTTCATTTGAAATTTTTTAATATATATATATATATTGCACAGTTTACTGTTGAAGATGTTCCTGTGGGGGAATTTTTAGTGGACGAGCAACAAATGGAGAGGGAACCTCATGAGATATTGCATGATTTTTTTTTACAATTTTTTTTTACATGAAGTTCTATATATTTTCACTCAATTTTAAAACATCAAATTTTAATGTTTCTACACATTGTGTACAGGTTCCCCATGCTTCGCAGGATAGCTCGAGATTGTGACTTTGCTGGGAGAGACATTACATCCATCTATATTTGATGGATGATTCACATGCACACGTGCAACATTATATTTTCAATAGATTTAGTCTTAAATTTACTTTTTTATATATATTCTTATCTAGATGCAGTCACATATAACTTGATACTTGATACTTGATACTTGTGAGATCTACAAATTTTGGACATATTTTATGTGAACTACATTTGGTACATGTGAATGTGATATATAATGTTTTTAAAACTTAAGTTTTGGATGGTTGAACTACATTTGGTATGTGAAGTAATGTTACAGTGTTATATAATTTGTTTTGTTTTTAAAACTCAAGTTTTGGATGGTTGAACTACATCTGGCATGTGATGTGAAGTAATGTTTTGTTATAATTTGTTTTGTTTTTAAAGTGTTATGGTTGTACTACATTTGGCATGTGAAGTAATGTTACTTGATACTTGATACTTGTGATCTATAATGTTTTGTTTTTAAAACTCAAGTTTTGGATGGTTGAACTACATTTGGCATGTGAAGTAATGTCGTGTTATAACTTGTTTTGTTTTTAAAACTTAAGTTTTGGATGGTTCAACTACATTTGGCACGTGATATAATGTTTTGTTTTTATTGGGTAGTTGAAATACATTTAGCATAATAGTAATGTTGTGATATAATGTTTTTGTTTTTAAGACTCAGTTTTGGATACCATCATTCCATTTTGCATGTGAAGTAATGTTGTGTTATAATTTCTTTTTGTTTTTTAAAAGCTTAAGTTTTGAATGGTTGAACTACATTTGGCATGTGAAGTGATGTTGTGATCTATGTCTTTGTTTTTTAAAACTTAAGTTTTGGATGATTGAACTACATTTGGCATGTGATATAATGTTTTTGTTTTATTGGATAGTTAGACTGCAGCAGCATGTGAAGTAATGTTGTGATATAATGTTTTTTTTTTTTAAACTCAAGTTTTGGATGTTTGAACTATATTTGGCATTTGAAGTAATGTTGTGTTATAATTTGTTTTGTTTTTAAAACTTATTGGATGGTTGAACTACAATTGGCATGTGAAGGAATGTTGCGATCTATAATGTTTTGTTAAATTAAAACTTAAGTTTTGGATGGTTGATCTACATTTGGCATGTAATATAATGTTTTGTTTTTATTGGATAGTTGAACTACAATTGGCATGGCATGTGAAGTAATGTTGTGATATAATCAAAAAGTTTTTAAAACTCAAGTTTTGGATGGTTGAACTACATTTGGCATGTGATTATGATATTATGTTTTGTTTTTAAAATTCACTTGTCGTTTTCCAAACAAACAAAAAAAATCACATGAATATATGTACTTGTAGAAATGATTTTACACATGTTTGAATATATATGTTAAAACGATTGAAGTACAATATATATATATATATATATATATATAAACAATCATAAGATTCTAGGTCTTGTTAGATGTGTCAAACAATCATAAAATTTTAAAAATGCATTCTATAATGTATATATATCTAGTACGTGCAACATTTTTCATCAATGCACATAGAAAATCTACTTTCAGTTAATTGCATTCTAGAACATACATATCCAGTACTTCAACATTATTCATCAATGCAAATAGAATTTAGTTACTTTCAGTTAATTGCATTCTAGAACATATATATTCAGTACGTGAAACATTTTTCATCAATGTACATAGTAAAGCTACTTGAACAGTTAATTTCATTCTAGAACATATATATATCCAATACATGCAACATTTTTCATCAATGCACATAGAAAAGATACTTTCAGTTAATTTCCTAGAGCATGTATATATCCAGTACGTGCAACATTTTTCATCAATGCACATAGAAAATATACTTTCAGTTAATTTCCTAGAGCATGTATATAGCTAGTACGTGCAACATTTTTCATCAATGCACAAAGAGAAACTACTTTCAATTAATTTCATTCTAGAACATATATATCCAGTACTTGCAACATTTTTCATTAATGCACATAGAAAAGATACTTTCAGTTAATTGCATTCTAGAACACACACACATATATATATCCAATACTTCTAGAACATATATATCCAGTACTTGCAGCATTTTTCATCAATGCACATAGAAAAACTACTTTCAGTGAATTGCATTCTAGAACATATATATATATTCAATACATGCAACATTTTTCATCAATGCATGTATAGAAAAGCTACTTTCAGTTGATACTTGACGAAAGCCTGATATGCCTCCATGTACAGATCGCGCGAAAGCAATGTTTCGAACTGTCAATATTTAAATGTGATGTTTGTGGGTCTATTTAACCATACGCCAACTCAGCTGTATGGATTTTATCAATGGTTAATTGAAAATTTCGATACACGTCATTACTCTCATTTAAGTTAGGAGTACGTGCAATCTGTTGGACATCGTGACAATCCACTTCACATTGATCACTCTGTTCTCTCAAGTTCTAGGTTATTAACTCCGCACCGGTTCTTGCGCCTCCCTTTCACATTCGTGACTATGCTCCGGTTTCATAGTTATTTCCCACTGACTGATTTGGGAGGAGGGTCTGCTTGACCTCCGCTGGCTTCCTGAACTTTGCGAGGGTTCCTCTGCAAGTCTGTGCGTTTCTCTGGCGAGGTATGGAACACCCTGTGCATTCGAACAATGCTTACTCTGCTTCTGTCGTGTGGTCTCAGCTTTTCACTAGATTTCCTCCGGTTTCTGTAATGACATTCCTTCGTGACTGTATGTGTGCTATTTCTATGGCAACCTCTCCGGTTTTTCAGCTTTATCGGTTTCACCTGTATGCTTCTCTCACTTCTTTTTAATTTCTACAGGTGCGGCCAACCAGGGTTCCTATGGTCACTTTCGTATTCAACAAATTCAACAGGTATTTTCTCTTTTCCAATTATATATTGTGCCACTTCTCTCCGTGACTCTAATCGATTTGCTCCTTCATGAGCAGGAACTGCTTGGCTCGAAAACCTGGCCGCTTAACTCTGTCCAGTCTCAAAACTTCCGGTGAATTCGGCTACTCCTTGTTCAATTAATTTACAGTTTTACACTATTCCTTTGATAATGCATCTTTAGTTATCACGTTCTAACCCTGGACTATTTTGGACGACTGTGCAGGCCCCTTCATTCTACCAAAACCCTGGGCTCATTTTCTTCAGCGATCAAAACCCTCGGTAGGGTCAACTCCATTTTTTTGTTCCTGTGGCTAGGGTTTGTCAATGTCTCTGTTTAGTTAGGGTTTATTAAATTTTTCTGTTTCTGGTACCCACCATTATGTTGCCAAACCTTGTTGGTTGGCAAACTTCACAACGCAATGGACTGTTAGGTATAAAATATGTGGAAATTGTGTGTTTCGTTGTAACTAAGTTATTTGGTGGTTTAACCCTCGTTCGGCTGTAACTTTGCTTTGTTCCTCTTGGACTGAGTCGGCACTTAATAGACTTGTTTTAAACTAACTTATACAAGAATGTTTTATCTGTAAAGAATTTCGAAAATGTTTCTCAGTATATATGAACCCACCTGATCTTTGTATGTGATTTCTTCCTCGTTTTGTTTGGCTATGATTAATGGAAATAGAACTCTGTTCTTGTTGATTGTGCGTATTGCTTCTATTCTTGTAGCCTGTTAGCACATGACACAAGAAAAAAAATTTCTCTCCTCTCTCCACACAGTAATGTTTGTTTAATTTCAGTTGTTAAAATGAATCAACTTCGTGAGAAAAATCACACACAGATATTACGCATAATTCAAACTGGAAATGAACACTATAAATTCACAATGCACAGATGTACACTAACAATTATGGCTGAAAGTAATACTGGTTGCAAAATTTTACTATTCTCGTTTTGTATTCTTTCTCCTATTCTCTTGAGGGGCGAATTTTTTCTGAACCCCTCCATATGATTTTACTTCTGTTTAAATACCTACAGGTGTAAATTAGTTCTGGTTTTCAGTTGAACTGTCAACCGAATGCTTCTAACTACATTGCCAGTTTCTTTTTGTAAACAAAAATAAACTTCTAACTAACTACAAAAAAAAAACATTTTATATTCCTATTCTTATTGTCTTTGTCCAACTGACGAATAATAAAGTAATTAAAGAAAACACAGGTTTCATAACCTGTCCATAAACACGTGCCAATCACCGAGACAACTAACCATCTTCTGCCTCCTCTGAGCTGGATGCTCCTGCATCAGGCTCCCGGGGTGGCAAAAATTCATGGCTCCGCTCCATGAGATCATCGACTGAATAACCTGCTTTTCGTATCTGCGTCGCGTCAAGCCACGAACTATCCTCAATCGAACGGTTCTTCCACTTGACCAAATATCGTAGATATTCCTTCCTATGTGTGCGCTTGGCGACCTGTGTGTCGAGAATACTCTCGATCTCAAGGGGCTGTGCCGTAGGCATCTGTCTCATCCAAGAACTCTCCTCAAATTTGGTGTCCTGTTCTGGCCTCGCTATTGCATCATCCTCAGGACCAGCAACATAAGGAAACAGATCTGCCACATTAAAGATGGGTGAAATACCTATCCCTGGTGGCAACTGCAATTCATAAGCATTGGCAGAAAACTTGTGAATGATTTTGCAGGGGCCAATCTTTTTAAATTTCAGTTTGTTATATTCCCTTTTTGGAAACTGTTCCTTGCGCAAGTGTGCAAGGACCTCATCTCCAACATTAAATTGAACTTCCCGCCTTTTTGAATCAGCCTGCTGCTTGTACTTCTGACTGTTTTCCTGCAACTTCAGCTTCACCTGCTCATGTAAGTCGCTCATGGCTTGGGCGAAATCTTCCCCATCAGCACTTCATTTTTCGAGTTTCCCTAAGTCCCGTAGCTCATGCACTCCGCGAGGATGCATGCCATACAAGATCTGGAAGGGACCGCAACCTGTGCTGCGATTCGGTGAATCGTTGTATGCGAATTCCGCCTGAGCAAGCACGCAGTCCCACATTCGAGAATTTTCGCCTATTAAACTCCGTAGCAGATTTCCCAGACTCCTGTTTACCACCTTTGTTTGTCGATCAGTCTGTGGGTGGTAAGTGGAGCTGAACTGTAACTGAGTGCCCAACTTCTTCCACAGGGTTCGCCAAAAATGTCCGGTGAACTTCACATTCCTATCGGAAATGATGGACCTCGGTAGACCATGCAGTCTAACAATCTCTGTGAAAAAAAAGTGTGCTACGTGAGTAGCATCACTGGTTTTCCTGCAGGGTATAAAATGTGCCATCTTCGAAAACTGATCCACCACCACCATCACTGAATCAAAACCCCGTTGTGTCTTAGGCAGACCTAAGATAAAGTCCAAGCTGACTAAGTCCCATGGTCTGCTCGGAATAGGCAGTGGCATATAAAGGCCTGCATTTTGACTGCAACCTTTCGCCAATTGACATGTTTTACATCTGCTCACATACCTCTGCACGTCTCGTCGCAACCTTGGCCAAAAATAAAAATGCTCAACCTGCGAAAACGTTTTGTCTATACCGAAATGTCCGGCTAGACCTCCACTGTGCTTTTCCCAAATAATGTTCTCCCTCATCGAATAGTCGGGAATGCATAACTGTCCTCCCTTGAACAATAATCCCTCCTGCAAATTGTAGTCCAACCATGGACTATTATTCCTCAACAGAGGGTTTTGGCAAGCCTCATAAGCCTCCTTAAAGTCTGCATCTGTCTGATACAGATCCCTCAAGTGCTCAAAGCCCAAAACTTGCATTGTACTTTCCTGCAAGAGTAAAATCCTCCTACTTAACGCATCTGCCACCTTGTTGGCCTGTCCACTAATATGTTTTAGTACAAATGTAAAACTATGTAGATACTCAACCCATTCTGCATGTTTATGGTTCAAATTCTGCTGCATAATGTATTGTAATGCAGAATTATCCGAAAATAAAACGAACTCATTACCTAATAGATAATGTCTCCAATGCTTCAATGCTTTAACAATTGCGTAGAATTCCTTGTCGTAGGTTGAGTACTTCTGTATACTCTCGTTTAGCTTCTCACTAAAATAGGCGACCGGCCTGTCTTCCTGACTAAGTACTGCCCCAATGGCTGTACCGCTGGCGTCACAACGAACTTGAAAAAGTTTGTTGAAATCGGGCAGCCTCAATATCGGTCTCTCTATGATCTTCTTCTTTAAAGTTTGAAAACTTTTCTCTGCTGCCTCTGTCCAGTAAAAAGGCTGATTTACCTTCTTGATCGTATCCAACATGGGTGCGCAGATTTCACTGAAATTCCTGATGAATTTCCTATAAAAACTTGCTAATCCGTGAAAACTTCGGACTTCAAATAAACTCTTCGGGGATGGCCAACTAACTATAGCTGCAACCTTTTCTAGATCCATCTTCAACTCGTTTTCTACAATTACAAAACCCAGATATATCAACTCATGCTGGAAAAAAGTACACTTCTTCAGATTTATCAGCAGCTTATTCTACTGCAGCTTCCTCAACACACTTCGAACATGCCTGAAGTGTTCCTCCTGTGTCTTGCTGAAAATCAATATGTCATCCAAATAAACGATTACAAACTTCCCAATGAACTCTTTCAGCACTTCGTTCATTAGGCGCATAAACGTACTAAGGGCATTACTCAGACCAAATGGCATCACCATCCACTCATACAGCCCTTCATTCGTCTTGAAGGCTGTTTTCCACTCATCCCCCTCTCGAATCCTAATCTGATGGTACCCACTCTTCAAGTCAATCTTCGAAAAATAAGCTGCCCCACTCAAACAGTCCATCATATCGTCCATTCTCGGCAATGGAAACCTGTACCTGATAGTAATTTTATTAATAGCCCTTGAGTCTGTGCACATTAGCCACTCGCCTCCTTTCTTCGGAGCCAAAACTGTCGGAACTGCACAGGGGCTCATGCTCTCTCTAATCATCCCTTTATCCAACAATTCTTGTACCTGATTTCTAATCTCCTCGTTGTCCTTAGGACTCATGCGATAGGCTGCTTTATTCAGCAGACTAGCTCCTGGTATAAAGTCAATACAGTGACTGATACTCCTCTTGGGAGGCAGTTCATCTGGAAGATCCTCCACTATGATATCACCAAAATCCTGCAACATATCTTGAATCTCCTCTGGTAAATCTGAAATCTTTGTGTGCAGTACCATTGTCTTTGGCCTCCTCACAACAACAAAATTCACATCATTATTTTCAATCTATTTCAAAAACTCTTTTCCCCCCATCAGCAACGCTTTTACTCCACTAGCTTCTGCTGTATTTTCCTCCTTGATGGGCACAAGCGTGTGCTTGACCCCATCTTTGAAAAAATTATAACAGTTCATCTTCCCATCATGAGTTACTTTTCTGTCATACTGCCAGGGCCTTCCTAACAGTATATGACAGACATCCATTGGCATGATGTCGCAGATAATTTTGTCCCTGTATCTGCCTATCTGGAATTCTACTTCGCACTGTTCGTCCACCAACAGTTGATGCCCCTTTTGCAGCCATGAAAATTTGTAAGGAGTGGGATGCTTCAGCCTTTTTCAGTCCCAATTTCTCCACCATTTCCGTGGCCACCAAATTATTGGTGCTTCCGCTGTCAATTATCAGTTTGCAACACTTTCCCTGTGATTTGCAAACTGTCCGGAATAAGGCCTTTCTCTGATCTGTTTCCACAATTTCCTTTGCTGGTTTTATCAGTACCTTGTTCAGTACCAAGGCTTCCCCTGTCTTTGGTACATTTTCCACTTCCTGGGGAGGTGCTTCTGCCTCCTCTGTTTGGGCAACATACGTTCCTCTCCCACCTGCTTGTTCTCCTTCAGGACATTCATACGACTTGTGCCCCCACTTGTGGCACCTATAGCACTGGACAGCTCCTCTGCCCCGACCATTACCTCTCCCTCGCTGGTTTGGTCGTCTCCCTCTAGTGCTGTTGTCTTTTTCTGCTGTTCCTGCGGACTTGGAACTGCTGCCTTCTTCATTGGAAACTGTACCTCTACCTCTACCAGAAGCCTTCCCCTTTCCTCTGTGAGATCCACCTCCTCTTCTGGCATTCTGCTTCCTAATTATTTTCTCTTCCGCCTTCAAGGCAAACTGATATGCCTCATCCAAAGTTCTGGGTGAAAGAATACCGATTTCATCCAGTATCTCCCCTCTCAATCCATTCACAAACCTTGATGTTTTTTCTGGGGTATCTTATATATATCCTGCCCTCAAATTCTTTACTTGCATGTACAACATAATTTGATAATCTTTAGGCAGAAACTTTTCTTTCAGCTTGGCCTCCATTCTGGCCCGCTTCTTTATAGGCTGTTTATTTAGCCTCTTCCTTTCTGCCTGAATGCTGTCCCACCACAAGGACGCATGTCCCTTCAACTTGGTGGTAGCAAACTTCACCCTCTTGTCTTCACTGATCTCTTCAAAATAAAAATATTTGTTCACTTCACTAAGCCAATCCAGCAACACATCTGCTAACAAACTTCCGTCATAAGTAGAAAGTTCATGTTTTGGCTTATGACTGGATAACAAAGTTGACCTCAATAATCTGATTTCAGGTGCCTCCCCTTCAAAATCATCTGCTGGTTCTGCAACCGCTTCGTCACTGTCATCCCCTCCTGCAGGGTCTCTTCTCCTTCTAGCCTCTACTGCTGCTAGTCGTTCATTCAAAATTCGAATCTCCTCTCTCAGCCCCTCTTCTGCTACTCTGCGAATTGCTCTCCCTCTTCCTCATCCTCGCCTTCCAACCTCCATGTCCATTGTTCAGCAACCTGGCTCTAATACTAAAAATGACGAAATCCTGATATGCCTCCGTGTATAGATGGCGCGAAAGCAATGTTTTGAACTGTCAATATTTAAATGTGATGTTTGTGGGTCTATTTAACCATACGCCAACTCAGCTGTATGGATTTTATCAATGGTTAATTGAAAATTTCGATACACGTCATTACTCTCATTTAAGTTAGGAGTACGTGCAATCTATTGGACATCGTGACAATCCACTTCACATTGATCACTATGTTCTCTCGAGTTCTGGGTTATTAACTCTGCACCGGTTCCTGCGCCTCCCTTTCACATTCGTGACTATGCTCCGGTTTCACAGTTATTTTCCACTGAATGATTTGGGAGGAGGGTCTGCTCGACCTCCGTTGGCTTCCTGAACTTTGCGAGGGTTCCTCTGCAAGTCTGTGCGTTTCTCTGGCGAGGTATGGAACACCCTGTGCATTCGAACAATGCTTACTCTGCTTCTGTCGTGTGGTCTCGGCTTTTCACTGGATTTCCTTCAGTTTCTGTAATGACATTCCTTCGTGACTGTATGTGTGCTCTTTCTATGGCAACATCTCCAATTTTTCAGCTTTATCGGTTTCACCTGTATGCTTCTCTCACTTCTTTTTAATTTCTACAGGTGCGACCAACCAGGGTTCCTATGGTCACTTTCGTATTCAACAAATTCAACAGGTATTTGCTCTTTTCCAATTATATATTGTGACACTTCTCTCCGTGACTCTAATCGATTTGCTCCTTCGTGAGCAGGAACTGCTTGGCTCGAAAACCTGGCCGCTTAGCTCTGTCCAGTCTCAAAACTTTCGGTGAATTCGGCTACTCCTTGTTCAATTAATTTACAGTTTTACACTATTCCTTTGATAACGCATCTCCAGTTATCACGTTCTAACCCTGGACTGTTTTGGATGACTGTGCAGGCCCCTTCATTCTACCAAAACCCTGGGCTCGTTTTCTTCAGCGATCAAAACCCTCAGTAGGGTCAACTCCGTTTTTTTGTTCCTGTGGCTAGGGTTTGTCAATGTCTCTGTTTAGTTAGGGTTTATTAAATTTTTCTGTTTCTGGTACCCACCATTATGTTGCCAAACCCTGTTGGTTGGAAAACTTCACAACGCAATGGAATGTCAGGTATAAAATATGTGGAAACTGTGTGTTTCGTTGTAACTAAGTTATTTGGTGGTTTAACCCTCGTTCGGCTGTAGCTTTGCTTTGTTCCTCTTGGAATGAGTCAGCACTTAATAGACTTGTTTCAAACTGACTTATACGAGAATGTTTTATCTGTAAAGAATTTCGAAAATGTTTCTCAGTATATATGAACTCACCTGATCTTTGTATGCGATTTCTTCCACATTTTGTTTGGCTATGATTAACGGAAATAGAATTCCGTTCTTGTTGATTGTGCATATTGCTTCTGTTCTTGTAGCCTGTTAGCGCATGACACAAGAAAACAAATTTCTCTCCTCTCTCCACGCAGTAATGTTTGTTTAATTTCAGTTGTTAAAATGAATCAACTTCGTGAGCACAATCACACACAGATATTACGCATAATTCAAACTGGAAATGAACACTATAACTTCACAATGCACAGATGTACACTAACAATTATGGCTGAAAGTAATACTGGTTGCAGAATTTTATTATTCTCGTTTTGTCTTCTTTCTCATATTCTCTAGAGGGACGAATTTTTTCTGATCCCCTCCATATGATTTTACTTCTGTTTAAATACCTACAGGTGTAAATCAATTCTGGTTTTCGGTTGAACTATCAACCGAATGCTTCTAACTACATTGCCAGTTTCTTTTTGTAAACAAAAATAAACTTCTAACTAACTACCAAAAAAAAACATTTTATATTCCTATTCTTATTTTCTTTGTCCAAATGACGAATAATAAAGTAATTAAAGAAAACATAGGTTTCATAACCTGTCCATAAACACGTGCCAATCACCGAGACAGCTAACCATCTTTTGCCTCCTCTGAGCTGGATGCTCCTGCATCAATACTAGTGTGCATGTACCAAAACAATGTACATGTGTAAACACTTGCACATATAACATAACAAGGCAGCTCAATTTTTAGTTGAGTTCTAGAAGTTCTAAAACATGAATCCAAAGAGAATAAATTGTTGGGCATTTTAATAGAAAAAATTCCAATGGAATGCCATCTTCAATGATCCGTTCATGATCCGATTTTGATATTTTCCATTTCTTAATTTTCGTTTTTTTCTTTGATTGAACCTCTATCAACTTTATGCATGCTGCATACACCAAGTAACTATATTGACAACTCATGACATCAGGTTCATAGTCTTCAAAGTAAACAAAATCCCCACTTTGATTAGTTTGTTTGAAAAAATAACCTTTCAGTATATTAGATCCTCTGTCATATGGAAACCCATGATCATTATAGTTTTCTAATAATTTCATCTTTCATTCAATGCAATGCATCAAATAATACTTCACATTTTCATCGTTTTCAGTAGGTGCAATTACAACAAAAACATCTCCTACACAATAAACAAACTTAACAAACTTACGTAATTAAATTTAGATCATAATTAACATGAAAAATTAACTTTAAAATCATTTTAGTATCTATTTCTAGATCTCTATCATTTGAAAGCAATTCAAATGTTACCTTCTCTAACAAGATCAGAAACTTGATCACCATTAGATGATATTGTAGTCTCCTCTGATTGCATTTCTTCAAACATTGCAACGGACATTTTCCCCTTTGTATTTAGCTCTGTATGTTTCCAATCTTTGAAATATATTTTGTTTTCACAAATGTCATTGGATTCTGTGTTGTCTATGCAAACATGAAAAAAACAAGAATATTTTCTTTTATCCAATGCAAACACATTTGTGTACAACTTTGTTTTAATTGAATGCAATTTTCGAGTCCCTTTTATTGTTTCAATGTCATTTCCAATTGATCTATCTACATCTTCGATCCCAATATGCCAAAAAAAATTATATATGGAAAATTCAAAGAAGAATGTAAATATGATATCAAAATACCATCAAAGATAATCATTGTGATAAATGTACACTGTTTAAAATTGGATATCCAATAAAAATTAAATTGAATGTACCTTTGCACTCCCTTGATCGGTTAGTCTCATGGCTTAGAGCAACGATGCACCATTGAACAAATTCTTTAGCATCCACAAGTCAGTTTGCAGAGGAGTTCATTTGATATATTCGAAGTGCTTTTTTTATGCATGCCCCTGCACCGTCATGTTCTCCTTTTCCATGGTCAGCCTCAAAGAAATTCCAACAATGTTTAATGCAGGTTTTCTTATGAAGAAAACACAACCAAAAGAATGATCGTGAAGATTTGAATTGACCTGTGCATCCATCTGACCATATCCAATGTTCATTTAATTTTATTCCACGACTTTTCAAGGAGTCATAAATCTTTCCAAAACAGTGTTGGACAAAATATTTATCATTTGTATGATCATCACTAATATAAAAGTGATATTCTTTAATATCATGCCGATTTTAATTGGTGCTTTCTATATGATCGATGTCTTGTTCAGCATGTCTATATAGAATATGGAAGAGCATGGAGACTTGGTTAGAATCATAGTATTCACTCTGAATTCCTTTTTGTGGAACAAATGTGTAGTTTTCTGCAAAATCAATTACTGTCAAAATGGTCCTTGGTGGAAAAAATTCAAGGAATTTTTTGAATTGCAAGTCTTGCCATCGAGATCTATGGGAATTCTTGGTGTATTTATAAATTTATGCCTCATACTTTCTCAAAAAACCTATCACAAAAATTTCTTCTTCTTGTAATTCAATTATTTTGGCACTATTTGAACCTTGAATCGATGTATGGATATATTCATATCTCTTCCATTTCACTTTCATGCTGGACAATGATTGATAATTTATATCAGTACGATATTTGTTTTTAAATTTAATCAAATTTCCACAATCATCGCATTTTTTACCACCAACACATTTCTTTTCGTAAAATAATTCATCGCTTTCTCTTTCACATAGAATTTGAGATATGAAATCACAGATAGTGGAAGGAGGAGGTGAAACTTTCCAAAATGTTCTACCAAAATTAAGGAATGTGTCATAATATAACTAAAATTCCACATGATAACGACAATAACAAGTGTCACGTACGGTGATAGGTTTTACATACCATGGTTTTTGTTGAACAAAAGCATTGATTGAGACATGAATTTCATGATTCTCTTCTTTGAACTTGTTGAACAATTCTATCTGAGTGGTTTCCAAGAAATGTTTTTCATGTTCTTCGTACTGATTTTGTACTATTCTTCTTCGCATCACATCCCTTGCATTTGGCAAAACAGGTGAATTTTTTTTCCAATATTCATATATTGTTTTTTTAACATTTTCTCCAAGTATATCTTTGTATGGTTGCCTACAAATAGCTCTCCAAAAAGCGATTTCATCATTTACATATATTTGCAGCTGAAATTTCCAATGTTTGTGTAAAGTTTTTCTTGAGGTTCCTAATGCTCGTGCCATAGATTTTACCAAGTGATTCTCTTTAGTACCTGATGAAACCAGTGCCATATGTATTGCTCTACGTACAACTGAAACATTTTTTTGTCTAGATCTTCTAATTGAATTTATAGCACTATTTATATTTTGTATCACATTTTCCTTCATTTTTTTTTTATCTTTTGTTGATTTTCGAATACCCAATAAAGTCATATCTTATTTTAATTTCCTTAATGATAGGAGACATTTCAGCATTTGGGCTTGAACTGTCACATTTTCCTTTATGAAGTACGTATCAAAAATGTGTTTAACACGATATCGTATAACATGGTCAGCTCTTTTATCTCCATATGTGTGAGTGTCAACATTTTCTAACATCTCATCATCGACATTGATTTCATCTATACATATTCGAATGAATAGTACATAATAAGTTTACATATTCAACAAATAACTAAATTAATAAATATGTATAATTTCAGTAATATGTGCATGTGCTCAACACACACACACACACATATATATACCTTGTGATTCAATTTCTTCACTAAAATTTCTTTCAACATTTTCACCATCTTCAATCATTGGTTCAATATCTCTTTCACTTTCTCTTTCAAAATTTTGTATCTCATCATCAATGTTTTGAGGAATATCTCTCTCTGTTTACATTGCAAAATATTTTTCAAATTAGTTCATCAAATAAAAATTAAGCCTGAACACATTTTACACTAGGATAATTTTAAATATCAAATTCATAATATTTACATTTACATACCTGCTTCAACTTCTAGTTGAGGTTGATTTTCCCTTTCAATATTTGAGAGTGCTTCTCTCTTTCTTTTGCGAGATTCTCTCCATTATTCTCTACGTTCCTTAGGGTCTCTTGTTCGATCATATTTTCTCACACAATTCCTTCGATTTCCCATGATAATAGAGTATGAAGTTCAAAAAATTTCCTTCAAAAATTTAGACAAAAACTTAATTAAAAAAAACATCACAAAAGATTTAATTTAAAAAAAAACTCAGTTTAAAATTTTTGCAAAAAAGACATACTTCAATCCAAAACAATTAATTTAAAAAATCTGAGAAAAAAATGTCTTATAAAAATGAAATGAAGCTCAAAATATTTCCTTCCAAGTCCTACAAAAAAATTCCATTTAAAAATTTCGACAAAAACTCATTATAAAATATTTACTTCAACCCAAAACACGTACTCTAAAAAAATGTCACTTCAAAAAATACCTCCAAAAAATGTCCATTGAAAATTAATTCTAACTTCTTAGAAAATGCCACTTTAAAAAGTACTTCAAAAAAGCCTCTAAAAAAATATCACTTTAAAAAATACCTCCAAAAAATGTCCTTTGAATATTAAGCCTAAAAAGATTCCTTTCGAAATTAAGTCAAAAAAATGTCTTTTGGAAATTAAGCCCAAAAACCTCTCAAAACAAAATACATTCAAAAAAATGTCCTTTGAAAATTAAACCCAAAACCTCTAAAATTAACTGATTACTCATGCATTAAACTAATGCACCAACTACAATGGAGTTCGAATTGTAGTTGGTGCATTAGTTTAATGCATGAGTAATCAGTTAACTCACTTAGGTGAGTTAGAGTCAGTTGAACTAGTTGTAACTGTTTGTTGCACTAGTGAGAGATCAAGTGGATTAAATATTATTTAATTCACAATCAGTGATCTGCCATGCAACTGATGATTTACTATTAATATATGCATGTGCATGTCAGTTCCAGTGGAGACCTAGTTGAGATAAAGGTTAAATGCATGTTAATTATCAGTTGTGTGATTAGTAGGTTTCCTGAATGCAACCAGACATCCATTGGATTGCCCATGATCCTTGCGCATTTTTGAAAGGACAAAATTCCTAAAGAATAGGGATTGCATTCATGAGGAACTGCACAAGCAAGGAAGGTTGTTTAGAGGTTGAGAATTGGCTAAGTGTTGGTCGATTTTGTCCGAAACAGTGTGAGACAGTTGTGAGAGTGTAGGAGACTCTTGTGAGAAGAGTGCATTGTAATTGTTTCATGATTCCATGGTGAATATACAATAGAAGATAGAGGGGTTTTGAGCAACAAGCTTTCCTCGGGAAATTATATGTGTTGTTGTTTGATTTGATTCTTTCTTTGCTTAATGTGATTGGTGATTGTGTTTAATTTCTGAAATTTATTTATAGAAGGATTCAATATCTAGCTTTAGTACATTACTTGATCAGATTGAATCCATTGATATACATATGTTTGTATAATTTCTACATGGTATCAGAGCACATGAAATCACTATAGTGGAGGAGAAGATGAGTTTGTGACTGAATAGAATTCGAATTTGCAAAAGTATTCTTGGTGCGACAGGCGAATCAAGATTGAAATGGCTTTCAATGGCTTGAGATTTGAGTATGCACTCGAGGACAACTCTAACTATATTTTGTGGAAAGACAGGATGGAGGAAGCACTGGAGGAGAATGGGTTGAATAATTCATTGATAATTATTTTCCCAAACCCGTTGTAGCAAATGTTGCAAATCATGATGCTTGGCAAAAGAAGGTTGAAAAGGCGAGGAGGATCTTACTAGAGGGAGTACAAGACCACATTGTCTCAAGTCTCCATGGAAAAGTGACACCATATGCAATGTGGAAATATTTAACAGATCTGTTTCAAAGTAGTAGTGATCATAGAAAATTGGCACTGAAGGACAAGCTCAAGAAAATTAAAATGGAGAAAGGCGACACCATTCCAAAATATTTAACAAAGTTTTTCCAATGTTGGGATGAGCTTGGGAGCGTCATAATTACTATCTCAGATGATGACTTGGTGAGCCTAGATCTTCTAGGACTTCCCAAGAGTTGGCATAGTTATCAGGACTCTGTCAATTGAAGGGAAAAGCTGCCAGATTGGGAATGACTCTGGTCGGATTTGGTGCAAGAAGAATTCAGGAGGAATACTAGGGATGGATCTTCATCTAAGAATGATGATGAAGAATATTGTACTTTGGTTGCCAAGGTGGAGAAGGGGAAAGGAAAGAACTTCCATTCCAAACCTAAGTTCGTCAAAGATGGCAAGAAGTGCGACATGTCTAGAGTGAAGTGTTTTCACTGTCACGAGCATGGACATTATGCCACTAATTGTCCACATAAGAAGAAGAACAAGAAGGCTTCAGGATCTATAGCTAGTGAGGCTTTGGCCTCACAATTTGACCTTGACTTCTCGCTCATTGCATGCATGGTGTCAAGTGAAATGGGATCGATGTGGTACTCGGATAGTGGTGCATCCTTTCACATGATGAGAGACAAATAACTTTTCAATAGCTTGGAGGAGAAGGACCTCCAGATGCATATCGAAATGGATGATGACGAGCGGTACAGTGCCATTGGGATTGGTGCAGTTACTTTCCAGAGACATTCAGGTAAACCCTTTCTATTAAAAGATGTAATGCATGTACCAAGCATGAAGAAACAATTGGTCTCAGTCGTAATGTTGGAGGATAGGGGCTATGATGTTTTTTTCAGTGAAGGAAAAGCCTTCCTTTGACACAAAGAAACAGGACAAGCCAAGAAGATTGGGATTTGTGTGAAGAATCTCTATAAAATTGATGTAGATGATTGTGCAACATTGATGGGTAAGGCAGACAAAGTGGTGAGCCGGGATGAGGGTGAGTTATGGAACAGGAGATTGGGCCATCTACACCACGAAGCCTTGAAGGCCATGCAACATATTTCTACGGGTCTTCCCAAGGGTACTCGTTCACAGTTAGACACATGCAAGGGATGTACTATGGGGAAGTATGCAAAGGCCAGTTTTCACGAGAAGGAGAATCGAGCTTCAAAAATCCTTGAGAGAGTTCACTTAGATGTGTGTGGACCATTCTCTACTTCTTCAACAGCAAAGCATAAGTACTATGTGATATTTGTTGATTATTTTTCTAGAAAGTGTTGGATCTACTTCATGCAGAACAAGGATCAGACGTTCTCAAAATTTCTTAAGTTCAAAGCATTGGTGGAGAAAGACACGGGAAAGCATGTGAAGTCTCTTAGGAGCAACAATGGTGGTGAGTACATCTCCAATGAATTCAAGAACTTCTACAGAAAATAAGGAATTCAAAGTGAGTTGATTGTGCCTCATAACCCAAAGTAGAATGGGGTCGTAGAAAGAAAGAATAGAACAATTGTGGGTGCAGCATGAGCGATGTTGCATGATCAGGGCCTACCATTGCATCTGTGGGCAGAGGCATGCAACACAGTGGTATTTGTGAAAAATCGTTGTCCTCATCGAATACTTGGCATGAGTACACCAGAGGAGGCTTTTACTGGTAAGAAACTTGATGTTTCACATTGTAAGATTTTTGGCTCATCTGTTTATGTGCATGTGACCAAAGATGCTAGGAAGAAGCTTGAACCAACAGTTGAGATTGAGATATCTATGGGGTACGCTGATATTACCCACAACTATCGGGTGTATTTTCCAAACAGCAGGATGAATATTTTGAGACGAGATATAAATTTGATGAGGAGAAATCCATGTGATTGTCCCTTGAGAGGGAGTTGGATTTGCATGCAAATGAGGAACTCTTGGTTCCAAAGAATGAACCTCAAGATGTGGAGCAGCCACATGTGGAGGATCATGGAGTGGCAGAAAACACTCATGAAGAGCCATCCACCAGAAATGGTAGAAGGTGCACCATGGAAGCTGATAGATTGAGACTTGATATGGCAGATAATGTAGGAGCCCATATTTCACTGCGCAGACAGAGACAGTCTCTAGACAGGTTTATTGGATACATGGCTCTTATAAGTAAGTGTATTGTGATAAAACCACATTCCTTTGAGGAAGTAGTGTAACAAATTTTGGTTGATGTTATGGTAGAGGAGTATGACTCCATCATCAAGAACAATGCATGGGAGGTTGTCCCAGGAACGGTAAACAAATCAGTGGTTGGATCTAGATGGATCTATAAGGTGAATCGAGCAGTGGATGGGAGTGTGGAGAATACAAGGCTAGATTTGTGGCCCTGAGATTCTCACAAGTTGAGGGGATTGACTATCAAAAGAATTTTGCACCAGTCGTGGGGTGGCGCATTCATCAAATGGATGTGAAAATTGCATTTCTAAATGGAGTTATTGAGGAGGAAGTGTACATAGAGCAGCCAGAAGGTTTCTAGATCTTTGAAATTGAGTGGCATGTGTGCCAAAAAATCATGTTTATCCTATTTCAAAAAAACCATTATGAGTCATGTCATGCTAGCCAAATCCATTTTATATCATTTAGTTTTCACACCCATGCCTTAAAATCAAGAAATGAGCCACTTCTCTAGTTTTTCACAGTTTCGTAGTGAATACAGTGGCAGAATAGTAGATTTTGCTACGAAACTACCTAAACATTTTGTAGCACTCATTTTCCAAAATAAAATCGATGAATTCTCATTTTATATTGGTTTTAGGGAAAGATGAGATCACCTATTAGGTTATGATAGTAATCCAACATGTGAAATCATAAGTGCTTGTCATCATTACACTTTTGTCCCTCCATTTGTCATTTTCCCTCTCATATTAGAATTTCATTTTTTTTTTCATCCAATATCCTCTCTGTCCTTAACCCTTCAGCCTTTTCATGTATTTTTCATGTGTCACCCTTGAAAATTTTAGCTTTGTGGCAAGCAACTTGCTGTCCAATTTTCTTTTTACAGGTGTCACATTTTTAAGAAGGTAGCTTGGTTATAAAGAGAGATGGCCATGAATAAGAAAGCATAGAAAGGAGGATCTGTGCTTATATAGGAGCTCATGGACCTTAAGCTATTCATGGAGGAACCTATTTTTGCTGAAGCATTCACCAATTCAGGTTTCTTTAATTTCTGCTAGAGCTAACAAGGAATTTGTTGTGTTTTTTGACTGTGTGAGCAGTCAATTTCAAGAGAATATTATGGATGAAAAGAGATGAATTATGAAATACTTAGAGAGGTTATTTTCAAGCACAAAATAAGGAAAATAACCTCCACTTTTCTCACAGGTGCTACCAGTTTGGAGATTCGAAGATGTCTCTGGGACCTATTTTCAAAATCCAGAATTTTCCTGTTTTATACATGTTTTTCTAATGTGAATTCTGGACAATAGGAGATGGTTTTAAAAAACCCAGAGAGGTTTTTCTTAAGAATATAATTACCTACAAAAACCTCCTTCATTTTTGCAACATATTTCAAGGATAGGGATATAGGAGCTCATCTTTGAACCCTATTGTTTCAGAAAAAATAGAGTCGTTTTATTGGTGAATTAACTTGCTAAAGGTGAAAATGATTCATTTTGAAGAGGGTAAGAGGCAAGTTTGTCTTATCATATCTAATTATATCAATTTTCAGACCTACAGGTGAAATTTGGAAGAAAAAGGGAGAATTTTAAATTTTCTCTATAATCAGGTAGTTTTGTAGTGTGCTCGAGGCCTGAAGGCTTAAAAACACTACAAAATTTCTGAAGATGCTTTTTTGCCTATAAAAATAATTTTATGAAGAACTAAGGAGGGAAATTGATGGTATTTAGCTCATGTGACCTAAAAAACATATCTTTATCAGCAGAGAAGGCATAAAAGGAGGTTGAATGGCTAAAATAAACATGCTACGAAACTAAGCTACGAAATTTCCTATTGCACTCTGTTTTTTGCAACAAGGTGTTTTAGTTGTATTGTGATGTTTGGAAAGTGTATTGAAGAGCAACCAACCACATGGATTAGTCAAAGAGTATCAGTGAATATTTTTTTGGTCAAAAACACTCAGCAAAGAAGGTGATTACGTTGCCAACTCATCAATTCTGGACACATCATCAACTATGGCAGCACATCCACAAAATCCGAGGAGCAGACTATTAATGTTAGTTTGGTTGTTTTATTATTTGGTTATGGATATTTCTACCTCATTAAAAGTGGTTATGTTTGATAATTTCATCATGAATACATTATCTAAAAGTTTTTAATGAAATAAATAGGTTGTAGAGTCCTAGTAGGTCTCTAAGTCCTAAAGTTAGTAGTTGTTAGTTTTGTTCCCTTGTAATATGATTTTGGTTAGATTAGGTGTCAAAAGAAGCATTCGAAGGCTCAGCTTTGTTGAGAGGATCAATGTAAATATTCCTAAGCCTATTAATAGGAAGATTATTGAAGGAGAAGGGGTTGGAAGATGTTACTTGTGACTACTGCTATTGTAAATTGTTCTGATCAGTAATAGACAGTGGTTGTGGGCTTTCTCCTTCACCTGAGATTAATTTGATGTTTTCATGAACCTTGTCCTATGTATATTGCTACTTTTCTTTCAATATATTAATGTTTTATTACTCAAAATCCGTGCTTCTCATGCTCTAACTTCCTTCAAGCATTAAAATATATCTTTATCAATATCTTGCTTTCAATATCTTAATGTTTGTTACTCAGAATTAATGTTTCTCATGCTCTGATTTCCTTTGAACATTTATCTATTGAGTAAGTTATGTGTGTGTTGTCCTTTCATTTAAATATCTACATGCCTCAGCTTCCACAAGGAGAGCCATTGTCATTGAGTTCCCTAGCACTAACTCCATAAGCCCAATGGTAGCAAATATTCTACATTTTCCTCCTGCAATCATATACAATCAAATCATTATCATAGAGTTAGCCATCTAATAGAGTTTGTATTGAAAATATCATAAGTTATATTGAGAGAGCCCTCTCAGACTGAAGAGACTAATCTTCAGTCAAAAGCTGGTATGAAATAGTTACTCCAAGTTGACCATTGAGGCAACACAATCGGAATCAATTTGGTGATAACATTTTTGTGTCGTTTTCGGGGATGAAGGTGTAAATTTTCTCCAGGCAGAATAACAAGGTTCAGATTTGACTTCTGATGGTGAACAGACGCCAAAAACACGAAGGTTGTTCCATTCACTTGGTGACTCCATTGTTCAAGATCTTGAGCTTCAAAGTTTAGAGGGGCTTCACTGGGAAGAATCCAGATTTCATAACATTCATGGTGATCCAGGATGTCAGGGTATGTGGCAAATCCTTTATATGATGAAATGTTACAAAGTGTAAGGGATGAGTTAGCAAAATTTTAGATAGATGAACATTTCTCCACAATATTATTTTGTTGTTTGAAATCCAGTCGACTCACACCTGAAATTAAAATTTATTTTCTTGGGTTAGATACTAAAATAGTAGAGAATGAAATTGAACTATTCGATACCAAAATTGGATCATATGATTTCCTAGATCCTAGATAGTCCTTGGAAGGTCTTCCTCCTCCAAAAAAGAAGGAAATTGTTATACCATCTGACTTGTAGATAGAGGAAAAATATGGTTATGAGCTTGATATTGTAGAGTTGGAATCAAGGTTCAGCCTTGATGAAGAAAATTAAAAGGATATCCAGGATCCATTTGTCATTGAGAGCTTAAAAGGGATATCAATGAATTATTTCTTCTTTGATCCCATAGCTGATTACATGGAAGAGTTCTATAGTCCAACTTTTCAATTATTTTTTCACTATTAAAAACAGACTCATTCTCTCTTACCTTTATCATTTCAGAATAAAATTTTCTTTTGGTTCAAGAACAGTCAATGGGTTCAAGTACCAGATCAACCCATTGACTAGATTTATTTGAGGTTTCATGTATCTTTAATAAAACATGAAGATTGCAGCTATTAGGGTAGGTAGGAGTGTGTGTGAATAATCTCAAGTAGACTAAGCATCTTTTCAATGTGTACAGATATGGTTTTTCAGCAGTAATCATCAAGCTTGAGCCCAAGGAGAAGACCATAAAAGCTTGGTGAAGTCTTCATCAATTTCAGAAAATTTTCAATTTTTCAAGAGAGAGGCACTGGAACTACAAGTTCTTTGTTGTACCACAGGGGTACACCATCCCCACTGGAGCCACTATTATCACACTCAAAATTTTCAAAATTTGTTTTGATAAGGTCACCATAGGTTTCATGTTATATCATGTTGGGTCATGCATCTGATGAAGAATTTATAAAATCGTGTTTATCCTATGTCAAAAAAACCATTATGAGTCATGTCATGTCAGCCAAATCCATTTTATATCATTTAGTTTTCACACCCATGCCTTAAAATCAAGAAATGAGCCACTTCTCTAGTTTTTCACAATTTCATAGCAAATACAGTGAAAGAATAGAAGATTTCGCTACGAAACTGCCTAAACATTTCATAGCACTCATTTGCCAAAATAAAATATATGAATTCTAATTTTCTATTGATTTTATGGAAAGGTGATATCACCTATTAGGTTATGACAGTTATCCAACATGTGAAATCATAAGTGCTTGTCATCATTACACTTTTATCCCTCCATTTGTCATTTTCCCTCTCATATTAGAATTTAATTTTTTTTCTCACCCAATATCCTCTCTGTCCTTAACCCTTCAGTATTTTCATGTATTGTTCATGTGTCACCCATGAAAATTTTAGCTTTGTGGCAAGCAGCTTGCTGTCCAATTTTCTTTTTACAGGTGTCATATTTTTAAGAAGGTAGATTGGTTATAAAGAGAGATGGCCATGAATAAGAAAGCATACAAAGGAGGATATGTGGTTATATAGGAGCTCATGGACCTTAAGCTATTCATGCATTAACCTAGTTTTTTTGAAGCATTCACCAATTCAGGTTGCTTGAATTTCTGCTGGAGCTAACAAGGAATTTGTTGTGTTTTTGGACTGTGTGAGCAATCCATTTCAAGAGAAGATTATGGATGAACAGAGATGAATTATGAAATAATGAGAGAGTTTATTATCAAGCATAAAACAAGGAAAAATAACCTCCTTCACTTTTCTCATAGGTGCTACCAGTTTGGAGATTCAAAGATGTCTCTGGGACCTATTTTCAGAATCCATAATTTTCCTGTTTTATACATGTTTTTCTAATGCATATTCTGGATAGCTAGAGATGGTTTTCAAAAACCCAAGATATTTTTTTCTTCATAACATACTTATCTACAAAAACCTCCTTCATTTTTTCAAAAACTATCAAATATAGGGAGATAGGAGCTCATCTTTGAACCCTATTGTTTTAGAAAAAACAGAGTCATTTTATTGGTGAATTAACTTGCTAAAGGTGAAAATGATGCTTTTTGAAGAGGGTAAGAGGCAATTTTGTCTTATCATATTCCATTATATCAATTTTTAGACATGCAAGTGAAATTTGGAAGAAAAAGGGAGAATTTTGATTTTTCTCCATAATCAGGTAGTTTCGTAGCGTGCTCCAGGCTTGCAAGCTTAAAAACGCTACGGAATTTCTAAATATGCTTTTTTGCCTATAAAAATAGTTTTATGAAGAACGAAGGAGGGTAATTGATGGTATTTAGCTCATGTGGCCTGAAAAACATATCTTGATCAGCAGAGAAGGCAGTAAAGGAGGCTGAATGGTTGAAATAAACATGCTACCAAACTATGCTACCAAACTACCTATTGCATTATATTTTTTGCAGCAAGGTGTTTTAGTTGTATTATGATGTTTGGAAAGTGTATTGAAGAGCATCCAACTATGTGGATTAGTCAAAGAGTATCAGTGAATATATTTTTGGTCAAAAACACTCAGCAAAGAAGGTGATTACGTTGCCAACTCATCAATTTTGGACACATCATAATTGATGACAACACATCCCCAAAATCTGAGGAGCAGACCCTTATTGTCAGTTTGGTTGTTTTATTATTTGGTTATGGATATTGGCACCTCATTCAAAGTGGTTATGTTTGATAAGTTTCATCATGAATACATTATCTAAAAGTTGTTAGTGAAATAAATAGGTTTTAGAGTCCTAGTACTAAGTCCTAAAGTTAGTAGCTGTCAGTTTTGTTTCCTTGTAATATGATTTTGGTTAGATTAGGTGTCAAAATAAGCATTCGAAGTCTCAACTTTTTTGAGAGGATCAATGCAAATATGCGTAAGCCTATTAATAGGCATATTATTGAAGGAGAAGGGGTTGGAAGATGTTACTTGTGACTACTACTATTGTAAATTGTTCTGATCAGTAATAGACAGTGGTTGTGGGCTTTCTCCTTCACTTGAGATTCATTTTATGTTTTCATGAACCTTGTCATATGTATCTTGCTTCTTTTATTTCAATATATTAATGTTTGATTACTCAAAATTCGTGCTTCTCATGCTCTGACTTCCTTCAAGCATTAAACTATTGTATATCTTTCTCAATATACTGCTTTCAATATCTTAATGTTCATTACTCATAATTAATGTTTCTCATGCTCTAATTTTCTTTTAACATTTATCTATTGAGTAATTTATGTGTGTGTTGTCCTTTCATTTAAATATCTACATGCCTCAGCTTCCTCAAGGAGAGCCATTTTCATTGAGTTCCCTAGCACTGACTCCATAAGCCCAATGGTAGCAAATCTTCTACATTTCCCACCTAAAATCATATACAATCAAGTCATTATCATAGAGTTAGACATCTAATAGAGTTTTTATTGAAAATATCATAATTTATCTTGAGAGAGTCCTCTCAGACTGAAGAAGCTAATCTTCAGTCAAAATCTGGTATGAAATAGTTACTCCAGGTTGACCATTGAAGCAGCCCAACCGAAATAAATTTGGTGATAGCACTCAAGAACTGCCTCCATTATGTATTTCCATGCAATATAATTAGAATTTCCCTCGAGTGCATATTCCAATATTAATCCATTGAAAGCCATATTGATCCACCTGTCGCACTAAAGAATATTTTTGCAAATTCGAATGTTGTTCAACACAAACTCAATTTATTCTCCACTATAGTGATTTCTGGCGCTCTGATACCATGTATAAATTATGCCAATGGATTCAATCCGATCGTGTAATATACTAAAACAAGATATTGAATCCTTCTACAATATTTGTGGAAAATAAGCATGATCAAACAATCACACCAAGTAAGATAAAGAAGCAAATCGATCGCACAACACAAATATTTTTCCTGGGGAAAGCTTGCTGCTCAAAACCCCTCTATCTTTATTGTATAATAAAAAAAGGAATCATGAAACAATACAATGCACTCTTCTCACAAGAGTCCATTGCACTCTACCATTTGTCTCACACTGATCCGGACAAATCGACCAACACTTAGCCAATTTCCTGCCTCTGCTCAGCCTGTCTTGCTGTGCGCAATTCTAATAACAATTGATCCCTATTAATTAGGAAATTCAACCTTCCAAAATTTCACAATACATCATGGGAAACTCTATGGTTGTCTCATTGCGCACCGACATTTACTAATAATACAACTGATAGATAACATCCATTTAACCTTTGTCTCAACAAGGTCTTCATTATAACTGACATGCATGCAACTATTAATAGTAAATCATCAGTCACTTGACAGCTCACTGCATGTGAGTTAAATCCGATTTAATTCACTTGACCTCTCACTACTGCAACAATCAATTGCAACTAGTTAGACTGACTTTAACTCACTTAATTTTGTTAATTGGTTTCTCATGCATTAAAATAATACACTAACTGCAACTTGGACTCTAAAACAAATAGAATCACTCTACATGCCAGACCAACCACCTTCAACTCGAATTTCATGATCTAACTGAGTCTATCACACTCCTTTAACTATTACAATTGGTTATGAGATAAGATTACAATTTATTGTCCAATTTAATTAAGGGAAAATTAAATTAGACACACATTTCTTGTTGACTTTTCAACACTATGACATGAAAAATTAATCATGATGATGTTAGTCCATGAAAAACATAATCCACCATTGAAGCTACCTCCACAAACATTATAAACTTTGGAACTCTAGAATCAACTCACAAACCTACATAAGACCAAGTTTACCAATAATACAATATGATGGGTAATAGGTCTCAGTCATAAATATGATTGTATTTCCCAAAACTAATCTACATGATAGGAAAATTCCAAAGACTTACCTAAAGAACCTAAAGTGGATTACATCACATGTTTCGCGATGTTGCTCCTAGAATCTCCATGGCAGCCATTTCTAATATCCATTAACCAAACACCACAAAAGCATATGGTTATCTCGAGAAGTAAAATTTCATTGCCCTTATTAAGAAATTGACATAATTTCATCGATGTCCATGCAACTATGGTTATTTGTTGATAAACCTTCAATATTGTTTTCCTACAAAGCCACACAAAAGGATAAAATTGGGAGGTACATTTGAGTTACATTTTCGATAGGTTTCTACAGGTTCTATATCAATTTCATTGATATGGTCTTAAGTGGTGAATGTCTCAAAGAATTGGGGAATTATTGTTTATCATGCATATCTATTCATTTCTTCCAAAAATGATGGCGGGATCTAGAAGTCTTATGGAAACTAACAAAGTGGAAATGATAGGACATGCTAGCTTATGTTAGGTTCAGAATTATGTATATCTTTAAAGGTTCAAATTGACGTTCTCAACAATACCATCATATCACGATTCCAAGGCATGAGGCGTCTTTTCAAGTGTGTTTTAATTACCTTGTTCTGAAATTATACCACTTTATACAAGTTAGAATGGATGCAACTTCTTGCCATTGATTCAACTTGAAGATCTTATATGAAAGTTTTTATTCTTTAAGGACAAATAAAAGTTGTGGAGTCTTATTTCTTTTTGTCAGAATCTTTGGTATTAGCATATGAAATACTATCCAAAATCTTAATTATGTGTTTCATTGCATGCAAGACAAGTTTAAAATGCACTTGAAAGTCAATTACATGTATATGCTATTAAGGTCCAACTTGTATCACATGCAAGATGATTTTTGAGTGTACCTGCAAATAAGTAATTGGCAACCAAATTACTCACATTCCATGCAAGACAAATTTCAAGTGAACTTGAAAATTAATTGGCTATTGTTGTGGAGGTAAATCCCCTCTGCGGATAGAGGCAATCCCTACTAGCCCAGACCAGGTCTAGCAACAATCACGCTATAGTGTAGGTTCCTAATTGCAAATAAACCAACTAGCGATGAAGGCTTACCTGGAATCCAACGCAGTCGTTGTAGAAGAGGTGGCGCTCCCATTCCTTAGCTCTGGCAGATCACGATCTCCGTGATAGGACACTTGCACATGCGAGAAACAAAACAAATGCAAGCGTAAAATCCAGTAGATGCAAATATATGTCAGTCAGAAAGGACATAAATCGTCATTATAAACAACAACAAGAGTGGAACCATAACCAATAGTCGTTCATTAATAATCAATCAAAGGAAAATTACAACCATAGTTCTGATGCTGAATTCTCCTTCGGAGGGGGTCGCCAGCAGAACACGTCTCGAAAATCCTGTCAAGGATGGGACAAACCTCTCTCTTCGGATCTTGACTATAGTCTCCTTGCTTGAAATTGGCCTTAAGGGAATTATGGAGGCTCTTGCAGCATAAGGCTCTTGGGAATTTGGGAACTTGAAGACTTTGAAGACTAGCTTGCAATGGATATGGACAAGATTTTATAGATGGAGGAAGGGGATTTGGGATCCCTATAATCATGGGATTGGCCCTATCATCAAGGAAGCTTCCATGAGAGGTGGCAAACCAATTCCTCTCTATGGAAATCCGTAGCCAAACCTCCCAACTCAAGATAGATATCAGTTCCTGGATCAGTTAGGACGAAACTTCCGCCATTTATTTTTAAAAACCTTTCCTTAAATTGGCTGGCACGAGTGCGACTCTGCGACAGAGCGCCAATTGGCGCGGCCTCTTTAAAGTATTTTCCCCATTGGCGCGGGTACTGAACTGCCTGCTCGCGTCAATGCTAAAAGGGCCATTTTAAGGGTTTTTCACAAGGAGATGTCTTCAGGGAAATGAAAGCTCTTGTTCAGAGGGATGTCATGAAAGTGGTTTCAAGCCATGTCACTGCTCACAGGTCACAAAATGAGCCCTCCAATGTGCGGGACAGAGATTGCAGGGACGGTGACAAATTACTGTGTAACAGCTATATATTCCATTGTGGGCCAAATAATGCAATGGATGCATCATGGAATATATATTAATGAATTAGAAATATCATTGCAATAATTTAAATCTTACACTCACTTAGTTTGAACTTGTGGATTTTTCAACTTTGGTTATTTAAGTCAAAGTTTCACTTAGTCATTTGTGCTTTTTTTTTTCGAAATCTTTCATTATTGGGATTGCAGCTTTCAAATTCCAAAATAAATTACATTGAAAACCTAGGAATTAGAAATGTTTCCAACATGAAAACATGTATGGAAAACTCCTAAGGAAACATCACCTGGATATTTTCAAAATTTTAAAGCACAAAGGTCATTGACATAATGTGAAAGTTTTTTTACTTCATTCTTTCAATTACCTGAGCAGGCCACTAGAATGATAAATTATAAAGTCCAATCTAAGGAAATATAACAAGAATTATGATAAAATCAGATATTTGAAAATATGAAGAAATTTTGCATTGTCACATATCAATGCCCATTAGTTTGACAACGCACTCTCAGCTATGTCAAGTTGTGCCATCGTTCATCCTCATTTTGTCCTTGTTCTTTGTTTTAATATTTTTCTTTCTCTCATATTCACTTTTACTCCTCTTGCTTATAGATTTTGTTAAAACAGCCTCTTGACTGCCTTGTTTCCTCCCTTCAAGCTCCTTAGATTCATGTTCCTTCTCTTGATGGAGTTATGTCATTTCCTCTTTCAATCCATGTTGTTCCACTCATATAAGATCTTGCTAAGTCTTTGCTAAAACTCAACAATAGTTGCAGTAACATTTTCAGTGTGTCATGGTTTGTAACTCTAATCAACTCCATTTTTCTCTTGGAAAGTTGTACAGTTTCTATGCTCGCACGAAAAAAACTTGTGTTATCATGCTTGAAGGTTATGGAGTTGATTCTCAGTTAAAAGAATGGAATGTTGTTAAGAGTATTGTGATGAACTAGAGGACCGAGCATGCCATGTGCCAACAAATGGTTGGGAAATTTTATCTCTTTGTTGTTGTTGATGACATGGATAATCCTTCAGTTTCTACTTCTCCTTCTCACATAAAAATGGTGATTACATCTTCCATCAAAAAATTTGCGCACAACTACCAAATTTGAAATCAAAAATTTCCAGCAGGACTCCCAAGTTTGAAATGTTGGACACAGACATGACATTGAATGAATATAGGTGGATGTCTTATCCACCAACCTCAGTAACTACACCAAGAAGTGTTGAAGTCTGAGTGGTGCAGTTGCAGGAGTTAGAAAGGTCAAGTCACAATCATAGTTATATATGTACGGTGGGCATTCTATCTGGTGCATTCACCATCTCTTAAGGTATATTAAATAAAATATGTATAACACTGTAAATATTACTTGCCTCTTGGTGTCCTCAACATTTTCTACTTTATGAACCCCAATACCTTTTCAGTTATTCCCTAGATCTGAAATATGCATATTGTGTGTGTATATATATATATATATATATATATATATATATATATATCTGTGTGTGTGTGGGCATTTGTTGTCTAAGATAAACATTATATTTTATTTCATGAACTTAGTCTACTCCTTCAGCATCATCATATGGAAATATTTGTTATTTACTGTCCAACCTTTCTTTCTCGCTGCACATGCATGTAAATATATAAACTTGTAAATATAATTTTTTATGTTTTAATGTTATAGTGATTAGTATATTTTGTATCTTATATATATATATATATATATATATATATATATATATATATATTCACCAAAAAATTATCAATTTTAATAATAAATTTTGTGTTTTTATATTGAATATTGACCTACATTCTATATGTATGACTTTTCAAACTAGAATAGTCACTTATAATACTATAAATGGGCATGATATTTGAATCCTTAAAAAAATCCTTGTAAATTAGCATTTCACCTGCATTCTATATGTATGAATTTTCTCACCAGAATAGTCGCTTATAATATTATAAATGGGCATGATATTTGAAACCTTTAAATATTCCTTGTAATTTAGCATTCAACCAAGGTTTTAGAATTCAATTAACATATCTTGAACTAGTTAGATGTGTTGCCATAAGAAAAAGTGGAAATATGTGAATTCATTAGTTAATATAGCAATATAAGAGTTGCTATGGTAAGAGACTAAGGTAATTATAAGCAAAATACATACCATGTGCCTTCTACGAGACGAAGTGAAGTGGAATGTAAGTGTAAAAGTGACTCTTACCTAAGCAATGTTGGCAATATGTTTCTTGTGTTCTATAATATTAAATTGATTGTCCTTGAAGGCAACTCTCTAGCAAAGGACAAAGAAAACTATCTGTATGAATAATCTCAATAGTCTCTCAGAAGTTTTGTGCAGCAGATTGGTTATTTTTAATATGTCACAATGTATATGAGGGTTTGTAAAGGCCAAGTCACGTATGCACGCGGAGAAGTACGTCCCAAGTCGTGTATGCCTGTTTGTGCTCCAAAATTATAATACCAGGGGCTTTACCGTGGTATTAACCCATAGTATTGAGCGTTGTATTATCTATTTGATTCCGTCCAGGATTACCATTAGCAGTTGAGTGTTTTTGACTCATGGTATTGGTAAAAACTAATTCTATATAAGGAGAAGAAGATCATAGTGCAAGGTGTGCATGAGTAAGGGTTGTGAATGAATAAATTTCTCTAAGGAATATCTGCATGGATGAACTCTGTTTTTAATTAATAGATCTGAATCTATGATGCACCCATGGATATAATGATGGTTCAAGATCTCTAGATCTGAAGATGATGAAGCTCTAGTATGATCTATTGAAGAAATGATGAAGAACTGGCGCAAGTCTACTGAAGAAAACGAAGAAATCTGGGTAATTTTTATAGATCTGGTCTATTCTACAAAATTTACTTTTACAGATCTATACGCTAGTTGATCTCAGTAAAAGCACGTATATACGCGGGTTCACTTCATGAAAAGCGCGTATGGCAGTTAGGGTTTGTTGAAGCTTATTGCAAATGTTACTACTGTGATTCCTGATTTTTGTCTGTTGTCTATCAATGAAGTCTTCTTGAAGTTCTGGGTTGTTTGAATATTGAGTATGCTGCTAAGTTGATCATGAAAAATCTAATCAATGATTGAGAAAACATGATTAAGTTTGACTGACTGTCTAAAGGTTCTGTACTGCTGAGAAAATGTCTGACTGGAAGCCTCAGATTTGAAATCTGAGTCTGATCACATTCTGAAGGATAGTATACACAAAATTATACACGGTTTGGTATAAAGAAAAGTGCGTATACACGTAGCTTTAACAAAGCGAAGTAGAGTATTCATTCCAGGCTATGAAAACAATATGCATTGAGGCATACGCAGGTTAGTGTGCAGGAAAGCGCGTATGTACGTGGCTTCAGTGAAGAAAAGTAGCGTATGCTATTGAATTAATGACTGTTTAGGGTTGACTTTGTATCTACATATCTATTCTGAATTCTGGGTTATTTCTGAAGATATGGTTACAGTGGTTTCACTGTTCTAATTGAAGTATTGGGCAAAGTTTATGATTGTTGATAAAGGGTTGTGTTGATGCTATTTGATCCAATATGAAAATGGATGAAATGTGGTCTGTAGTGGGTCTGAGGGTTGAAGCCTTCAGTATGGAAGTAGAAGCTTCCTACCAGTAGAAGCTGGTGTTATGTTCAGGGGGTACTTAAATCTCCCTTCCAGGAGTGGCTGGTAAACGAGAAGAAAGGGGGTTGGAGCTCCCTTCCAATAGCAGTTGGAAAACGAGCGAAGGTTGCAACCTTCTGCGGGTAGAAGCCTGCGTATTGATATGAGTCTGCATCAGTACAATGTTGTAAACATTTTTCCATATAATAAATATTGAAGACAGAGACAACAGCTGTAGTGGTTTTCTCCCGATTTGGGTTTCCACCTAAAATATTGGTGTTCATGTGTGTTCCACTTGTGTGATGTTTTATACTGCTGTTACTGCACATATTCACTGATTATCTAACCTGATGCATAGCTGGTAAATCTGATTTAAAGGCTCTTTCTAAGAAGTTTTCTAAACTAGAAATTTATCGATATACGCTAGTTTCTTTCAGCATATCCGCGTGTATACGCAAGTTCGAATCATAAAATCCGCGTATGGAACTCTGCAAAAGAAAATTTTAAATTATAGATATGAGATCTAAATACTGATTCACCCCCCCTCTCGGTATTTTTCCCAACAATTGGTATCAGAGCAGGTCCTTCTGAAGAAGCTTAGCTGTTAGAAGGAAGATCAACCAAAATGAGCAATCAAGATGAGACAGCATCTATCAGGCCTCCACTCTTCAACGGAAACAATTTAATCTTCTGGAAAACATGGACAAGATCCTATCTTCAGTCTCTTAGAGCAGATGTATGGGCTATTGTTGAAGGAGGTTATCAATATCTAGCCTCAATTCCAACAAATGAAATGGCAAGAAAGAACTATGAAACAAATGCAAAGGTGGTCAATGCACTATTGGGGATTCTGACTGATTCAGAATTTGTCAAGGTCATGCAGTTGAATACAGCAAAGGAAATATGGGACAAAATCATTCTAAGCTATGAAGGTGATACAAAGGTAAAAAGTGCTAAACTCAAAACTCTCATAATTAAATATGAAAATCTAAGGATGCATAATAAGGAAAGCATTGCCAGTTTATTTTTACATCTAGATGATATTGTAAATCGTATGAGAAATTTGGGTGAAACCATAACTGACACTACTCTGGTTGAAAAAGTTTTAAGATCTCTAACTTCAAAATTTGATTCAAAAGTGTCTGCTATTGAAGAGAAGCAGGATCTTCAAAATCTTACTACTGTTCAACTTCATGGCATTCTAACTGCATGTGAAATGAGAAAAGGAGGATCATATGAAGTCAAAGAAGCCGCCTTTAGAGCTTCTACAAAAGGAAAAGAAGTACAAGAAATAGAAGGATCAGGGTATGTTTCAGAAGAAGATGAAGTAAATTTTGTAAAGAAGCTCCAACTTGGCACTGGAAGGTTCAGAGGTAAGCTTCCTTTCAAATGTTTTTCTTGTGTGGAGAGTTGGTCATTATGCTGCTAAGTGTCCTCATAAAGAAACACATGAAAAAGAAAAGGAAGTAGAAAGAAGAAATAAGAATCGGTTTAGCACTATAAAAAGTTATTATACTCATGAAGATAGTGATGGGTTATCAAACAATGATGAAGAATCTGATCAAGATCTTAGACTTCTCATGGCATTTGAAAAAGAGAATAGGGAAGAAAAGGATACATTTATGGATGCTCTAGAAGACAATGATTTTATTGAAGAAATCAATCAGCTCAAAATATGTTTGGAAGAAAACAAAATATCCATATAAACTCTAAAAAATCAGCTTGAAGAAAAGGAGAAACACAATGAGAAATTAGAATGTGAAATAGTAAGTCTAAGAAAAGAAATTGAGAAAGTAAAGACTTTTAATCTTATATTTGCTAAAGGATCTGAAACCTTAGATGAAATTATCAAGGTACAACATTCTCCTCTTATAAAGACAGGTCTTGGATATGTCAGAGAATCTTCTCAGTCTTCAGCACCAAACTATCTAAAAGTAGCTACAGCCAGCATACAACATTCTGCCACTTAGCAAGAAAACAAATAAACTTTGCAGGTAAAGCATGACCACCTCAATATAAAGAACACTAACAGGAATACCTTTCAGAGAAATACCAACCAACAGGTAAACACAAATAGAAGGTTCCATGATCGTAGAAATTTCTTCTTCAATGGACAATGTTTCTCATGTCATAATTTTGGTCATAAAGCTATTCAATGTGTTGCATACAAAACCACTATGACTAGAGGAGCAAGAAAGAAAAGAATTGATACTGGAATAAAGAAGAATACATATAAAAACTTTTCTCTTCTTCAAAATGAAATTGAATGTGCTTATTGCAATAACTTTGGTCATGAAGAATCTGAATGCAGGAGCAAACTTCAGCCAAAAGAGCATATACCTTCAACTTCCAATGTATGGAGAAAGAAGGAATTATAGGTTGATAACTGTGGCATAGCTTTATTTGCAGAAGGAGAAGAAAATCAATGGTACATTGATAGTGGATTCTCAAAACACATGACAGGTGACAGAAATAAACTTCTTGCATACAATGCTCTAGAAAGAGAAAAGAATGTTACTTTTGGAAATGATACCCCTGCTGTCATTAAGGGAAAAGGTTATGTTTTTCTAAAAGAAAAAGTGAAAGCTAACAATGTTATGTATGTGGATGGACTAAAGCATAACCTTCTAAGTGTAAGTAAAATGCGTGATCAAGGAACTGAAGTTGTCTTTAGCTCAAAATAATGTGTGGTACGTGATCTTGATACAGGAAAAACAATTATAAAAGGAAATAGAACACCAAGCAATTTGTATGTGTTGAAAAGCTGTAAAGAACAATGTTACTTGAGTAAATCTTCAGAAAATTGGTTATGGCATAGAAGATTGGGGCATTTGAGCTTCTCTCAAATCAACAAATCTAGAAGACTCAAAGATGTTTTTGATCTTCCCAATATTACTCTGCTTGAGAGTACCATATGCAAATATTGCCAATTCGGTAAGCAAACCAGAGTGAAATTTAATGCCAAACAAGGATCAACAAGTAAGCCTCTTGAACTCATTCATACTGATTTATGTGGACCTATGAGAAAAAGGTCACCCTGTGGAGAAAAATACTATATTATGTTCATTGATGATTTCTCTAGAATGTGTTGAATTAGGTAGCTAAAACACAAAGATGAAGCATTTGAAAAATTTTAGATCTTTAAAGCACTGGTTGAAAATGAATTAGATATAAAAATCAAGTGTCTTAGATCTGATCGAGGAGGTGAATATATATCAGATTAATTCTTTGATTTTTGTGAACAACATGGCATAAAAAGACAGTTTTTTGTAGCTGGTACTCCACAACAAAATGGTGTAGCAAAAAGACTAAATAGAACATTTCAACAGATGGCTCGAGCTATGCTTGATGATTCAGGAACACCTGACACATTTTGGGGAGAAGCAACACATACTGCGTTAAATATTCTTAAAAAATCACATGTTCGTGTAAACAGTGATAAAAATCCATATGAGCTCTGGTATGGTAATCTCCCCACTGTAAATCATTTTAAATTTTTTGGAAGCAAATGTTTTATCAAGGACAATGATGAAAAACTTGGCAAATTTGAACCTAGAGCAGATGAAGGAATATTTCTTAGTTACTCTTCTAGAAGTAAAGAATATAAATGCTACAATAAAAGACTTCGGAAGATTGTTGAATGCATTGACGTTGTAATTGATGAATCTCTCTCAGCTCCAAAAGGGGAAATACAAACAACAAATGAAGATGATGATGATGTATATCTTCCTACATCTAATAGAGATAATATAGAAGGTGAACCCAATGAAGCAGCAGAAGAAGATCTATCTGAAAAGGCTCCATCCAGGTATGTTCAAAAGAATCATCCAGAATCTCAAATTTTGGGAGAAAAGGGATCAGGTGTCCAAACAAGAAGAACTCTTGTAGGGTCTACTAGCTATCTAGAATTTTTATCCACCATTGAACCACAGAATGTAAATCAAGCTAGCAAAGATGAATGTTGGATTCAAGCCATGAATGAAGAACTTCATCAAATTGAAAAGAATCATACTTGGGAACTAGTTCGAAGACCTCATGATAAAAATGTTATTGGAACACAATGGATATTCGAAAACAAGTTAAATGAAAATGGATATGTTATTAGAAACAAGGCTAGACTTTTTTGTAAAGGGTATGCTCAACAAGAAGGTATAGACTTTGAAGAAACATTTGATCATGTAGCTAGACTTGAAGCCATCTGAATGTTTGTTGATTTTTCAAGCTTTCAACAAATCAAAGTTTATCAAATGGACGTTAAATCTGCTTTCCTCAATGGTGATCTAGAAGAAGAAGTTTATATAGAACAACCAGAAGGATTCATTTTGGGCAATGATGAAAAATTTGTTTGTAAACTTAAAAAGGCCTATATGGTCTCAAACAAGCTCCAAGGGCATGGTATTATCGTCTTGACAAATATCTTCATCAACAAGGATTTTCAAAGGGATCTGCTGATAGCAACTTATACACAAAAATTGAAAATGATAAACTATTGATTGTGGTTGTATATGTTGACGACATCATTTTTGGAAGTAATTAAGAGTCCATGAGTCAGAAATTTTCTTCTGTTATGCAGCAAGAATTTGAAATGTCTTTACTTGGGGAACTAACATTCTTTCTTGGCTTACAAGTGCAACAAGCAACAAATGGCATATTCTTTTCACAAGAAAAATATCTTAAGAAAATTCTGAAGAAGTATGGGATGGAAGATTGCAAACCTGTAAGTACACCAATGATAACCGGGTGTAACCGCAATTCTCATGATGATTCTTCCATGGTGAATCAACCAGAATACATATCCATGATTGGAAGTCTACATTATCTCACCGGGACAAGACCAGACATTATGCATGCAGTTGGGATTGTTGGACGATTCCAAGCTAATCCAAAAGAGTCTCACCTTCAGGCTGTAAAAAGAATATTCAAATATCTACAAGGAACTCAAGACTTTGGACTATGGTATCCAAAGAATGCTGATCTCACTCTTCATGCTTACATAGATGCCGATTGGGCTGGAAATGTTGATGATCGGAAGAGCACTAGTGGTGATGCATTCTATATGGGGCCCCAATTAGTATCTTGGTTCAGCAATAAGAAAATCTCTATTGCCTTATCTACAGCATAAGCAGAATATGTGGCTGCCGCATCATGTTGCACACAACTTCTTTGGATGATGCAGACTTTACAAGAAATTCAAATCAAATGTTCACCTCCCATATCCATTATGTGTGATAATACAAGTGCCATCAGTATCTCAAAGAATCCTGTTATGCATTCCAAGACCAAGCACATTCCTATCAAGTATCACTTCTTACGTGAACAAGTACTTGAACAAAAGGTGAAATTGGATTATGTTCCCTCCAAAGAACAAGTTGCTGATATATTTACTAAACCTCTTCCCAGGGAAGCATTCGAATATCTCAAACAAAAGCTGGGAGTTGTCTCTGCCACTCAGAAGATCAAATCTGCTTAAATTCAGAAGATTAAATTGGATATGCGGATTTCATAAAGGACAGTCACATATATACGCGATTTTATATACATAAAATTGTGTATGGATTTTTGCAGTCACAATTTACTGGGTCAACATTTTCAGAACTGTTGCGGTGTTGTTGGAGTGCACAAGCTAAGGGGGAGCACTTGTCCTATGGGAAAGGATGCATTTTTGGCATTCTAAGTGTTCACTGTGGTCTGATCTCATGATTGAGATTCATTGACCTTGTTTATAAAAAGTCATTTGATGAAAAGGTCATGTTGAGATATATGATGTAAATTGTTATATTCAGTCATGTATGGGATTGTTCAAATTTGTACACCCACTTGGTTGGGTAGTTGAGTCAAATATTTAAATCCTCTTATTTGGATCATTGATGCAAGTATGAGTAATTGGTGATAGGAAAGGTCATACTCGGTTGAAAAGTCATGTACTTCATTGAAAAATATGTCTGAATATTCAAGCATAAACTCGGGGGGAGCATGGTAATTTATGTACAAGGGATGTTGATCTGCCCTTTGCCCTTGATGTCAAAGGGGGAGAATTCTGAGGATGGTTGAATACATATGTCTTATGTTTTAATGATTATGGTTGCCATCAATTCCAAAGGGGGAGATTGTTGGCAATATGTTTCTTGTGTTCTATAATATTAAATTTATTGTCCTTGATGGAAACTCTATGGAAAAGGACGAAGAAAACTATCTGTATGAAGAATCTCAGCAGTCTCTCAGAAGTTTTTTGCAACAAATTGGTTATTTTTAATATGTCACAATGTATACGCGAGTTTGTAAAGGCCAAGTCGCGTATGCACGTAGAGAAGTACGTCCCAAGTCTTGTATGCTTGTTTGTGCTCCAAAATTATAATACCAGGGGGCTTTACCATGGTATTAGCCCACAGTATTGAGTGTTGTATTATCTATTTGATTCCGTCCAGGATTACCATCAGCAGTTGAGTGGTTTTGATTCATGGTATTGGTAAAAACTAAATCTATATAAGGAGAAGAAGATCATAGTGCAAGGTGTGCATGAGTAAGGGTTGTGAATGAATAAATTTCTCTAAGGAATATCTGCATGGATGAACTCTGTTTTTAATTGATAGATATGAATCTATGATGCACCCATGGATATAATGATGGTTCAATATCTCTAGATCTGAAGATGATGAAGCTCTAGTATGATCTACTGAAGAAATGATGAAGAACTGGTGCAAGTCTATTGAAGAAAATGAAGAAATCTGGGTAAGTTTTATAGATCTGGTCTGTTCTGCAAAATTTACTTTTACAGATCTATACGCTAGTTAATCTCAATAAAAGCGTGTATATACGTGGGTTTGCTTCATGAAAATCGCTTATGGCAGTTAGGGTTTGCTGAAGCTTATTGCAGATGTTACTATTGTGATTCCTGCTTTTTGTCTGCTATCTGTCAATGAAGTCTTCCTGAAGTTCTGGGTTGTTTGAATATTGAGTATGCTGCTAAGTTGATCATGAAAAAATCTAATCAATGATTGAGAAAACATGGTTAAGTTCGGCTGAATATCTAAAGGTTTTGCACTACTGAGAAAATGTCTGACTAGAAGCCTCAGATATGAATTTGAGTCTGATCACATTCTGAAGGATAGTATACACAGAAGTATACGTGGGTTGGTATAAAGAAAAGCGCGTATACACGCAGCTTTAACAAAGCGAAGTAGCGTATTCATTCCAGGTTATGAAAATAGTATGCACTGAGGCATACACAGGTTGGTGTGCAGGAAAGCGCGTATCTACGCGGCTTCAGTGACGCAAAGTAGCGTATGATATTTGAATTAATGACTATTCAGGGTTGACTTTGTATCTGCATATCTAGTCTGAAGTCTGGGTTATTTCTGAAGATCTGGTTACAATGGTTTCACTATTCCAATTGAAGTATTGGGAAAAGTTTATGATTGTTGATAAAGGGTTGTGTTGATGCTGTTTGATCCAGTATGAAAATTGATGAAACGTGGTCTGCAGTGGGTCTGAGGGTTGAAGCCTTTAGTATGGAAGTAGAAGCTTCTTGCTAGTAGAAGTTTTTGTTATGTTCAGGGGGTTAAATCTCCCTTCCAGGAGTGGCTGGTAAATGAGAATAAAGGGGGTTGGAGCTCCCTTCCAATAGCAGCTGGAAAAAAAGTGAAGGTTGCAGCCTTCTGCAGGTAGAAGCCTGTGTACTGATATGAGTCTGCATCAGTACAATGTTGTAAACAGTTTTCCATATAATAAATATTGAAGACAAAGACGACAATAACGGTGGTTTTCTCCCGATTTGGGTTTCCACCTAAAATATTGGTGTTCATGTGTGTTCCACTTGTGTGATGTTTTATAATGCTATTACTGCACATATTTAATGATTATCTAACCTGATGCATAACTGGTAAATCTAATTTAAAGACTGTTTCTAAGAAGTTTTCTAAACTAGAAATTTATCAGTATACGCTAGTTTCTTTTAGCATATCCACGTGTATATGCGAGTTCGGTTCATAAAATCCGCGTATGGAATTCTAAAAAAGAAAAAGTTAAATTATAGATATGAGCTCTAAGTACTGACTCACCCCCCCTCTCAGTATTTTTCCCAACAAGCAAAGTGATGCACTGTGATGAAAATGTACATGTGAAGTGAATTTCACCTAGGAAAAAGTGTCATTAGCTTACTACTACGGGAGTACATCACCATATTAAAAGACATTTATGATCTAATCATGGAACAAATTACCTATGTGAAATTTTGGAAATTTACATGGAACATGAATGAAACTACTAGGGGAGTACATCACCATATTAAAGGACATTTATGATCTAATCATGCAACAAATTACCTATGTGAAATTTTGGAAATTTTAAATGGAACGTGAATGAAACTACTAGGGGAGTACATCACCATATTAAAGGGCATTTATGATCTAATCATGCAAGAGTGTAAAAACCACAATTTTAACATGCAATTAATTATATCACATAAACAATGAATAATCAACCCAAAACTGTTTATCTAATCATCATGGAATTTTCAGAAACATGAGCAAGACGACTTACCTATAATGGCGATTTTCCTTACTTGAGACTCCAAGGTTGAACGCTATCTGAATCTTGTTGACCGCAACAAGGTTTTGGGGACAACTCTCCACCCAACCGTAGGCTCAGATGTATGTAACCTTTCCACAGCTGGCCACCCTTGAGCCCTCAATCAACGTACTACTCCCAGGGTATCCTTTGCCTCACAATACCTTTCTCTCCAGAGAATAGATCAAAGAATGAATGATCCTTGAATCTTCCTCAATGTCTATTAAATAGACCAACCAATGGAATGGGAACCACATGCACACATTCACTGTGTCAACATGCAACTTAAGTTTTTCTTAATTTAGTGTTATCTTAGTTTAACTTTACTTTTGTTAGTTTTACTTAATTTAGTGTTATCTTAGTTTAACTTACTTTTGTTAGTTTTACTTAATTTAGCGTTCTCTTAGTTTAACTTAATTTTTATTAGTTTCTTAGTTTAACTCTTTGTTAATTTATTTACTTTTGTTAATTGATAATTTCTTTAACTTTACTTATTTTTTATTGTTTTAGGACTCCAATTTATTATTTACTATTTTATTTAGACTCTAGTTATTATTTAATGTTTTATTTATTATTTATTTATTATTCTCTTGACTTATTATTTGTTATCTTATTTATTATATTATATTATTTATTATTTTATAATTATTTATATATTATTTATTATTTTATAATTATTATGGGACATTAAAAAGAGAAGGTGAAAGTGATTATGACTTTAAAAAATGATTATGATGTTGTTAGTCCATGAAGAACATAATCCACCATTGAAGTTACCTCCATGAACATTCTAAACATTGGAAGGCTAGAATAAACACACAAAGCTACATAAGACCAAGTGTATCTCTCATACAATATGAGGGGTAACAGGTCCCATTCATAATTATAATTTGATTGCCCAAAACTAATCTACATGATAGTAAAATGCCAATGACTTACCTAAAGAACCTAAAGTGGATTACATCACATGTTTGGGAATGTTTCTCCTAGAATCTCCATGTCAGCCATTACTAGCATCCTTTAGCGAAACACCACAAAAGAGAATGGTTATCTCAAGAAGAAAAATTCCATTGCCATTATTAAGCAATTGGCATAATTTCATTGATGCCCATGCAACTACAGTTATTTGTTGATAAACCTTCAATATTGTTTTCCTACAAAGCCACACAAAAGGATGAAATTGGGAGTTACATTTGAATTACATTTTCGGTAGGTTTCTACATGTTCTATATCATTGTAATTGATATGGTCTTAAGTGGTGAATGTCTCAAAGATTTGGGGAATTATTATTTATCATACAGATCTATTCATTTATTATAAAAATGATGGCGGGATCTATAAGTCATGGAAATTAACAAAGTGGAAATGATAAGACATGATAGCTTATGTTAGGTTCAAAATTATGTATAACTTTATAGGTTCAAATTGAAGTTCTCAACAATACCATCACACCATTATTTCAAGACATAAGGGGTCTTTTCAAGTGTGTTTTAATTACCTCGTTCCAAAATTATACCACTTTATACAAGTTATAATGGATGCAACTTCTTGCCATTGATTCAACTTGAAGATATTATATGAAAGTTTCTATTCTTTGGGGACAAATAAAATTTGTGGAGTCTTTTTTCTTTTTTCCAAACTCTTTTTTATTAGCAATGAAATACTATCCAAAGTATTAATTGTGTGTTTCATTGCATGTAAGACAAGTGTCAAATGCACTTGAAAGTCAATTACATGTATATGCCATGAAAGAAAAACTTGTGTCACATGAAAGATGGTTTTCAAGTGTGATTGCAAATAAGTTGCCTATATATGTAATTGGAAACCAACTTACTCCATATATTCCATTGTGGGATGAATAGATGCAATAAATGCATCATGGCATCTTGATTAATGAATTAGAAATTTCAATCTCATTGCAACAATTGACAACTTACACTCACTTATTTTGAACTTCTTGTGGATTTTTCATCTCTGGTTATTTAGGCCGAAATTTCACTTAGTCATTTGTGCTCCAGTATACGGATTGCATGGGGATTGCAACTTTCAAATTCAAAAATAAATTACATTGATAATCTAGGAATTATAAAGGTTTCCAAAATGAAAACATGTATGGAAAACTCCCAAGGAAACATCTCCTGGCTATTTTCAAATTTTTAAAACATAAAGGTCATTGACATAATGTAAAAGTTGTTTTAATTATTCTTTTAATTACGTGAGCACGCCAGTAGAATGATAAATGAATGATAAATTATAAAATCCAATCTAAGGAAATATGAGAATTAAGATAAAATCAGAAATTCTACATCAAATTTTTGTAAATATGAATAAATTTTGATTTTTTTTTTTTAATCAATGCCCATCAGTTTGACAACACACTCTCTTCTATTTAAAGTTGTGCCATTATTAATATTCATTTTGTCCTTATTTTTTGTTTTAATATTTTTCCCTCTCATTTTCACTTTTACCCCTCTTGACTACATTTTCTGTTAAAACAACCTTGACTGCCTTGTTGCCTCCCTTCAAGACGATCCTTCTCTTGATGGAGTTATGTCCCTTCCCCCTTCAATCTATGTTTTCTACAAGTGCTAAAAACAACTGTGTTTGCATCATTTGTATTTAGATTACCATTTTTAACTTCACCTGGATCCGTCACCATTGATTTTTTTGAAGCCCCTCCAACTCCACATGGGTTCTCCACATTTATATTTTCTGGAGAGTAGGGATATTCTTAACATTTAAATTTTATATAACATTTTCAGTTGAATGAGAATCCATTCGTACGAATCGTTGATTAATAGATGTATAGTTATCAGCAGACATCTTCGATACCGACTTGGTGACCTTGGAATCTTGCTTGTTTGGAATCATTGTTTTGTTTTTCTTCATCCTGAAGTTCCAACTAGGGAAAAGAATGGCCTGAAAAGAGAGATTGGAAAGAGATATTCTAATGGATCAGTGGCATCAACAAATATATTAGCACAACACAATGGAGAGGGGAAGGAAACTAACAATATTACAAATTACATGGAGAATACAAATAGTTTTTTTTTCAATCTAGGGCAGGGACGCCAGTTGTTGGGCGCCCTCCGTGACACCTAGGATATTTTCCACGTCACACAGTCTATGCATGTATGACACATGCCAGCCTCATCGCCAGGTGTCTTGTGGTTGGTGAGGGCCATAAATCCACCACCCTCTCGTACTGTTAGGGTTTCATACGCGTCATTTTGCTGGATGTCTCATTCTCTCTGTGCATTTATGTTTGGGGCGGGAGGTTGCACAGAGAGCTTCGTCGATCGTTGTGCGTTGTAGCACCAGTGCTGGTGAACCTCCACCGCCATTGTTACACCGCTCACTGCCTTTGTTCTTGCTGTTAGGATGGCTTGTTGTGTGGCACTAGTTTCGTTCATATTGTTCCTGCGCCCCGTTGTGGACCTGTTCGGCTCCTGCGACTGTGAAACTTTGCTCCTGGACGATGAAAATTTGCTCCTAGACTGTGAAAATTTTCTCCTTGACTGGTCAATGCTGCGCGGAATTGTCGACAGCTTCGTCCCCTGTGTTCCTTTGTAGAATCTCCATGACAGTGCAGGTAAATTTGGTGTTTGTATTTCATTTTCCCTGCATTTTTCCTTGTTTTTTGCTAATTTGTGTTCATTTTCATTTTGTTGTAGGCAATGCCAAACTGTGGCGAGGTATAGCTCTACAATTGGCTTCTGCATCGAGTTCTGGCTCTCCAGTTGAATTCTTCACCTCCCGGTAGGAATTATTTTCCTACCAGCCCACTACTATTGTGTTTTTTAACACTTTAACTCATTTGTTTTTTAACACTTTTAATCTTCTTCAGTGGAATTTAGCTCTTTTAGCTCTTCTTCAGTGGAATTTAGCTCTCTCTAGTTTTTCGAATGGGTTGGGTTTTCTAATTTATGCGTTTTAGAAATATTGTTTTAGTGGAATTTAGCTCTCTTTAGGTTTTAGAATGAGTTGGGTTTTCTAATTTATGGGTTTTAGAAATATTGTTTCAGTGGAATTTAGCTCTCTTTGGGTTTTAGAATGGGTTGGGTTTTCTAATTTATGGGTTTTAAAAATACTGTTTCGATGAAATTTAGCTCTCTCTGGGTTTTAGAATGGGTTGGGTTTTCTAATTTATGGGTTTTAGAAATATTGTTTTGGGTTTGAGTTAGATGTAGCATTCGATGATGATTTTGGGTGCAAATTGATGATTTGATGCGATTCCTAGTTCTTGTTTGAATGGCACTGGTTTTTCTTGTTTTGAATGGCACTAGTTTTAGGTCTATACCACTGTTCCATGCTCGTTTCCACGGCATGTGGTTCTTTAGGGCTATACAATGACTGTTTGTTCTTGTTTGAATGGCACTATTTTTTCTTATTTTGAATGGCACTGGTTTTAAGGCTATACCCATGTTCTAGTTCTTGTTTTTTTTTAGGGCTATACCCATGTTCTAGTTCTTGTTTTGTCATACATGCTGACAGTCCCTTCCTCTATATCTAAATTGCGAGGTGTATTGCCATATTCTATTGACTCAATATAAGGATTCTCTTCAGTTTCCAAACTATTATGTTCAGTAGAATCTTGCAGAACCCTCGAGTCTTCATAACTATGACCTTCACTAAAAATCGCATCATTCTTTGTCTCTAAATGGACTTCATTTTCAGTCTTTGGGTGTATAGTTTGGTTAATTTATTTGAGATTTTTATATTACTTAGTACACCAGTTAAATAGTGGTATTATCTGTGTGTGATGGGTGTATGTTGTGAATAACACTTGTTTGTGTGTGTTGGGTATATGTTGTGAATAACAGTTGTGAGATTTAAAAATAGTTGCTTCCCTGTCTGCCATGAGATTTAAAAAAAAAAAGTGTCCATGTCCAGTCCAAAAATTCTTAGTGCTGGCTTGAAGTTTTATCCATGTCCAATCGAGCCTTTGAGAAGACATTTGTTTCAGTGTTCCTGTGGCAGTAAACATGATCAAAAGAGATATTAGAAATAACAGTATGGTTGTGTGGTTGAGTAGATCTTTTCATCCAATTGTTAACAGACATTGTCGTGAAATGTATTTTACATAATTTAAATATAGTCAATATCATCTTTGCAACAATGCTTTCCAATCTACCAGAGGTAGAAAATACCAGAGTAATATGCCTCTTCCACCAGTGAAGTGAAATTTGTCACAAGCATCCTTGTATCTCTAGGAGAAAAAATATAGAGATATCAAATGTTTTGATGGATTTCCCTTACCTATCAATGTTAAATTATGTTGGTATTTAATGGCAATGTAATTTGTAATCCTTCTTCTTTCATTTGTCTGCAAGTATAGTAATCCTGTTAGCAGGAGATCATGAATTGAAATTTGATTTGACTAGAGCTTGTATCTATATTTCTACAAAAGAGCATGTTGGTAGTGATGTGCCATTTTTACAATGACTTTATACCATCTCATACATAATTTATGATGTGGATTCATCAAGGTTTTGATTCAAGGTCAGGAAGCCTTTAACAAAATCCATCCAGACATGTTGTTGTGCATGGCATTCATGTGAAGACACCTTAGTAGATTGAAATCTATTTGAATGAATACTTGTTGTTTTACCTTGCTTAAGGTTAGTTAACTTATGCAATAAACCTTTCTGCAGATAATTAATAGCCATGGTGGGATTTCATCCATCTTATATAGAGTAAATTAAGAATCTTACATGTTCACAAGATTGTGTAACAGAGCAAGAGGTCAGCACATACATCTTATTATGGTACTTTATTGGCTCATTAAGCAGTCTTTCTATAAGTCTTAGAGACAATGTTGCCTTAGAGGGGTACCTTAAGGCTTAGATACCTTGAAGCTTAACAAACATTTTATCTCTTTATATGTTCCATATATTATTTGTTTCTTCAATCTTGTTTTGTTCATATTGTGTTATGTGTTTCAATATGTCGTTATTTTTTTGAGTCTCTTCCAAGTATCAAAAACTAGGGGCAATCTAACATGTATTTTTGATACATGTCCTACGTGAGATGTAATTTTTATACCTATCATGTTTAACAACCATTTAAGAATTCGAACATTTTATTTTTTTGGAAATTATAAGTACATATGCCACTAGGCATTGTCCAACAAAAATATAGTTGCTTCCCTATCTACCATGAGATTATAAAAAAAATTGTCCATGTCCAGTCCAGGAATTCTTAGTGTTGGCTTGAAGTTTTTTCCATGTCCAGTCTAACCTTTGAGAAGACATTTGTTTCAGTGTTCCTATGGCATTAGACATGATCAAAAGAGATATTAGAGTAGATTTTAAATAAATTACTTTTTGGAATAAATAAATAATAGTATGGTTGTGTGGTTGAGTAGATATTTTCATCCAATTTTTAACAGACATGGAGTCCCATAAATATGCGAAGAGTGTATTCCAAGCTCTCTTGCTAACTACAGAATTATTTTTAAAGCAAAAAACTCAGAAAATTATTAATTGAGCTTGCAGGCCTATATAAAATCTTCATAAACTAATAGAACTAACAATGATGATGGGTCTTGTTCTAGACCCGAAACGTAGACGCAAAAATGCTCGCTGTGGAGATTCCAAACTCAAAAACTCAAAACTCACACCACAGAAATCTGAAATCTATAAAAGAAATAACAATATATAGTATAAAAAAATATAACACATCTAGCAACATGGTCATGTCATTTTGTCAGAATGTTCCATTATAATAGACTATAGATGTTCCTTCCTTACAATGCCGCATACAGTATGGAATAAATCAACCTTCATGTAACAATAAAAATATACATTCCATCCAAACTCCACATCATAATTTTGTTACAACCAAAAACATATAACACCCCTATTCTTTATGGCCTTGAGAATTTTCAGTGCCAAACCCTGAGTTGCCCAATTGAGCCAAGTAGGTTGGCCTCCCTAAGAAGGGTTGATTAGGTTGTGCTTGATTGCTTCCATATAATTGAGACCAATTTTTCCCTTCCAACCATGGAGGAATTGAGTACCCATACCTCACACTTGTGCTAAGTGGAGGTGTATGATGAGCATACATTGAATTCACACCTCCTGTCGTAGGAATAAGGCAAGTGGGTAAACCCCCATTTTGATAGTGAAGCACTTGAATGTTTATGAGGTCTTAGAATAATGTTGTATTATTTGCAATATTTTCCAATGTGTTGGACATGTCCCTGGTTTCATTCACATCAATTGTGCTTACATTTATGTCAACCATATCAGTCATCCCTTGTTCCTTTTCAAGCATTTGTTTAGCCTTCCTTGCTTCCTTTTTCTGTCTTGACATTTATTTTTGTTGCTCCTTCTCTTTCCTTTCTCTTGCTCTTTCAATCCTTTCATCTTCTCGACATTGTGCTGCAATAACCCTCGATGCCTTCTTCTCCTTGGCTTGATCCTTTTTTTTTCCGTTTTAATTCCTAAATTTCCATTTTTTATTTTTAGACTCAACTAGGAGTTTTATATAGTATTCAGAGGTGAATAATTGTGAACTTCGTCCCAAACGAAGACTACCGAGTGTTCCTTGCTTCTTTTTCATTGACACTCTTTCTACCGGTAGCTTTAGGAATTTCCCAAGTAACTTCTCCCCCCCTCCCACCTGCATGTCATTGCTTGGCACTTTAGTATCCGTGGCACTTGATTGAACTATATTGTTTTCTTCATCTGGTGCCTTTATGTGCTCCATATTCTTCCATTGATCTATTGTCCAAAAAAAAAATGAACAATTTCACTGTTTAATTTAGCCGGTTGTGAAGGCATGTTCATGCTTTGTTCATTGGTTCTTGAGACACTATGTTCATTCAAATTAATCATGGCTTCTTCCAGCCATGATGGTGGGTTTACTTGGCTTGGCAATGTCAATTGGTCATTTTCAATGTCATTAACAATATCAGCAATTTCATTTTCAACTACATCTGCATTAACGATATCAACAATTTCATTTTCAACTACATATGCATTGTCAACTGCATGTTCAACAATGTCATTAGAAATATCAGCAGCAAAATTTCCATCTACTTGAGTTGGTAGAACAACCTCCTTGTTGCTATCAATTTGTTCATGTATATACTGTGTTTCACATACATGCTCATCATCATCAACATATAACTGTCCTTGAGAGAGGGAAATTATATTACCAGATGCAACCACATCATCATGTTCATGTACTTCTTCTTGCACTTCAACATTTGTTTGGACATGCTCTTCTGCCCAGCCATCCACATGAAACGCTTGGCTACAACCAATATCACGCATAAGAGCATCATAATTTAGTGGCCATATTCCTGCCCTCCTAAAGTTAGCCTTGATATTTGATGGTGTCATAGCCCTTTTAAAAGCCTTACTTGCAAGCTCTGATAACTCAAACCTCTTCACTTCAACCCCTGGATTCTTTGCCATCCATGCAGCATGCTCTGACCTGAAATAGTTCTTGAAAGGGCCAAACAAACTAACATCAAGGGGTTGCAATCTGTGAGTGGTATGAGCGGGCAATGTTAAAAGGTCAATGCCCAAATCTTTTGCTTCCTCAATTGTTTGTATAGCCATGTGGCTTCCATGGCCATCTAATATAAATAGGTGTATGTTATTAGGTGAGACACTACCTAGCACAGATGCAGCAAAGTAGCAAAGCCAATTTAAAAAAAATCTTTAGTCATCCATGCATGGGGATGTGCAGCGATGCATTCTCCTGGATCACATTTTTTAATGTAATTTTTCAACTTATTTTTACCTTTAAATAGATAAAATCCTGGGATTGAAGCACCAATTGTATTGACACAACATAAAATGGTTATCCACTCCCTCCTCTTAGGCAAAATATTTGGCATGCTTCGATTGCCTCTCTTGTAAATTACCCTCATGCCACAATTCCTTCCCACCTGTAAACCTGATTCATCATAGTTCTATATATGGTCTGCACCATAAGAATGTTTATCGTACCCACTAGAAAGAGTGTCATAAAACTTACATACCACTGCAGGGTGCAAATTTGCGCAATACAAGTGTTATAGCGTCATTTATCATCATCGTATACTTGATGACTTATGCATTGGCCTTGGGCAACCCTTCCCTTCAGACTTGGACATATTTCTCAAAAAATAGTTTCTTAAAACCCATACGCAACTCTGCCCAGACTTTTCCACGTATACACGCAAATCCATACATAGAGAACCACATATGCTTTTTTAAACATTAAAAATATCTATAATATCCCTATTTTAGAGGCGGACTTTAGGGTTGTTCCTGTAACTTAACTACTCCAGTCCATGGCCTAACTGTTCCCAACTACAAAAAACTATTTTGAGGGAGTATAAAAGCCCCTCAAGGGAATGGCCCAAAGGAGGAAGAGAGAGAGAGAAATATATATATTATACATTTTTGTAGCCCTATCCAAGTCTAATATATTCCCTGTGCCTCCTGCACTTCCCAGATATTTTTAGGAAACCCTTGTTTCCTTGAGATGTTCACTCACCCTATGTGACATCCATTGTGCACTACTCTTGGAAGAAGTTTTGTGAGGCCAGGGCTGGACGGATCTAGAGGACGGTATGCTCGAAGGCTGTGGCTGACTTCAGGTGATCTATCCACATTTGTTTACTATACATGTCATTATTAAAATAAATGCCATCTTGTTCTTGATGTTTACGTGTCATTTATCTCTTATACATGTATAGTGATCTTAAATTGTTCATTTAATATTGTTTTATGAGATTATGCATGCATTTCACTAACATCTAGAACATATATATGTTGTACAACTAGGTTTTTGTGTTTTTTCTTTGCTGGTTTACAGGTTCTGAAGCATAAAGAGTTGCAGGGGGTTTGCACCCCACGGGATCTACTACAACCGAAGGATATACGGGTAAGGTCTGCAACCTTTAGTTTCTAGTTTAAAGCATAGAAGTTGGTTAAGTGAGTCCTTCTTGTAATGGCATGCCCCTGTTCTGTGAAGGTTTATCAACCCAAGACCTTAGGGTAACATTACCCACAACAAAAATGGTGACTCCGCTGGGGATTACATCTACGTAATTCCTAGTTAGGGTTGTTCTATCTGTCTTGTAGGTTCCCTGACAGGTTTATTACTTTTTACAGTCTAGTAAGTCTTTTTTCAATCAAACAGAAGACCTGGTCCCTTGATCAGGCTTGATAAGTCTTATCTTTATTTCCATATGAAACTTAGTCTTTGCACATTTGTGTATACCTCCTGTATTTTCCAAAGGAACCCACATATACGCGAGTTTCCATTGTTACAGTCGCGTATACACACTTGTTGCATTCTGCAAAACCGTGTATGCCTGGAAAAATTTGAAAATTTGAGTTTCCAATATCTGTAGTCTTTTTTGTCTATGGTGAACCATTCCTGTGGTGTATTTAAGGTGTCTGGACTATTTTTATGGTGATTGCATATCCATTTCTCTCTTGTTCTTGTGAAAACCTAGCCATTTAGTAAATTGCCTGTTTTTTATGATTGCAATTGCAGCAGAAGCACCAATATCCTAAATTTCTTGGCTCTTCTAACCATTCAGAACAGTAAGCCCCTGCTTGTTTTCTCTTCTTGGCCCTACGAATTGCTTCTCTTTTGGTTTTTTCCTTATTGGCCTATCTTGGTTTTCTTGATTTCTTGGACTAGCCTTGTTGTGAATCTTGAAGAATCTCTTTTTGGTTTTCTGAGTCCTTGTTTGCTGAAAGATTGTGCTACTGTACTGAATCAACTATTTGAGTTTTGTGTTTCTTTTTGCTCATTTGAGTCCCGCTACGAAAGTAGCATAGTTGGCTTGAGCACTTTGAAGCCTTGTTGAGACTCGTTTTGCTTGATTTTAGTTCTTGGGTACTTTGTGCTTGTCTTCTTGAAATCTTTTTCCTTTCATTATAAGTGAAAATCCCAAAAAACATTTGTGTTTTCCGTAGCTTTTAGTTTGAGTTTGTTTCTACATTTTCATCATATCTTTTGAAGCTTTTTGTTGATTTCTAGTCTTTGGTTCTTGTCTTGATGTTGAAGGAAGTATTTTCTTGATTTCTCTCTTTTGTATCAAGTACATTTTGGCGTTCTTATGCATAGGAGTTCTATTTGGAACTAGCCTTGTTTTTCTGTCAAAAAGTGATCAAACCATTATCTTTCTAAAGACTCTTTTTCGCTTCTTTAGAGTTAGCATCTTAGAATTTGCATATCATTGGTAGTTTGCATTAAGTTCATTTGAGCATTTTTTGTCTTTTTCATAGTTTTTTGGATCATGTGAATTGTGAGTAATTGAAAAGAAGAAACAAAGTTTTTTCTTAATTAGTTTCGTAGAACCCTTGTAGAGATCTCTTTTCATTGAAAGGAAATTGTTGCATTTGCATGTAACTAGGTTTTCATTGATTTCTTCTGCGTCATCAAACACCATCAGTTCCACTTTTGTATACCCTTGACTTAAGTAACAACCAATTTAAAACAAGCGATATAATTAAAAGAAACTATAATTTTTTGTATCATTGTCATTAATTATGCACCGACTAGATAGGTTGTAGGGCCTTGGACTAGGTGAGTGGAGAGTTAACTCCAAGGCTTCTCAAAATGTTAAACATAGAAATTTTATTAAAGAGAAAAATCCAACATCGTTAAGTGGATCGGGAAATCTCTCCTCCAGAGAGTCAAGCGTGAGGGATAGTGCAGGTAGAGAAGAGAGATACCCCCTCTCTATTTGTTGAATCTTGACCTAAGACCGTTTCGCCTGGATGCCGATATGGATTGGTGCCCTTAGTTGCCTATCCTAGGGACCACATAGGTGACTCCAGGGAGGAATACCCATGGTACTTGAGACATACATTGCATCACTTCCATCAGTACTTCTGGAGGGTGCCCTTGCGAAGCTTGGGGACTTGCGCCAGCAAAGGCTGTTGTTAGGAGGTCAGCGTAGCTGTTTATGTTACCTTCGCTAGTAGGCCTGGGGCATAATTACCCCAGATTATTTTTGGAACGTCCTATTATTTCACTTTCTTGTATTTTGGTGTCCAGTCCTCATCACTCGGAGCATAAATACCTAAGAGCTGCTTGTCTGGTTTTATCTTAGGAAATTTTCAGAGTGTGCTCTTTGCTCCTAGATTTCTTAGCTTCTTATATTTTTTGAGTCTAAAATTAATCTCTTAAAGTAGCTGATCGATCGCCTCGTCAATCGAGGAGGCTTCATGGGCTTTCTTCTGCCGAGCCTTCTTCAAGAAGGCGTAGGAGTAATTCAGTGGGTGATTTTCACCCGGTAGTTTGGAACGTAGTGGAGAGTGATCTTCTGTTGGGGCTTGTTGTTTATGTGGGTGGTTCTAGTGTCAGTGTCAGTGTAGAGAGGAGTGCTCCACTCATCTCTAGAGTTTTATTTCCAGCAGAAGAAGTTGAAGTAGAGGAAGTTCCTCAGCCTACTGAGTCTCTTCCATCTCCTCTTCCTTCTAGTTGTCCTGACGTTATTTGGTACATCGGGCCCGAGTCTCAGAGACTGGCTAGTCCTTTTCCATCATATCCCTTTATTTTGATGGCCTCGACTGGGAACACAATTTTGGCTATGAACACTGCAAGTGTTCAGACTCCTCTTTCAGTTGAAAGAGGAGGAACTATTTCCATATCGACAATGTTGTGCTTGGCTCTAGAAACACCCAGGCACATGCTTCTCAATATGGTCCCTTTTCTTATGGATTTCCCACTAGTGGAATTCCTTCTTTCTCCTTTTCTGTTGCTTCAGTTGTCTCCACACCCATACCTTCTATGGATAGTGGATCAGATTCATTTCAAGGGTTCCCCTTTGGAAGTGGGCATATCCCTCATTCAAACCCTTCCTTAGGATCCATGCCTTTCCCCTCTCAGAGTCAAGGTTTTAATCCTTTTTCTGTAGGTCAAAGCTCTAATGTTTTTTCGGGATGGAACCCTAATTTTACAGGATTAGGAGCAGGGAGTTAGTTCTTCGTTGGTTAGCAAGGGAATGTTACTTTCCCTTCATCGAGTATTTCTCAGACTTTTTCTCCGTTTGCAAATGCTTGGAACCCTTACCAAGGGGTTTCTTCTTCATTCAACACCTCGGTTGGAGGGAATGCTCCTATGTATAGTAACTCTATGTTGGGAGGGGGTCCTTCTCCAAATGTTGGGTCGCAAGGATTTTCTTATGGCCCAGTATTTTCTACGAATAATATCTGGCAACCTGGTGCCTCAACAAATCCAGGTTATTATTTTAAGGATGTGGGGAATCCTTCCTATGAGGTATGGAATTCCCAAGCTCCTCCACATTTACCATTTCTGGCAACGTTAAACTTGCTAGATCTATTGAAATTGACTAACAATCCTATTCAGTATAGTCTGGGTTAGCCTCCGGTCCCCACCAAGCTCCCCTCAGACATTCAAAAGTTTGAAGGGAAGACTGGTGAGGATCTGGTAGATCATGTCACCATTTTCCATTTATGGTGTTCATCGAACTCTCTGATCGATGACTCGATTAGGTTAAGATTATTTCAACGAACCTTAACTGGAAATGCAGCCAAATGGTACATGGAGTTAACTGGGGGTAGTTTTGATATTTTTGGAGAGTTGGCTACCATGTCCTTAAATCATTTTAAGTTACCTTTCCGTTATGATGACGGCACTGAGCTCCTGGCCAATTTTCAGCAAGACAAGGCAACTCACATTTCTAACCATATTCAGGAATGGCGAAGAAGGAAGAGGCTCATTAAAGCCCAAATCCCGAATAAATTACTTCTTGAATGGTTTTTGAAATCTTTACAGCCAGAAATTTCTAAGGATGTATCCCTTTCAGAGGTATTTTTTGAAGAGAAGGATATTTTTAGGGCTTAGCAGCTAGAACTGATTTATTCTCAGCCTGGAGTCCTTAATAAAAAAATTTCGGATGCTCCTCACTCCAAATTGGACTTAGCCAAAACTCAACCTGGTCCTCATGGAGATGGGCTTATCGATTCGATTGAAGCGGTACGAATTGTAGAAATTTGAATAATAGCTTAATTATTCACCGAGATTATCCTGATTACACACTATTTAAGCTTCATGTATAATACATAACCCCTTTTACAATTGATCATCAATTTGCGGAAATAGAAGCAGTCGCATGCGCACATTAAAACATAATCAAGCACACATATAACACAGTATGTAATGGGGAAAGCTTACAGCTGAAAACTCCCAACTATCTGTATATTATAATGATAGATAACATGTAACAATACATAGCACAAAGCTCCTCACAACTCTCAACACTATCTCACATGCTACACAAACTAGCTCAGATATGAACAAGTCACAAGTTCAAATCTCTTCCACTTGTCTACCTGCCTCTACTGCGCAATCCAAGATGAATAATGATGAGATCCAAGTTCGAATCCCACTGTCTTGTACTGCGCAATCTTCATTGGCAATATCAATCAATGTGTGTGCAAATCCCATGCACAGCTATAGTCACAACTGATAGTAGACTCACCCTTTCACCCACCTCTAACACTGGTCTCCACTGAACTGTCCATGCATTGAGTTAACTGATGTATTCTTTAGTTGATTTATGAGTTAATAATTAGTGAATTAATTAATAATTAATTCACACCACTCATCACTTGTGTATTTATCAGTTAGACTAAATACAACTAGTTCAACTAAGTTAAACTGAACACAACTCCCCCAACTGTCTCATCAACTCCACCAAACTCTGCCACATGAGTTCTAACTGAAGTCAACCATGCAATAGCTCAACTAACCCTTAGGAAAAGCATATTTCCTTCTGTTAGCTGCATGTGCCACATCCAAGCATCAAACTGAAGTGCTCCAAGAGGATAAGATAATGTTTATAGTCCAAATATTATTAAGGGCTAATAATATTCGACTGATCTATTTTTAGACTGGCAGTCTAAAAATAGACTTCGCCCAATGTCTAAAAATAGAGGTCCATCTATTTTTACCAAATTGACCAACCATCCACAAATAGCATCCTGCAACTCATAGACCATGATCCATATGTCTAAAAATAGACATAGTCTAAAAATAGACTTTGCGCCAAAAATAGCCTGCGGGCCCACTTAGTGAAGGCGACTTATTTTCACTAAGCTCCATCATCTTGTTGCATTCTCAACACTCCCTCTCAACAAGATATGTATTATCTGCAACCCCTATCCTGCCTCTGTGGTATTCGAATTTTCTCCTGGTGAGCGCCTTCGTCAAGATATCAGCATCCTGATCCTCCGTGGGAATGTATGAAAGTAACATGATTCTCCGCTACACACAATCTCTGATATGATGGTACCCGATGTCGATGTGTTTGGATCTATCATGAAATACTGGATTAGCCGAGAGTTTAATGCAACTCTGGTTATCACAATAAATCACAGTAGGCTCCAAGTGTGACCTGAACAACCCGACCAGAATCTTCCTCATCCATATGGCCTCGCATGCAGCCAAGCTTGCTGCCATATACTCAGCCTATGCTGAAATGAGTGCCACGGATCTCTGCTTCCTGCTGTACCAAGAAACTGCTGTCGACCCGATACTGAAGATCCCTCTAGATGTGCTCTTTCTATCTGTTGGGCTCCCTGCCCAATCTGCATCCGTGAAGCCACAAAGCTTCACCTCATCCTCCTGTCTGTACCACAAGCCATATCCCGATGTGCCTCTAAGATAACGCAATACATGCTTGCCTACCTTCCAGAAGATCTTGGTAGGCTTAACCATAGCTTGCGAAAGCTGGTTAACAACATAGCATATATCGGGTCGTGTATTGACCAAATACATAAGCGACCCCACCAACTGTCGATAAACAGTGGCATCCACTACCTCCGCTGAAGTAGCATCCTCCTTCCTCCAACCTCTAGGAAGAGGAGTATCAACAGGCTTGCAGCCATGCATGTTGAACTTCTCCAGTATCTCCCGGGCATACTTACCCTGAGAAACAAATAGTCCATCACTACGCTGCCAAATTTCCAATCCCAGGAAATAATGAAGGAGGCCCAAGTCCTTCATCTCAAACTCTCTTGCAAGATCCTCCTTGCATGAAAGTATCAACAGCTCATCACCCGTCAAAATCAAATCATCTACATACAGTACAATGATCAGCAATTTCCCCTCCACCACAATCTGGTACAGGTTAGGATCCACCTCACTCTTGGAGAATCCAAGTCCGGTGAAATAACTATCTATCCGTGTGTACCAAGCACGAGGTGCTTGCTTCAACCCATACAGTGCTCTCTTGAGTCTGCAGACATGCGACTCACTACTGAAGATCTCGAAACCTTCGGGCTGCTCTATGTACACCTCCTCCTCAATGAATCCGTTGAGGAACGCAGTCTTCACATCCATCTGATGGATGTGCCACCCCATCTGCGCTGAGAGAGCTAGGATCGTCCGTATGGAAGAGTACCTTGCGACAGGTGCAAAGGTCTCCTCATAATCGATCCCCTCTATCTGTGAGAAGCCTCGGGCAAAAAATATTTCCTTGTACTTCTCCACACTCCCGTCAGCTGCCTACTTCACTTTGTAGATCCATCTCGAACCCACCACTGATTTCCCTTCCGGCCTTGGGACAATCTCCCATGCACTGTTTTTGACAATCGAATCATACTCTTCCACCATGGCATCTACCCATGTGGGGTCCTCCACAGCTTTTTCGAAAGAGGATGGCTCTGTCACGACACATTTTCTCACAAGAGCCATGTATCCAGTATACCGGTCCGGTGACTGTCTCTGTCTGCGCTGTGCTGTAGGTGGTCCTACACCCTTCTCTGCATCTTGAGCCAGTCGCTCAGCTTCTGTAGTGCGCTTCCGCCCTCTGATGGTTGGCGGTGCATGAGTGGTCTCTTCCACTCCATGAACTTCCTCTTGTGGCTGATCCACATCGTGAAGCTCATCCTTAGGAACTAATAGCTCCTCATCTGCATGCAAGTGTGGCTCCCTCTCAAGCGAACACTTCATGGCTTTCTCCTCCTGAAATTTGATATCCCGTCGCACAACAGTCTTGCGACTGTCTAGAAAATACACATGATAGTTGTGGGGCGTATCAGTGTACCCCACAAATATCCCAACTTCTGCGGTCGGCTCCAGCTTGTTCCTGGCATCCTTCGTCACATGAATGTAAACAGGTGAACCAAAAATTTTCAAATGGGAAATATCAGGCCTCTTACCAGAAACGCCTCCTCAGGTGTACTCATGCCAAGTATCTTATGAGGACAACGGTTCTGCACATATACTGCAGTATTGCATGCCTCCGCCCACAAGTGAATGGTTAGGCCCTAATCATGCAACATCGCCCGTGCAGCACCCACGATCATTCTGTTCTTCCGCTCAGCAACCCCATTCTGCTGTGGGTTATGGGGTGCTATGAGCTCTCTTCGAATCCCTTCTGTGCTGCAAAAGTCCTTGAATTCGCCAGAGATGAATTCACCACCATTGTCGCTCCTAAGAGCCTTCACATGCTTCCCCGATTCCTTCTCAACCAGCGCCTTGAACTCACAGAACTTTTAGTATGTCTCGCTCTTCTTCTGCATGAAGAAGATCCAGCACTTTCGAGAAAAATCATCAACAAATATCACATAGTACCTGTGCTTTGCTGTCGAAGCTACTGAGAAAGGTCCACACACGTCTGTGTGAATTCTCTCAAGGATCGTCGTGGCGCAACTATCCTTCTCGTGAAAGGTGGCTTTCACAAATTTTCCCAAGGTACACCCCTTGCACTGATCTGACTGCGCAAGAGTGCCCTTAGGAAGCCCAATAGAAATCTGCTGCAGTATCTTCAAAGCTCCATGGTGAAGGTGGCCCAATCTCCGGTGCCACAGCTCGCCATCATCCCGGCTCACCACTCCTTCCGCCTTTCATGCCATTGCTGCGCAGCCATCTACTTGCAACTGATAAAGGTTCTTGACTCGAACCCCTATCTTCCAGGTTTCTCCAGTTGTCTTACTGCGTAGGAAAGCCTTTCCTTCGCTGAAGACAACATCGTACCCCTTGTCTTCTAACATCGCCGCAGAGATCAAATTCTTCTTCAATCCTGGAACATGCATCACTTCCTTCAATACGAAGGGTTTACCAGACTCCCTCTCAAAGGAAATGGTACCGATACCGGTCGCACTATATCTACCATCATCGCCCATCTTGATGTGCACTCCAAGATCTTTCTCATCCAGATCAGAAAACAAATCTCGATCTCCTGTCATGTGAAAAGACGCACCACTGTCTAAGAACCATACTGATCCCATCACACTTGAGACCAAGCATGCGATCAGCAAAAAATCCAGCTCAAACTGCGAGGCTAAGGCCTCTCCCACTGCAGATCCAGCAGCTTGCTTATTTTTATTCTTCTGCGGACAATTTGTGGCATAATGTCCGTGTTGGTGACAGTGAAAGCACTTCACCTTGGACATGTCCTGCTTCTTGCCTTTCGCACCAGAATGAGAAGCTTTCTTGCTCTTCCCCTTCTTTGCTTTGGCATCCAAAGCGCAATTTTCTTCATCATATGCCTTTGATGAAGATCCATCCATGGTACTCCGCCTTATCTCCTCTTGCACAAGATCCGACCAAATTCGCTCCCATCCTGGCAATTTCTCCCGACCATTGACAGAATCCTGATAGGCATGCCAACTCTTCGGAAGACCAAGGAGAGCCAAGCTCACCAATTCCTCATCATCTACAGTCACCCCCACACTTCCCAGCTCATCCCTACATTGGATGAACTTCGTGAGGTACTTGGGCATAATGTCGCCTTTCTCCATCTTTATGTGTCTGAGTTTATCCTTGAGCGCCAACTTCCTCTGGTCGCTCTTGCTTTGGAATAAATCTGTCAATGCTTTCCACATCAAGTATGGAGAATATTTTCCATGCAGGCTGGATACGATGTGATCCTTCATACCCTCCAACAGAATCCTTCGACATTTTGCTGTCTTCTTTTGCCAAGCCTCAACTTGAGCAGCATCAGTAGGCTTTGGGACTTCAGCATCTATGAAATCCTTCAACCCGTTGTCATCTAACATGGCCTCCATCCTGTCTCTCCATGCAATATAATTCGAGCTGCCCTCAAGGGCATACTCCAATCGCAATCTGTTGAAAGACATTTTGACTTCGACACCAAGAAAACACTGCTGCAAATTCGAATTCCACCAGCTCAAAACTCAACTGCTTCTGATCTGTGAGAACAAAGTATTTCTATCACAGAGATCGACTGTAGGGGCATTTACTGGATATATCACCTTTCAAAGAAAATATGGATCCAGAGGCTACCTGGCCCGCTTACAGACTCTGTCTACCGAAATAAATTGTAATCACTGTAATAGATCTGATGATCAATTTGGCTTTGATACCATGTAGAAATTTGAATAATAGCTGAATTATTCACCAAGATTATCCTGATTACACACTATTTAAGCTTCATGCATAATACATAACCTCTTCTACAATTGATCATCAATTTGCGGAAATAGAAGCAGTCGCATGCGCACATTAAAACATAATCAAGCACACATATAACACAATATGTAATGGGGAAAGATTACAGCTGAAAACCCCCAAATATCTGTATATTATAATGATAGAGAACATGTAACAATACATAGCACAAAGCTCCTCACAACTCTCAACACTATCTCACATGCTACACACAAACTAGCTCAAATATGAACAAGTCACAAGTTCAAATCTCTTCCACCTTTCTGCCTGCCTCTACTGTGCAATCCAAGATGAATAATGATGAGATCCAAGTTTGAATCCCACTGTCTTGTACTGCGCAATCCTCATTGGAAATCTCAATCAATGTGTGTGCAAATCCCATGCACAGTTATAGTCACAACTGATAGTAGACTCACCCTTTCACCCACCTCTAACACTGGTCTCCACTGAACTGTCCATGCATTGAGTTAATTGATGTATTGTTTAGTTGATTTATGAGTTAATAATTAGTGAATTAATTAATAATTAATTCACACCACTCATCACTAGTGTATTTATCAGTTAGACCAAATACAACTAGTTCAACTAAGTTAAACCGAACACAACTCCACCAACTGTCTCATCAATTCCACCAAACTATGCCACATGAGTTCTAACTGAAGTCAACCATGCAATAGCTCAACTAACCCCTAGGAAAAGCATATTTCCTTCTGTCAGCTGCATGTGCCACATCCAAGCATCAAACTGAAGTGCTCCAAGAGGATAAGATAATGTTTATAGTCCAAATATTATTAAGGGCTAATAATATTTGATTGTTCTATTTTTAGACTGGCAGTCTAAAAATAGACTTCGCCCAGTATGTCTAAAAATAGAGGTCCATCTATTTTTACCAACTTGACCAACCATCCACAAATAGCATCCTGCAACTCATAGACCATGATCCATATGTCTAAAAATAGACATAGTCTAAAAATAGACTTTGCGCCAAAAATAGCCTCGGGCCCACTTAGTGAAGGCAACTTCTTTTCACTAAGCTCGATCATCTTGTTGCATTTTCAACACGACTAACCTACTAAGTCAATTGCAACAGTTGTCTATACAATCTGCTTCTTCTGGTCAGGATGTGCCTTCAGTGTCAACTCCTTCCCAATCCTTGGAAATTAATGTTGTTCAAACTTCTAACCCCAAAGGAAATCAAAAATCCGATGGGAAGAATAAAGGACGGAATAACAAGAAAAAGGACAAGGATGGGAAGGGGAATGTGAAAAAATACAACAATCATGTTGGAGAGGGTAAAAAGGATAATAAAAATAAAGTGAATTTTCCATGCAAGTTGTGCACTGGAGACCATCTTACGCATCTTTTCCCTAAAATTCAAGATGCACAGCGCTTGTTAGCTCAACAAGGTTCTTTTAGTTCCTAGGCTATGTTGACAACCCCTTTTCCCCAAGGGCAAAAATTACTTGCTGGCGCGAACCCAAATACTGGGGCTCCCTTTGGGGGTAGCCAGGAAGGGGAAAATACATCAAACATTTACATGATGAGTGCTCACACAGATATCACTACGAGATCTCATGACTATGGCGAAGTTGAGTCTTCGAAAGCTAAGGGTGCTCCCAATAGTGCTGAGCCGCTCCATATTGAGAGGCCTATAGTTGATTCTATACCTCGGATGCCGAAAGGGTCCTCAAAGCGTACGACGATAAATCCTAATGTCAAGGCTACCCAGAACTACTCGATTGTAGAAGATCTAGCTCAAAGTCCTTGTGCCATGTCTACGTTAGAGGTTCTCTAGTCTTGTCCTGCACAACGGAGTGGTTTGCTCACTTCTATTGGGGCTGTTGATCCAAAGAATTCTTTGATGATCACATTTGACATGTTTAATTTTAAAAAGAGACTTCCTCATCATATGGATTTCCATATTAGGTCAACTTATCAGAAATTCAATATCTTTTGAACGGTTGTTGATGAGGGCGCTTCCACATGTGTAATGTCTCTTACATGCTGGAAGGGTATTATATCCCCCGCAGCTGTTCCTTCAGCCACTCTTCTGACTGTGTTTGATGGCCATTCTCACAGGCCGCATGGTATTGTTCTAGCTTTTCCCATCTGTGTTGGGGGAAAAATTGTTATTATCGGAGTTGAGATAGTCGATGCAAGATTAGACTATAACCTTTTGTTGGGGCTAAACTAGATCTATGAGATGGATGCTATTGCATCCTCATTATTTTATATTGTATGTTTCCCTCATGAAGGGATAATTGTCACAGTTGACCAACTGGATTGTTCTCCTGTAGATCCGAATGCATCTTCTGACTCGAGCATTCCTTTGGTGAAGGATACCAAGCAACCTGTTGAGAATCTGGGGGTTGGAATGTATACATCCCTAATGGGAAATTTGATCTTCCGCCTCCTTCGGTTCATATCAATGCTATTTCATCCTCCAGGGTTCCTATTCGGAGAGAGTTATTCAGAACTCATTATTTTTCGGACCCTTTGAGCTTACCTTCTCCTACCTCCACATTAGAAGAAGGTCAAGTGGGTGGAATGGAATTTCCTATGTCTGCAGCTGAGATTTCTTATAGATTTATTTTTGACTCCGTAGATTCCATTCCAGTTTCTCTTTCACTGGAGGAATTGGATGGAGATGTGGCTCCAGCTTGGACTCTCAGTTCATCTTCTGCTCATGATTGCCTTGATACTACTCTTTCATCTGAAGAGGCTATCCTCGAATCAATAACTAGCGTAGAGAGACCGTGGGATGATTTGCATCATCGATCTTATTTTCCACCAGACTTGCGAGAAGTTGAATTAAGTTTCCCTAGCCCTCACTCTTCTGGACCTATTCACCCAGTCCTGAACCCTTTAGCACCAACACAGGTTTATTCTAAAGGGAACATGGTTGTTATTTCTGCTACTACCCCAGTGAACATCTCCAAAGATCCCAACATCATAGAGAATGTCTTCATTGGAGCCGAGTGTTCCCCTAAAGAGATTCAAACTTACACTGCTCTCTTTCGAGAATTTCGGGACGTGTTTTCTTGGTTTTATGAGGAAATTCTTGGCATAGATCCATCTATTGTCCAGCATGAGATCGAGATATACAAAAACGCTAAGTCTATCAGGAAAAAAATTCGTTCGGTCAACCCTAGGAAGGCAGCAGCCATAAAATTTGAGGGGGAGAATCTGCTTAAGGCAGGTTTCATTTACCCCATTCCTTTAACTGAGTGGGTTTCAAATCCAGTTCCTGTGGAAAAGAAACAAGGAACGATTCGAGTTTGCATCAATTTTCAAGACTTAAATAAAGCATGTCCTAAAGATAATTACCCCACACCATTTATAGATCAGATCATCGATGAGTGTGCAAGGAATGACATTTTCTCCTTCATGGATAGTTTCTCTGGATATAATCAAATCACTATTCGTCCTAAAGATCAACATAAGACTGCATTTATTTGTCCCTAGGGTACCTTTTCTTACAAGAAAATGCCTTTTGGCCTCAAAAATGTTGGAGCTACTTTTCAGCGGGCCATGTCTTATGCCTTCCACGACATCAAACATATTATCGAGGCATATTTGGATGATTTAGCTGCTCATTCTCGCAAGAGAATCGATCATCCTTCGCACCTTTGTCAATTTTTTGAATGATGTCAGCATTACAAAATTTGGTTGAACCCGAACAAGTGTGTTTTCGCTGTCACATCTAATCGGTTGTTGAGATTCATCATGTCTACGGAAGGGATTCGGGTAGATCCATTCAAGGTTTAGGCAATAATTCAGTTGCCTCCCCCATCTTCAATTCGTCAACTTCAAAGTCTGCAAGGAAAAGCTAATTTCCTGTGGATATTCATCGTAAATTATGTCGATATTACAAAGGGATTTATGAGATTATTAAAGAAAGGAGTTCCATTCTTTTGGGATTAATTTTCTCAACGCTCATTCGATGCTTTGAAAAAAGAATTGAACTCTGCTCCTTTACTGAGTCCACCCGATTATAGCAGGGATTTCCTCTTGTATCTCGCGGTAGCAGAATCTACCATTGGTATGGTTCTAGTTTAGGAAGATGATGCTCTTTCCGAGCATCTTATATACTACCTTAGTCGAGGCTTGGTAGGTCCTGAACTCCAGTATTCTCTAATAGAGAAACTTGCTTTAGAAGTTGTTCATGTTGTTCAGCGACTCAGACATTATATTCTCCTTCGCAAAACATATGTTTTGGCAGCGGTCAATCCATTTCAATTTGGTCTCAATAGGCGAGTGATTGGGGGGAAATACAATTGATGGATTGTGATTTTACAAGAATTTGATCTTGAGTTTATGTCTGCCAAGTCCAACAAACCATTAGTTTTTGCGGAATTGATTTCTGAGTTGCCCTATGGAGAAGAAATTGTTTATGATGAATCATTTCTTGATGAAAATTTGCTTCTCATTTCTTCACAGGATCCTTGGTATGAGGATCTCATAGTTTATCTCCAGTCTGTGAAGTTTCCCTCGACTTTTTCGAAAGATGAGCGTCGGAAGTTACATCACTTAGCCAAAATTTATTTGATTATTGGTGACACTTTATATCGTCGTAGGGTCAATTCGATCCTTAGACGCTACTTAACTCTCGAAGAAGCTGAGGTTGTTCTTAATGATTTCCACAGTGGAGCTTGTGGGGGTCATTTATCTAGGCTTGCTACAACCCAAAAAATATTGCATGCAGGATACTTTTGGCCTTCGATTTTCAAATATTATATTGAATCGGTCAAAAATTATCATCCGTGTAAGGTTTATACTCGAAATATGCACACTCATCCAGCTCCGCTCTTTCCTGTCATCACTTTCGGCCCCTTTACAAAGTGGGGTATTGATTATACTACTTATAACCCATCTTCGGCTAAAGCTTACAAGTACATTATCATAGTTGTAGACTACTTCACAAAGTGGGTTGAGGCTATGCCTACTTTTGGGATGATGGTGAGACAAAAGCTATGTTCCTCTTCAATCAAGTCATTTCTTGCTTTGGTATCCCCAAAGAGATTGTCACTGACCATGGCAGTCACTTTCAAAACAACATGATGGTTGAATTCGCTCTAAAATTAGGTTTCCGACAGGAGCATTCATCTCCTTATTATCCTCAGGCCAATGGGTAGGTTGACGCCGTGAACAAATCCTTGAAGATAATTCTTGAGTGGATGATCGATAAAGCCAGATCCAATTTCCATATTATGCTATATCCTGCATTTTGGGCATACCGGATGTCAATCAAAACTGCAACTGGTTTTACTCCATTTCAACTGGCTTATGGGTTGGAATCTATCTTTCCTATTGAATGTGAAATTCCCTCTCTTAAGTTAGTTGTTGAGCTTCTTCCTCACACTTTCAGTCTCGAAGAACACCTTCATCATCTGGAACATCTTGATGATCAGAGTTGAGATGCAACTACGATGAATGAGGCACATAAGAAAAGAGTAAAGGTTCAGTACGATAAGGCAGTTAAACCTAGGGTTTTCTCTGAAGGTGACATTGTCTTGGTTTATGCCCAAGACAAGGATGCCTTGGGGGCAAGCAAGTTCAAATCTATGTGGCATGGCCCCTTGATTGTAAAAAAGGTCCTAAAGAAAGGAGCCTATGCCTTGATTGAATTTTATGGAAACAAGTTGGCAGAGCCCATAAATGGGCTCTATTTGAAAAAGTATTATTCCTAGGCTTAGGCCTAACATCTTGCTTTGTTGTATATATTTTGTTTTTGTACATATCTAGGTTTCGATTTGTTTTGTTATTTTGATGAATTTGATCTTCTTTGGCAGGTAATATTGGATGACATGAATCCCTTTGGTTTCACCGATGGTGCTAGTAGACATACCCAGAACTTGGCTTTCGCGGCTTGGGTACTCCATTATCTAGTCAGTTGTTAGTTTCAAGAGGTGTCTGCATTGGTCTTGCTTTGAACAATGTAGCAGAATACACTGCAGTGGTCAACCTACTCTCGAAGGCAATATCTTTGGATGTTGATTCGTTATTAGTTTTCTTGGATTCACAGCTAGTGGTTTCGCAGTTGAACAACACATATCATGTCCGAGACCCATTTTTACATCGATTGTTTTTTAGGGTACATTTGTTACAACGATCATTCCAATTTATCACATTCATTCATATTCCTCGATCTAAAAATTGGATGGCAGACTTATTAGCAAATCAAGCAGTTGTTTGGCATATTAATCATTCAATACTTTAAAAATATATATCAAATACATCATTCATTATCATACATTTGAGTCATCACATCATATAAATCACTGTATATATATATATATATGAGAGTGTTCAAAAATATACAAAATATGGACCATCATGTCCTACAAAATTAGGGCTTATGCCCGATCATGTCTATCATCAAAAAATATTACAGTCATCTGATCATATCTATAATCTACTCCTGAGGTCCCTGCCCAAAATTTGTGTTCCTATATAACACAATGGCAGTCGCTACATGGCGGAATAACTGCACCCAGTCTCGTGGTACTCCTACCACCCGTCTCTAGATAGCCTCCGGTAGGTCCTCTATAGCATCCATAGGCACTTGGTGAGTCAAACTCTCCAAGTTTCTATGTACTGCATGGAGTGTCCTGCCAAGGTCTTCTGCATCCACCTCACCTCTGCAGTGCTTATGCCTTGGGTACCCCTCTGGCATGACTGGTCCCATTTTTACATCATGATCAACATAATTTTGTAAGTCATTTAGTCCAATCAAAAACATTTTTTCATTTTTATACTTTGAAAAAATCATAAAAAAATCATATAATCAAAAATTTAAAAAATGCAATCTCATCGATTGTGCCCCATGCTGCACTGGGTGGCAGGACTAGATATGGATATGCATAGAAGTCCATCCTAATATAGGGATAATATTCCACTGCGATGACTTGTTCTTCCCACCATTGGAAAAAATCATCATCCCAAGTAGTTTGGGGAACTTCACTTCCCCCTAATCTCTTCATCAGATCTACCCATCAGGCTATTCTAGGATCTCTCGGGCTGCTGATAGTTGAGATGACCTTGGGCCGAAGCCTTAGGACCCTCTCGAAGAAGAAAGTCAGCAATATTATACCATACCCAAAGTGTTTAGTCTTTTCTTTTTGAATTGAAGTCAATTGATTTTTCATATTGCTCAGCAAGGCTATGCACCAATCAAAGAGATGAATCAGGCATTCCACTGATATGCTCATTTGTGTCTGTGAAGCCTGATGCAGAGAAGCTGATATTGCTACTCTTCCAATGGTAAAGAGAAGGATCTTCATGTATAAATCCTTCATATCTTTGATAGGAATATGATTTCCTACCTTCTGTGCATTGTTTATGTAATAGACTTGGACATAATCCTCTAGGGTAAGCCCTCCAACAGGCTTTCCGTGCAAGTCTACTCGGTCTCCCCTTCGAGAGAGTCGAGTAATGAAGTATATATATTTCACTTATATGTGTAGTGGTATCTGATCAATTATGAAACAATATTCTTCCATTCCCAATCATCAACCAGCATTTGAAGCAAACGAACATTGCTTTTCATACTAGGCATTTTGAAAAAATTGAGCAATCTGCAATGCCGGAGAATATCTAAGGAAGTTTGATCCTCCATCACCTCATTGTCAATTGCACTATGCTCACTCTCTCTCCAATTGATCGACATCCTGGGAAAAATCTTTAAATGGCTGATTAGATACAAGTTTTAAATTTTTTCTCTGCACGTACGCGACCTCGCTTGTAAACAGTCACGTATCATACGCAGGTTCATCCACATGAACCCACGTATGTGCAAAGGGTTTCAATAAAAATATCTTTTCTATGGTCAAAATTCCAAAAAATTTCTTCAAACAGGAACGAAATTGATGAATAAGATAATTTTAAAGCTTACTTGACTAATTTGGTGTGATTTGATGGTCAATTGCTCCGTATTTGAGAAGAGTAATTTTTTCCCTGAAGCTCTTTCTCCACTTCTGCAATGTGAAAATGATCAAAATGTGAGTCAAATTGTGCATTTATGCCCAGAATTTGAAAAAAATTCACAAATTCCGTTTGTGCTTATTTTTAAAATTTGACTAAGGATGTATAACCGTTTGTCTTGTAAGAATTGGGAAAGTTATTTTTCAGGTACATTTTGTTGAATTCGAGATTATCATAGTTTTTCTTCATAACCATGACCGCTAACCTGTCATGGCAGGTATTTCATTTCGAACTGGCATATAGGTTAGGGAATTCACTTCCGTTGCATATTTGCATACTAGCCTCCATTCTTATCACTTTCCATAGGGTCGATCCCATCATGTCATGAGTACTTAACTCATTTCACTCACCGATTTTTTAATCATGACTTGGTGGTAGAGTCATCCTTTACATAGGCTTCCTAGTTAGTTCCTCGCTATCATTTGTCGCACATGCTACAATTTACGTAAGCTTAGGAGTCCTCTTTAGTCCTGCCATGACTTATGCGTTGAAGCTTCATTCTTCTTCTTCTTCTTCTTCGCTATCATTATTATAGCCATTTACCCTAGAGGCTCCCTTATGTTGTCGAATTGTATTACTACATTGCATATTGACTACTTGTTTCTCTTGGCCTTTAGTCGGCTTCATTTGGACTCATGTTTAAGCCATCTTTTGACCATGTCTTTCTATACAATTTAATTATGCAATCACTTAGATTTTGCAACTTGACACCTTTACCCATGGATGGAACAATCCTTTGAGTGTCACTTACCAGTTTTCACCACCTTGCATTGAGCATAGGATTGTTCCTATCCCAGGAAATAGTGCATATGTTTCACGACACTCGTTCTATCCATTGTACTATAACATTATTTTATTCTTTTTCAGGCTTTGAATATGAAAAAGACAAAAAAATTAAATATTTTAAAAAGAGCGGGAACGGGATATTACTTCCATACTTGATGGCAACTACAGTGTCAGTTGTGTCGCCTTTGAAAAAAGAAAAAAAAGTCTTTTCTCCGTTTGGGATGGTTTTAGTTTTTGACCTAGGAGAAGCCATAACCTTATTTCATGAGTCATTTCTCCCCCGGTTGGTTATCTCTTCCAATCATATGGAGGGTTTGTTTATGCCTCCTGCATGACAAACTTATACAAAGTTATCATTTGCTGCCATAGTCAACATGAGTCGTGCTTTTGTTCAAGGGAAGTTAACCTGAGTCAGCCTTTCTGCGGTGTCTCTTGACTCATTTTTTCAGTGGCCTTCCTGGTCTTGTCAGTATCTTGTTCTATCACATTAGATATTTGGTCCTTTTCTCGTGCTGGTTTGAGAAGGTCTCCACTGACTTCTTGCTGGCGGGTTTGTCTCTTATCAACTACGAAATATTTCTCTGAGAGTAAACCTAGAGCCGCACCCTGGCCCTATTTACATCATTGATAGGTGACCTTGTGCTCAGCATTTGATCATCATCATGGTTCTTTGACTGAGTGGTTTCCCTTGTGTTCGAGTTCAACTTACATTATCACACCTAGGATTCGTGCAGTACCTTGATTTCCATTTGACCCTATTGGTGGATATCTCATCTCTTTGTCAGCTTTCATTATTGGTTGGTTTAGAGGGTTTCTGTCGTGTGCTAGCTTCATCTTGTGCATGCTAGAAACGTACTTCAGGTTGGTTACTTCACTTTACTTCGTCCGATTCCTTCCAAATATTGGCCTGTGGGTTACACTCACGCTGGACTAAGGTGGGATGCCTTAATGCCTTCGTTCCAGTAGATTTTTTCCCATTGACTCCGACTCATTGCTCTGGGAACGTCTAGAGTCCTTTTTTCAATACCTTAGGGTTTGCAGTCATCAGTGGCAGACTCTTCGCTATCGACAATGAGGAAACTCATTGCCTCCTGTTTTATAGATTCTTTCAAGTGTTCGACTTCAACTCATTCATTCACACTTGCTAGATTGTACTGGAGCACCTTGACACTCATTATCATTATCAATGGGATGTCTCGCATTTGTTAACGGTATATATCAATGACCGGTAATCAAATGATTTCTCACATGGTCGACTTCAGCTCATTTATTCCCATTATGTAGAAGTATGCCATGGTGATCGGTGAAGACCTCGGGTTTGCATCATCATGCTTTGGTTCAACTTGATAGCTCCTTCAGTTTTCTGCCAGTGACACCATCCACCTTTGTATGTCGCAGTTTCATCAAAACAACATCTTATATGTTGGCTCCCGAGTTGCGTGTTGTACCATTTGTTCCACCTCTTATGATTTTGTACTTGGAGATTCCGTTGTGACTTTTGTGATCAGATATCTATTGTAGCATCATTGATCATTCTTCTATATGTGATACTTGGACCTGATTTTGACTTATACTTCTGGGCAGTGATCAGATGATTCACCATATACTATACATTTCAGCTATACTTGTATACATATTGGATCTGCTATATACTTCATATGCGGACATGCTTTTCTTTCACTGAGCATGGGTATGCCCACCTCAGACATGGGCTATCTTTCTGATCTCTCTCACTAGTTTTTTGGCAAGCTGAAATCTGGTGAAGTCCTCTCTAGTCCTCACAAGGTTCTTATATGCACATAATACATTTCGGCCATCATGTACCCCTTCTAACTATTGAGATTCAACAATATGATGAGCTTAGTGAAAAGTAAGCACCTTCACTAAGTGGGGCCCGCAGGCTATTTTTAAGTGTATGTCTATTTTTAGACATGGTGAGCATATTCTATAAGTTGCAGGATGCTATTTGTAGATGGTTGGTCAAATGTGAAAAATATATGAAATTCTATTTTTATAATATTGGGCGAAGTCTATTTATAGACCGTCAATCTAAATATAGGTGCATGTCGATTATTATTAGCCCTTAATAATAATATGACAATAAATATCAATTTATTCTCTTGGATCACTTTACTAGAGTGAACAAATTTGGAAAATTAGTGGGCTAAAGGAATTACGCAATTCCTAGGGTTATTGGTGGCTCATGCATGGAGGAATCAGTTAGAACTAAAGTGGTAAAGTTATGACAGAGTTGGAAGAGTAGTTATGGGAGTTGTTATTTAGTCTAACTCAGTTAAGTGAGTTAAACTCAGTTGAGCTAGTTGTATCTAGTCTAACTGAAAGATACACTAGTGAGATTTTAGTGAATTAATAATTTAATTAATTCATAACTAATAAATCATTAATAACTGAACAAATACAATAGTTAACTACTTGCACGTCAGTTCCAGTGGAGACCCAGTGGAGAGATAGGTGAAAGGGTGAGATGGATTATCTGTTGTGACTATAGTGATGCATTTAATGCATATGACACACATTCGAGATGCCAATGAGGATTGCGCAGTAAAGGAAATACCAATTTGAATTCATTCAGAGGTCTTCTTCAGCAGGGATTGCGCGGTGGAGGCAAGCTGTCAGGAGGCAAGAAATTGGTGCATAGATATGCAAATTTCTGCATGACAGTGTGTAATGATTGTTGATTATACTGAGAGCTTGATGTACTAAGATTTGTATGAGATTATTACATGATCCATTGATATACATAATATATGATAGTTGGGGTTTTTAGCTTTAATCTTTCCCGTTAAACAACTGTGTTTATGTGCGATTTATTTTCTTCACATGTGTTTGCAATTGAGTTTTAATTTCCGCAAGATTAACAGTGGAAGGATTCTATATTTAACAAGAAGATAAATATTGTTAGATCATGAGAATCTGGTAATACATCAGTATTAATAAATTTATACATGGTATCAGAGTAGTGTTAATCACTGGAGATTGCAATTGTGAATAGGTGCTGAGTTTTGTGCTGGTGGACAATTCGAATTTGCTACAAAAAATTCTTGGTGCGATAGTTGAGTATTCATTGAAATGTCTTTCAATGGGTTGCGATTGGAGTATTCCCTTGAGGGTAGCTCGAATTACATATCCTGGAAGGATAGGATGGAGGTGGTGCTTGAAGATAATGGACCGAAGGCGGTCTTTGATAGTGATGTTCTTAAGCCTACTTCTAGCGATGTTGCATTACTTGATGCATGGCAAAAGAAGGTAGCAAAGACAAGAAGAATTCTGTTGGAATGTGTGAAGGACCATATTGTGTCAAGCCTTCATGGGAAAGCCACTCCATTTGCAATGTGGAAGGCTTTGACAGATCTTTTCCAAAGCAGCAGCGACCATAGGAAGTTGGTGTTGAAAGATAAGCTCAGAAAAATCAAAATGGAGAAGGGCGACAATATTCCAAAATATCTCACGAAGTTTGTCCATTTTAGGGATGAGCTGGGGAGTGTGGGGATTAAAGATACGGATGATGACTTGGTGAGCTTGGCTCTCCTTGGGCTTCTGAAGAGTTAGCACAGCTACGAAGACTCTGTCAATGGACGGGAGAAACTGCCAGATTGGGAGCGACTTTGGTCGGATCTTGTGCAGGAGGAGATAAGGCGGAATACCAGGCATGGCTCTTCATCAAAGAATGATTATTAAGAGAATTGCACTTTGGCTGCCAAATAAAGGAGAGGGAATGGGAATAAATCCCAAGGAAAATCCGAGGCTAAAGGCAAGAAGCTAGATTTTTCCAAAGTGAAATGTTTTCATTGTCATGAACATGGACATCTCTCCACTAACTGCCCACAGAAAAATAAGAACAAGAAGGCTGCTGGAGCTGCAGAGGGTGAGGCCTTAGCCTCACAATTTGAAATTGATTTCTCTTTGATCGCATGCTTGGTTTCAAGCTCAATGGGATCGGTGTGGTATCTTGATAGTGGTGCTCCCTTCCATATGACAGGAGACAAGGAGTTGTTTAGTGACTTGGAGGAAAAGGATCTCCAAATGCATATAGAGATGGGTGACAATGGTAGATACAATGAGACCAGCATTGGAACCATTACCTTTGAGAGGGAGTCAGGTAAACCATTTATGTTGAAAGATGTTATGCATGTTATAGGTCCGAAGAAGAACTTGGTCTCGGTCGCTATGTTGGAGGACAAAGGTTATGACGTTGTTTTCAGCGAGGGAAAAGCCTTCCTGCGACATAAAACAATGGGTCAAACCAAGAGGATAGGGATTCGAGTTAAGAATCTCTACAAGCAAGAGGTAGATGGCTGCACTGCAATGATGGGAAAAGCAGAAGAAGTGGTGAGCCGGGATGAGGGCGAATTATGGCACACGAGATTGGGCCATATTCACCATAGTGCCTTGAAGATTTTGTAGCAGATTTCTACCGGACTTCCCAAGGTTACTCTTGCACAGTCAAATCACTGCAAGGGATGTACTGTGGGTAAGTTTGTGAAGACCACCTTTCATGAGAAGGAGAACCATGCTTCGGTGATCTTAGAGAGAATTCACATAGACGTGTGTGGACCTTTCTCGGTTGCTTCAATAGAAAAACACAGGTATTATGTTATATTTGTTGATGAATATTCTCTTAGATGCTGGATCTTCTTCATGCAGAAGAAGAGCGAAACATTCTCGAAGTTCTGTGAGTTTAAAGCATTGGTGGAGAAGGAGTCGGGGAAGCAAGTGAAGGCTCTGCGGAGCGATAATGGTGGTGAATATATCTCAAACGAATTCAAATCCTTCTGTAGAAAAGAAGGAATTAGAAGAGAACTCATAGTGCCTCATAACCCACAGCAGAATGGGGTCACGAAGAGGAAAAACAGAACAATCGTGGGTGCTGCACGACCTATGCTGCACGACCAAGGCCTACCGATGCACTTGTGGGCAGAAGCATGCAACGCTATGGTTTATGTGCAAAACAGTTGTGCTCATAGAGTACTTGGCATGAGTACACCTGAAGAATATTTTACTGGTAAGAAGCCTGATATTTCTCATTTGAATATTTTTGGCTCATCTATTTACATTCATGTGACAAAGGACACCAGGAAGAAGTTGGATCTGACTGCAGAAGTTGGGATATTTGTGGGGTACACAGAAATACCCCATAATTATCATGTGTATTTTCCAAACAGTGGAATGACTGTGGTGCGACGGGATATAAAATTCAATGAGGTGAAACCCATGAAGTTGTCGCTTGAGAGAAAGCTACAATTTCATGCAGAGGACGAGCTACTTGTTCCCAAAGATGAGCCTCTAGATGTGGATCAACCACAAGAGGAGATTCATGGAGTGGAGGAGTCCACTCATGCAGAACCAAACATCAGAATAGGCAGAAAGCGTACCACAGAAGCTGAGAGACTGAAGCTTGATGTGGCACAGAATGTAGGAGTCCCTACATCACAACATAGACATAGATAGTCACATGACTGATTTACTGGATACATGGCTCTTATGAGCAAGTGTATCGTGACAGAGCCATATTCTTTTGAAGAAGCAGTGCAGGAGCCCACATGGGTAGATGCCATGGTGGAGGAGTATGACTCCATTGTCAGAAATAATGCCTGGAAGATTGTTCCAAGGCCGGTTGGTAAATCAGTGGTAGGTTCAAGATGGATCTACAAGGTAAAGCAAGTTTTTGATGGGAGTGTTGAGAATTATAAGGCAAGATTTGTTTCCCGAGGCTTCTCACAGATCGAAGGGATTGATTATGAAGAAACCTTTGCACCTGTCGCATGGTATTCTTCCATAAGGACCATCCTTTTTCTCTCAGCACAGATGGGTTGGCACATTCATCAGATGGATGTGAAGACTATGTTCCTTAATGTGATCATTGAGGAAGAAGTGTACATTGAGTAGCCTGAAGAATTTGAAATCTTCAGCAGCGAGTTGCATGTGTGCAGACTCAAAAGAGCGTTGTATGGGCTAAAGTAAGCACCTCGTGCTTGGTACACATGGATCAATAGTTATTTCATTGGATGCAAACCTGTACCAAATTGTTGTGGAGGGTAAGCTTCTAATCATTGTTCTTTATGATGATGATTTAATACTAACGGGTGATGAGCAATTGATACACTCATGCAAGACAGATCTTGCAAAGGAGTTTGAGATGAAGGATTTGGGCCTCCTTCATTATTTCCTTGGATTGGAAATATGGCAGCGAGAAGGTGAACTATTTGTGTCTCAAGGCAAGTATGCTCGGGAGATACTTGGTAGGTTTCACATGGATGAATGCAAGCCCATGGATACTCTTCTTCCAAGAAATTGAAGGAAAGAGGATGCTACATCGACAGAGGTAGTGGATGCCACTGTTCATTGACAGTTGGTGGGTTCACTCATGTATTTAGTTAATACAAGACCAGACATATGCTATGCGGTGAACCAACTTAGTCAAGTGATGGTTAAGCCTACCAAGCTCTTTTGGAAGGCAGGAAAACATGTCCTAAGGTATCTCAGGGGCACATTTGAGTATGGTTTATGGTACAGACAGACGGATGAAGTGAAGTTGCATGGATTCACGGATGCAGATTGGGCAGGCAGCCCAACGGACATATAGAGCACATCAGGAGGGTTTTTCAGTATCATATCTACAGCAGTTTCTTGGTACAATAGGAAACAAAGATCCGTGGCACTCAGTTCATCAAAAGCAGAATACATGGCAGCAAGTCAAGTTGCATGTGAGGCTATCTAGATGAGGAAGATCCTGGTCGATTTGTTCGGTTCTCATTTAGATCCTACAGTGATACATTTTGATAATCAGAGTTTCATTAAAATCTCGATTAATCCTGTGTTTCATGATAGATCTAAACATATTGATATCCAATATCATCATATCAGAGATTGTGTGTAGCGGAAGATCATTTTGCTTCAGTACATTCCTATGGAAGATTAGGATGTAGATATTCTGATGAAGGCACTCAGCAGGAGAAAATTCGAATACCATAGAAGAAGGATCGGGGTGAAGGATAATCCCTATCTTGTTGAGAGGGAGTGTTTAGATTCAACAAGATGATGAGCTTAGTGAAAAGTAAGCACCCTCACTAAGTGGGGCCCACAGGCTATTTTTAGGTGTATGTCTATTCTTAGACATGGTGAGCATATTCTATAAGTTGCAGGATGCTATTTGTAGATGGTTGGTCAAATGTGAAAAATAGATGAAATTCTATTTTTAGAATATTGAGCGAAGTCTATTTATATATCTTCAATCTAAATATAGGTGCATGTCGATTATTATTAGCCCTTAATAATAATCCGACAATAAATATCAACTTATTCTCTTGGAGCACTTTATTTCAGTGAACAGATTTGGAAAATTAGTGGGTTGAAGGAATTACGCAATTCCTAGGGTTATTGGTGGCTCATGCATGGAGGACTCAGTTAGAACTGAAGTGGAAAAGTTATGAAAAATTTGGAAGAGTAGTTATGGGAGTTGTTATTTAGTTTAACTCAGTTAAGTGAGTTCAACTCAATTGAGCTATTTGTATCTAGTCTAACTGAAAGATACACTAGTGAGAGTTTAGTGAATTAATTAGTTAATTAATTCGCAACTAATAACTCAATAATAACTAAACAAATACAACAGTTAACTACTTGCATGTCAGTTCCAGTGGAGACCCAGTGGAGAGATAGGTGAAAGGGTGAGATGGACTATCTGTTGTGACTATAGTGATGCATTCAATGCATCTAACACACATTGGAGATGCCAATGAGGATTGTGCAGTCAAGGCAAGGCCAATTCAAATTCATTCAGAGGTCTTCTTCAGCAGGGATTGCACAGTGGAGGTAGGTTGTCAGGAGGCAAGAAATTGGTGCATAGATATGCAAATTTCTGCATGAGAGTGTGTAATGATTTTTTATTGTACTGAGAGCTTGATGTACTAAGCTTTGTATGAGATTATTACATGATCCATTGATATACATAATATATTATAGTTGGGGTTTTTAGCTTTAAGCTTTCCCGTTAAACAACTGTGTTTATGTGTGATTGATTTTCTTCACATGTGTTTGCAATTGAGTTTTAATTTCCATAAGATTAATAGTGGAAGGATTATGTATTTAGCAAGAAGATAAATATTGTTAGATCAGGAAAATCTGGTAATACATCCGTATTAATAAATTTCTACACTAACCTCATATATTAGGGGGCATCTTATAGCATCATTTATCACCATCATATACTTGATGACTTATGCATTGGCCTTGGGCAACCCTTCCCTTCAAACTTGGACATATTTCTCAAAAAACAAAGTCTTAAAACCCAAACGCGACTCTGCCCAGACTTTTCAGCGTATACACGTGAGTCCATACAAAGAGAACTGTGTATGTGTTTTAAAATATTAAAAAATATATAATTTCCCTATTTTAGAGGCGGGATTTACGGTTGTTCCTGTAACTTAACTACCCCAGTCTGTGGCCTAACTGTTCCCAACTGCAAAAAACTAATTTGAGGGAGTATAAAAGCCCCTCAAGGGAATGGCCTAAAAGAGGAAGAGAGAGAAATATAGATATTATACAATGTTGGAGCCCTATCCAAGTCTGATATATTCCTTGTGCCTCCTGCACTTCCTAGATATTTTCAGGAAACCCTTGTTTCCTTGAGATGTTCACTCACCCTATGTGACATCCATTGTGTACTACTCTTAGAAGAAGTTTTGTGAGGTTAGGGCTGGACAGATCCAGAGGACGGTATGCTCAAAGGTCGTGGCAAGCTTCAAGCGATCTCTCCACATTTTTTTACTATACATGTCATTAATAAAAGAAGTGCCATCTTGCTCTTGATGTTTACGTGTCATTTATCTCTTATACATGTATAATGATCTTAAAGCATTCATTTAATATTGTTTTTATGAGATTATGCATGCTTTTCACTAACATCTAGAACATATATATGTTGTACAACTAGGTTTTTGTGTTTGTTCTTTGTTTTTTTGCAGGTTCTTAAGCACAAAGAGTTGCAGGGGGTTTGTACCCCGCGGGATCTACTACAACCGAAGGATATACGGGTAAGGTCTGCAACCTTTAGTTTCTAGTTTAAAGCATAGAATTTGGTTAAGTGAGTCCTTCTTGTAATGGCATGCCCCTGATCTGTGAAGGTTTATCAACCCAAGACCTTAGGGTAACATTACCCACAAAAATAAGGTTTGGATGCCTTTTTTTAAAACCAAACCACCATGATTTACCAGGAACCCTATCTTTGAATGGGTTTGGCCTCCCTTGAAAGATTTGAGCAATTGTGGATTTGAGTTGTATCAAATCTAGCCCATGTCCCAATTAGGCCGTTTCTTTACACCACTCAACCACCTCGGCCTCCTCCTCTTCAGTCATAACTATAACAAGCCTTCTACGTTTGGTGTGAGTGAGCCCATTTATCCAATAATGTATTGATGAGGGAGGAATACTATGTTTCTTTGCAGATGCCTGAATAGAATATCCATTGAACTCTATGTCGTCAATTGCAGCTAACATTTCTTCTTTTGTCCAACCTCTTATAGTGTTAATATTTTTAGTCGAAGTTGTGCCTTGGACTATGGTTGACGGTGGCTCTGTGACTGATGGTGTCACAACATCAGCTTCAGCCACATGTTCATCCTCAACAACATTTCTTGGAGCATTGTTGACATTGACATCACCTGTCATTTCTTCATCTGATGAAGTGCATCACAACTGGGCACCCTTGGTCTCTCTTCTGCCACTTCTCCTTGTATGAGCTACATAACTAACTCTTTCCATGGATGCAACTACCTGAAGAATTATTTCATGCATTTAGTTAAGAATAATTGAAAATAATTCTTTCATACAAGCCAAACATATCTCTGCTTTATTACAGGTTTCATCAACATGTATGTTAATAGTAGCTCAAGATATTTTCATACATATGCCTTTTTGACAGTATCCTTAAAACAAACAAATCTACAGATGGAATTAGTTGTATGTATTTGAATATATCAGTGATTATTGTTTTGATAATTTGTTTTTACACTTAAAATACAATGATTGTTTCAATAACTTGTTTTTACACCTAAAATACAATGATTGTTTTCATAACTTGTTTATAAAAGCTAGTATTGTTTAGGGTTGTTTGGCTTTACAAAGCAAAAGGAACATGTTTAATTTCCACTTGACTACATGAAAAACCAATTTTAAGATAGCCTCACAACACCTTCTGATTATTTGAGTAGTTTCTCTTATTTAGAATTCTTTCTTTGCAAGTTTATAAGATTGAAAATAATGTTCAATTTGGTAACATCATCTCTTCCCATTTATAACAATTTATAACAATTTACAGTTAGTTTGTGTGTTCATGCCCAAGGTTTCTGAATGTCTTTCCTTCTGTTACCCTTTTCTTCTTTTTTGTATTTTCATCTTTGATTCCTATGCTCAACTAATGCAGAAAGATGTGTTGACTTCAAGTTCAAATGATACAGCGTGTATGCTCAGCTATTGCAGATAGATATGTTAACTTCAATTGCTACAACATCTTTTCTCAGCTATTGCAGATAGATAAGTTAACTTAAAATGTGTTGAGATTCAACAAGATGATGAACTTAGTGAAAAGAGTCGCCTTCACTAAGTGGGCCCGTAGGCTATTTTTGGCGCAAGTCTATTTTTAGACTATGTCTACTTTAGACATGGTGATCATATTTCAAAAGTTGCAGGATGCTATTTGTGGATGTTTGATCAAGTTGGAAAAATAGATGAAATTCTATTTTTAGAATATTGGGTGAAGTCTATTTATAGATCGTCGATCTAAAAATAGAAGTGTCGATTATTATTAGCTCTTAATAATAATCCGACAATAAACATCAACTTATTCTCTTGGAGCATTTATTTCAGTGAACAGATTTCGAAAATCAGTGGGCTGAAGGAATTACGCAATTCCTAGGGTTATTGGTGGCTCATGCATGGAGGACTCAGCTAGAACTGAAGTGGAAAATTTATGACAAGTTGGAAGAGTAGTTTATGGAGTTATTATTTAGTTTGACTTAGTTAAGTGAGTTAAACTCAGTTGAGCTAGCTGTATCTAGTCTAACTGAAAGATACACTAGTGAGAGTGGAGTGAATTAATTATTTAATTAATTCACAAATAATAACTCATTAATCAACTGAACAATACAACAGTTAACTACAGTGCATGTCAGTTCCAGTGGAGACCTAGTGGAGAGAGAGGTGAAAGGGCAAGATGGACTATCTGTTGTGAACATAGTGATGCATTGATTGCACCACACACACATTGGAGTTTCCAATGAGAATTGCGTAGTCAAGGCAAGGGTAATTCGAATTCATTCAGAGCTATTATTCAGCAGGTATTACGCAGTGGAGGTAGGCTAGCAGGAGGGCAGAGATCGGTGCATGGATTTGCAGATTTCTTCTATGTTATTGTGTGACAATTGATTGTACTGAGAGCTTGATGTACTAAGCTTTGGATGAGATTGTCTCCATGATACATAATATATGATAGTTGGGTTTTTCAGCTTCAGGCTTTCCCGTTAAACAACTGTGTTATGTGCGATTGTTTTTATTTATGCTTCACATGTGTTTGCAATTAATTTTCCGCAAAAGATTAATAGTGGAATGATTTTGTATTTTGCAAGAAGTTAAATATTGTGAGATCAAGGGAATTTGGATGTATGCATGCTTAGTGTATACTAATTTCTACATGGTATCAGAGTAGTGTTAATTCTTGAAGATTGAAATTTTGAAGAACTGTTGATTTTGTGCTGATGGACAATTTGAATTTGCTATAGAATATTCTTGGTGTAGAAGTGGAGTATACATTGAAATGTCTTTCAATGGGTTGCGATTGGAGTATGCCCTTGATGGGAGCTTGAATTACATAGCCTAGAAGGATAGGATGGAGGCGGTGCTGGAGGATAATGGACTGAAGGAGTTCGTCGATAGCGATGTTCCTAAGTCGGGATCTAGCGATGCTGCATTACTTGAGTCATGGCAAAAGAAGATAGCAAAGAGAAGAAGAATTCTGTTGGAAGGTGTGAAGGAGCATATTGTGTCCAGCCTTCACGGGAAAGCCACTCCATTATTAATGTGGAAGACTTTGACAGATTTTTTCCAAAGCAGAAGCGACCAGAGGAAGTTGGTGCTTAAAGACAAGCTCAGAAAAATAAAAATGGAGAAGGGCGACAGTATTCCAAAATACCTCACGAAGTTTGTCCACTGTAAGGATGAACTGGGAAGTGTGGGGGTTACTGTTGATGATGAAGACTTGGTGAGCTTGGCTCTCCTTGGGCTTCCAAAGAGTTGGAATAGCTACGAAGACTCTGTCAATGGACGGGAGAAACTGTTGGGATGGGAGCGACTTTGGTCGGATCTTGTGCAGGAGGAGATAAGACGAGGTACCAGGGATGGCTCTTCATAAAAGAATGAAGATGAAGAGAATTGCGCTCTGGCTGCCAAAAGGAATGGGAAGGGGAAGAAATTTCCTTCAAAATCTGATGCTAAAGGCAAGAAGCAGGATTTGTCCAAAGTGAAGTGTTTTCACTGTCACGAACATGGCCATTTCGCCACTAACTGCCCACAAAAGAAGAAGAACAAGAAGGTTGTTGGAGCTGCAACTGGAGAGGCCTTAGCCTCACAATTTGAACTTGATTTCTCTTTGATCTCATGCTTGGTTTCAAGCTATATGGGATCGGTGTGGTATTTTGATAGTGGTGTGTCTTTCCATATGACGAGAGACAAGGAGTTGTTTAGAGACTTGGAGGAGAAGGACCTCCAGATGCATATAGAGATGGGCGACGATGGTCGATACAGTGCAACTGGCATTGGGACCATTACCTTTGATAGGGAGTCTGGTAATCAATTCTTGTTGAATTATTTTATGCATGTTCCAGGTTTGAAGAAGAACTTGGTCTCGGTTGCAATGTTGGAAGACAAAGGTTATGATGTTGTTTTCAGTGAGGGAAAAGCCTTCCTTCGACATAAAAAAACGGGTCAAACCAAGAGGATAGGGATTTGAGTTAAGAATCTCTACAAGATGGAGGTAGATGGCTGCACTGCAATGGTGGGCAATGCAAAAGAAGTGGTGAGCCAAAATGAGGGTGAATTATGGCACAGGAGATTGGGCCATCTTCACCATGGCGCCTTGAAGATTTTGCAATATATTTCTACTGGACTTCCCAAGGGTACTCTTGCGCAGTCAGATCAGTGCAAGAGATGTACTATGGGTAAGTTTGTGAAGACCACCTTTCATGAGAAGGAGAACCGTGCTTCGGTGATCCTAGAGAGAATTCACACAGACGTGTGTGGACCTTTCTCGGTTGCTTCAACAACAAAACATAGGTATTATGTTATATTTGTTGATGACTATTCTCGTAGATGTTGGATCTTCTTCATGCGGAAGAAGAATGAAACATTCTCAAAGTTCTGTGAGTTCAAAGCATTGGTGGAGAAGGAGTCGGGGAAGCAAGTGAAAGCTCCACAGAGCGATAATGGTGGTGAATACATCTCGGGCGAATTCAAAGACTTCTGTAGCAAAGAAGGAATTCAAAGAGAACTCATAGCGCCTCATAACCCACAGCAGAATGAGGTCGTTGAGAGGAAGAACAAAACGATCGTGGTTGTTGCACGAGTGATGCTACATGACTAGGGCCTACCGATGCACTTATGGGCAGAAGCATGCAACACTGCAGTTTATGTGCAAAACCGTTTTCCTCGTAGAGTACTTGGCATGAGTACACTTGAAGAAGATTTTACTGGTAAGAAGCCTGATATTTCTCATTTGAATATTTTTGGCTCATCTATTTACATTCATGTGACAAAGGATGCTAGGAAGAAGCTGGAGCCGACTGCAGAAGTTGGGATATTTGTGGGGTACACAAAAACACCCCATAATTATCGTGTGTATTTTCCACACAGTTGGATGACTGTGGTGCGACGAGATATAAAATTCAATGAGGTAAAAGCCATGAAGTTGTCACTTGAGAGGGAGCTACACTTGCATGCAGAGGAGGAACTTCTTGTTCCCAAAGATGATCCTCTAGATGTGGATAAGTCATAGGAGGAGATTCATGAAGTGGAGGAGTCCACTCATGCAGAACCAAACATCAGACAAGGCAGAAAGCGTACCACAGAAGTTGAGAGACTGAAGGTTGATGCGGCACAGAATGTAGGAGTCCCTACATCACATCGCAGATAGAGACAATCGTCTGACCGTTATACTGGATACATGGCTCTTATGAGCAAATGTATTGTGACAGAGCCATCTTCTTTTGAAGAAGCAGTGCAGGAGCCCACATGGGTAGATGCCATGGTGGAGGAGTATGACTCCATTTTTAGAAACAGTTCTTGGGAGATTGTTCCAAGGCCGGTTGGTAAATCAGTTGTAGGATGAAAATGGATCTACAAGGTAAAGCAAACTGCTGATGGGAGTGTCGAGAAGCATAAGGCAAGATTTTTTGCCTGGGACTTTTCACAGATCGATGGGATTGACTATGAAGAAACCTTTGCACCCGTCGCATGGTATTCTTCCATCAGGACCATCCTTGCTCTCCCAACACAGATGGGTTGGCACATTCATAATATGGATGTGAAGACTGTGTTCCTTAATGGGATCGTTGAGGAAAAGGTGTACATTGAGCAGCTTGAAGGATTTGAGATCTTCAACAGCGAGTCGCATGTGTGTAGGCTCAAAAGAGCGTTGTATGGGCTAAAGCAAGCACCTCGTACTTGGTACACTCGGATCGACAACTATTTCACTGGACTTGGCTTCACCAATAGTGAGGCGGATGCAAACCTGTACCAAATTGTGGTGGAGGGTAAGATTTTAATAATTTGATACACTCATGCAAGGCAGAGCTTGTAAAGGAGTTTGAGATGAAGGATTTGGGCCTCCTTCATTATTTCCTTGGATTGGAAATATGGCAACGGGAAGGTGAACTGTTTGTGTCTCAAGGCAAGTATGCCCGGGAAATACTGGAGAAGTTTCACATGCAAGGCTGAAAATCTATCGACACTTCTCTTCCAGGAAATTGGAGGAAAGAGGATGTTGTTTGGTCAATTTAGTGTGTCCTAAATTGTTGCATTTAATTTGTCAATCCAGGATTCGTAAGCTGACGAAGTGTGGCGCACTATATGTGCAAGATAACCTATTTCTTAACTTTTTGTCGTTTTTGGTTTCCTAATGTGAGATGGAAATAAAAACAAGTATGGTTATGATTGTTCAAGGAAATGATATCCTCTATAATGATTTACCAACTTGAAACTTAAAAAAAATAATTTGAAACATACAATGACAAAACTTGAAAGGAAATGAAAATGCGCTGCTGAAATGAAAATGTGCTGCTAGTCTAATAAATCAAAACAACGAACTATTGAGCATGAAAACCAAACTATTCTTGCTGCTGTCTAAACACAAAAGAAACTATGCTGAAAGAAATCCAAAAGTTGCAACAAAGTAAATCTAAATCAAATTACATCAACTTACATTCTGATCCCTCATCATTAGTCCAGCTATGATTTTCGGAGGTAACCATAAACAACTTGAGTAACCTGATATCTAACTTGCAGAAAGTAAACTAATATCAAACTACACATTCATAATTCAGTCCCTCATCATCAGTCCAGCTGTGGCTTTCGGAGGCAATTGAAGATGCTATGAGCAATTTAATATATCCAACTTGCAGAAAGGAAACTAATATCAAACTATACATCAATAATTCAATCCCTCACCATCAGTCCAGCTGTGGCTTTCGGAGGCAACTGAAGATGTTATGAGCAATTTAATATATCTAACTTGCAGAAAGGAAACTAATATCAAACTACACATCCATAATTCAATCCCTCACCATCAGTCCAGTTGTGGCTTTCGGAGGCAACTGAAAATGCTATGAGCAATTTAATATATCTAAATCTAACTACTGAAGCAAATGAGCAAAACTAAAATAAACAAAGCAGTACTGAAATTAAACAGAAACAAAGAAAAACAAATTAGCAGTAGAACAATGTTAATTCCATGTCATTAGTCAAAAAGTTATGCAAATGTCCGGGCTGCCTATTTATAACCTGAAACAAGAACACTGATCAGTTAACAATAACATAAAACATGAAAGACAGAGGTAAAATGGAAAGCATGAAAGATTATAAACAGAAATGAAGCATATATACCATGAAAGATGCAATGTATAAACATGTGAATGGATTATGGCACAATGAGCTTTAAAGAAATAAAACAAGAACTATACAATAATGCACAGAACCTTGGCGAGTGCAGGGGCCCTCTACACCAGCCTTGGCAACAATCTTCAAGTACGAATTATGTTTGGAAACAGAGTCTTCTTATATTAAAATGCAATCATAACAGAAAGGTGATATTACGGCACAGTGGCAACGTAATTACATTACAGAGCAGATTAATAAAAACTAACAGAGACTAATCTAATATGCGTATGCAAACGCGTTATTTATAACAAAGGAAATATAACTAATTCCCTGAAGTTTATGCTGATGGAGAACATGTAAACCATTACGTCCAAATATCTAGGATCATGGCCGCGTTGGAGAGTAAATCTATGAGGAGTGGATGTTTGAATTCGGCTATGGGGCCATGTACAGATGTTGATTTGTCTTCCGCAATTCAGAAACGGCCATATAGATCTCCACGTGACACGAAACAGAGTCCTGTCACCGTGGAACTCTACGGTTGACTTCCATTTGGCCACCTTTGACTGCAGCCTCCCTAGATGAATTTGCTCGAGCCAATAGGACAAGATCCATGTCCACATCGTTTCTGACTTGCCCATGTGGCTCGTTTCTCCTGAAGACACCTGTAACATAGAGTTTCACAAAATGGCTGCGGAAAGTTGCAGCAGCTGCGGAAAGTGACAAGATTCCGCAGCTAAATGAGAAGAATCTAAATCAAACAGCAGACACAAAAATATAATTAAAAACCATGTTAGATGCTCTTTTGCAATTAATATACAATGATATTGACAACTGGGAAGGTTCAGGTGAATGAAAAAGGTATAGAAAGATGTATGGAAAAGATGCAGATTTGGGACTCAACATACCCCCACTGTGAAGGTGTTGCATGTCCTCATGCAACCAAAATTTTGATAATCCTTCCTCAGTTCATATGCCTTGACACTTCATCCAGTACATCCAATCCTCTCCTCTTCTTCCTTGGTGCTGCCAACATCCTGGGCTTCTTCATTAAGCACCTAAATTTGATATTAACTAGTGCTCTGCTTAACTTCTGGCATTTCTTTTTCAATTTCTTGTTCTTCTTCTGCCATATTCCCAGATGTAGCATGGTATTATCATGAATGATTTTGTCCAATTTTCTTTGTTCCTTCAATGTCTCATTTTCATTTTTAATGTGTCTATTTAAAAGCTCTAGCTCAAAGACTTCTTGTTTTAGTGATTGGACTAGATCATCTTGTACTGTGTGAGGCTGAATGGACGAAGTACTGGGACCTGTAGCTACTTTTTCTAAAGATTCTATATAATCATATACTTCTTGCTGCTTGGGGTCTATATCAGGTGTCATTTTTATTGGGCTATCCCCAAAATGCCGTGAAGGAGAGTTATCTTCAAAATCTGGCTGAGAAGGGCTCACATCAACATCTTGCTGAGAATGGGATGGACTATGTTCAATGTCTGACTGAGAATGAAATGAACCAGGTTCACTAACTGACTGAGAGTGAGATGGACTATAGTCAGCTGGGGATTGTTCAGATGTTTCTTCTCCCAAATCAATGAAATGGGGTCCTTTCATTTGCGTTTTCCTCAATTTCCCCTTAAGTCCGGAACTTCTTCTCACACGCCGTGGACCACTGTCCTTTTGCTTTTGTTTTCCTTTCTCTTTCTTCTTGGCTATAGATAACTGTTCTTGAAGATGAACCAATCTTTCAGATAACACTTGATGATCTTCTTCTTCGAAAGAAGGGGTTTGATGTATAGCCTCAATACTTTTTCTCTCTTTTGGTGTTATTGGCTTCTTACCCTTGGTTTCTTTCTTCTTCCTTTTTGACAGTCTCTCTTCCCTATCAGTTCTTTCAATTGTAGTAGTAGGAGTATTTTGAATTTCATCATTTGTTCTCTTTCTCCTACTCCTTCTTGATGTGTTACCTTCAGGAATTTCTTGAGTAGGAGTACTTTGAGTTTCATCATTTATTATTTTTCTCCTACTCCTTCTTGATGTGCTACCTTCAGGAATTTCCTGAGGTTCCTCAAAGAAATTTCTAATCAAAAATTGTTCCCATGTGTCCTTCTTCTCCTTCAACTCTTTTTCAATCAAAATTTTTACAAGACCGTGGTGATATAGATGTGGTTCTACATCTCCTAAATGTTTCTGAACAGTCACAAACATCTTCTTCAAACTATTTAATAGAAAATATGGGAGATTGAGAGTTTGATTATCTAGAAAATTCATCAGCAATCTAGTATGGTACATATACATGGACCCAAAACGGCCTTCACAGGTAATGAATTTTTGAACAACTAGCAGCAAAGTAGCCCATTCCTCTTTCAATGCATGAACAAGAATTCCTCTTTTAAAAATAGTTATGTCCATACCTTGGTTTCGTAAGATTGTTCTCCAGGCTTCATCACTAATGCTTTTATTCTTAAACCAACGCTCACCCTCTTGAAGAAGTTCCGTGGCAGATGCTATAGATGCCTCATTCACCGCAAACTTAAGGTCTTCAATCTCTACTTCCAAGCCATTGAACGACCTTGCAAATGCTTTTGTCACTTCTTTATGGTAACCTCTGAATTTTTGGATAAACCGCAGCCACTTTGCTTTCTTCAATATATCCTTTACTTGCGGATATCCTTCCATGAACTTAGGTCCTTCTGGTTCTGCTCTTAACAGTTTACCCATTCTTCTTTCTGCTCTTCAAAGATTTTCCTGCGTGAGGATTCAATGGAAATAGAACGGCTGAATGCACGGAGATGAGCACAATGACTGTAAGTAGGTATCAAAGAGTGGATATACAGGCTGTAGCGTAATAGAGAATGAAATGGAGTGAGACAGAACAGAGAGGGGTTTCGTGAGCACGGCAAAGATACGGCTGTGAGATTAACAGAACAATAGGAGGAGTATAACACATCCGACAATGTTTTGAAATTTGGTGGCTGCAAAATAAATGTGAGCACGTTTAAACAACGGCTATGGATTTATGCGGTTGTAAGAGTCCATGGTCAAATCAACTATGTCTCATTATCACCGGTGGAATATCAGAGTATGAGTGAAGATCGGGGGTTTAATTATGAAACCGTTTGAGAATGAATGCGAGAGGATCATATGGAGATCGTGAAAGGGTTACGGAATTTGTCAATATAATCATTGCACATAATGGATGGAGCTTATGGTTTAGAACTATATAAAAATGTGTTTTCAATGCTATTTGAAATGAATTTTACTCATACCTTGGAATCTTTTCCTTTTTCCTTGGTCTTCAATTAGTTGCTCTTCATTGGTATCTTGAATGCTCCATGCCTTTATTTTTGGTCCTCTCACCTGCATTTAATTTCATGATTATGGAAATAACATCTGGCTGTACATTCTTTTTGAAAACAGAGTTGTAGCTGCGGAATCTGCTTCTGGCTGCGGAAACTGGTGTCAGCTGCGGAAACAGATGTCAGCTGCAGAAACTGATACAGCTATTATTTGGATGAATGAACATGAACGGATGACAAATGACTAGATGGAAATGGTCATGAAAAATAATTTTATTGATGAAATGGAATAAAATGAAGTGAAATGGAATGAAGTGGAGTGAAAATGAAGTGGGATGAAGTGGAATGGAATGGAGTGGATGGTCACAAAACTTGTAAAATGAAAGAGAGAATTTTTTTGGAAAATATAGTGTCAGGTGTTCCTGATTTTCACCCTATATTTTCTGTATAAGACTGCCAATCAGTGATTGGTTTTCAGGCTTATACAATTTTTTTTTTTTTTTTTTTAATTGAAAAGAACAAAAGCTAGGCTGGTGGAGAAGAAGAATTCTTCTATACCAGCCTGATTGCAGAATTCTCTTGAAACACTTTGACAAAATCCTCTTTTGAGAGTGGCTTATGATAAACTTTCAATCTGTGGCCATTCACAATAAGAGGAGTTTGAAACTCATCAATGGTCTTGATTCTTACCGCTCCATTGCTAAATATCTTGTCAATCTCATATGGCCTAAGCCAATGAGTCTGAAATTTTCCTTGAAAATCTTTAAACTTGGAATCAAATAACAATGCCCAATCTCCTTCTTGAAACTTCTTCTCTTTGATGTACTTGTCATGCCATTTAGCTCTTTGATATTGAACTAGATCAGTTCTTAAAATTGCTTCTTGTCTGATCTCATCTAGCTCGTTCAACCGCTCCATTCTATGCTTTTGGGCTTCTGATAAGTCCATCCCCAACTGAACTGCTATCTTGAAGGTCTTGACTTGGAACTCAATGGGGAGCAGGACTTCCTTCCCATAAACAAGTTCATAGGGAGAATGTCCTGTTGTATTTCTCCATGTAGTTCTCTAGGCCCACAAGGCTTCAGGAAGCCTTTCTGCCCAATCTCTTCTATGTAGATGAACAGTTTTGGTGATGATACTTTCAAGAACTTTGTTTGTGGACTCCACTTGACCATTTGCTTGCGGATGGTAAGGAGTATATCTTCTGTGCTTGATTTTGTATTCTTCCATCAATTTCTCCACCAAGTTGGATGTGAATTGGCTTCCTTGATCTGTCACAATTTCTCTTGGAACACCAAAGTGAGTAAAAATATCCTCATAAAGAAAATGAACAACCGAATTTTCAGTAGCAGATACTAATGCTTTGGCTTCTACCCATTTAGTAACATAATCAGTACAAACCAATATATACTTCTTTTGCTTAGATGGTGGATTAATAGGTCCAATGAAATCTAAAGCCCATTTTTCAAAGGGTTCAATGAGTACCTGTGTTTGCAATGGCATTTGATTTGAAAGGGTAGGTTTCCCTACTCTTTGGCAGCTATCACACCTTTTGACATATTGTTTTGCATCTTTGAAGAGAGAAGGCCAATAATATCCCAAGGAAAGGATTTTATAGGCCGTCCTTTTGTCCGCAAAGTGTCCGCCGCATGGTTCGTCATGACATGCCTTAAGAATATCAGGCATTTCATCTTCCCTGACACATCTTCTGATCACAAGATCTGGCCCTGTTTTAAACAATTCGTTAGAAATCCATGAATATTTTGAACTCTCCCGAATAATTTTTCGTTTTTCATTTGGAAATAAATGTGAAGGAAGTTTCCTTGTAACCAAATAGTTAGCAATATCTGCATACCAAGGAGTCTTAATAGTTACTGCAAACAAGTATTCATCAAGAAACTTATCCTCTACAGGAGAATCTTCTTTAGTATTCTGAATCCTAGACAAGAAATCAGCTACTGTATTTTGTTTTCCTGGTCTATCCAACACAGTAATATTGAATTCCTGCAAAAGTAAGAGCCATCTTGTCACTCTGCCATTAGTAACAGGTTTGTTCATTAAATATCTAATTGCAGAATGGTCAGTATGAATAAAAGTTTCATAGCCTGTTATGTAATGTCTAAACTTATTAATTGAATGAACAACAACTAAAAACTCTTTTTCAGTCACAGTATAGTTCAACTCTGTGGGAGTCAAATTTTTACTGGTGTAATAAATGGCATAAGGAACTAAATCTTTTTGACCCAACACAACTCCTAGAGCTGTATCTGAAGCATCCGTAGAAATATGGAAAGGGAGTTTCCAATTTGGTCCTCTCAAGATAGGTGCTTCAGATATTCTTGTTTTCAAAGTTTCAAAAGCTGATTGACAATCAAGATCCCATTTAAATTCAAAGTCTTTTGTAAGCAATTTGAAGAGTGGAGATGCGATTTTAGTGAAGTTTTCTATAAATATTCTATAGTAACCAGTAAATCCTAGAAAACTTCTAACATCTCTTTGACAATTTGGAATAGGTAACTTGGAGATGACTTCAACTTTTGATCTATCAACCTTAATCCCATCTCCCGAAATATGATGTCCTAAAACAATCCCTTCAGTAAACATCATAAAGCATTTTTCATGGCTTAATGAAAGGTTTGTTTCTTTACATCTTATAAGAACTTTTTTCCAAATTTTCTAATGCCTCTTCAAATGAATTACCATAAACTGTAAAATCATCCATATAAACCTCTACACAATCATGGATTAGATCAGAAAAAATTCCTAGTACTGCTCTTTGGAATGTTGCTGGTGCATTACATAACCCAAAAGGAAGCACTCAGTAGGCAAAAGTTCCCCATGGACAAGTAAATGTGGTCTTATCTTGATCTTCAGGTGCTACCTGAATTTGATTATAGCCACTAAAACTATCCAAAAATGAAAAGTACTTTTTACCTGCTAATGTATCTAATACCTGATCAATAAAAGGCAAAGGAAAGTGATCCTTCAAAGTTGCTTTGTTCAATTCCCCGTAATCAATGCATACCCTCCATTTACCATTCTTTTTAGGTACTATAACCAAAGGAGAAACCCATCGGCTATCTGAAATTGGATAAATGAAGTTTACATTGAGAAGTTTTTGGAGCTCTTCTTCCACTATCTCCCTAAGATTTGGATTCATCCTTCTTTGAGGTTGTCTGATTGGTCTACTGTTTTCCTCAATATAGATATGATGGATACAAGTCTTAGGATCAATACCTTTCATGTCAGTATACTCCCATGCAAATGCAATAGAATGTTTTTGCAAGATTTTGGTTAGTTCTTCTTGTTGTGACTTTTCCAAATGTTTGTTGATATTCAATGTTTTTCCTGAAAAAATCTCAATAGTAGAACTACCAAACTCTTCCATAGAGTAAAGAGACATTTGTCTTGATGATAAATATTCTATGTCAGATTCCAACTGAAATTGTGTGGGGTCATATTCTAAAGATATCTCAAAATTTTCTAATGTGTTCAGAATTTGACTATCCTCATTGATTCCAGAAATGGTAAAGATAGGTTGTATAGTGTCCTCATCATCAACCCATTCATTGTCTCCTACTTCTGTGATTGCTTTTGCTGGAGGATACAAATTGAATTTCTTTGTCGAATTACCATTAGAAATGTACATATCCCCATATCTACAACTAATAAAAGCATCAGCTGTGGCTAGCCAAGGTCTTCCTAAGATAAGTGGATGCCCTCCTAGATTACTCTTAGGAGTCAAAATCATAAAATCTACTGGATATTCCCAAGAATCTAAGGAGACTGAAATATCTTCTAATACACCATCTGGTTTAATAATTGATCGATCTGCAAGTTGCAGTAAAGTAGGTGTAAAAAGAAGGTTAGAAAGTTTTAGCTGGTCCATAGTCTGTCTACTCATAATGTTAATAGCAGCCCCTAAGTCAATCAATGTGTTTGGAATTTCTATCCCATTTATATGTGTCTTGACAATTGGACTTCCTGGATCTACATACTTCTGCATGGTAATTTTTCCTATCATAATATCTGCAATTTTTCCTACCAGGTGGATTCTTCTTGTGTCTTTTAGTTTCCTTCCTGGTCTTTTGAAACTCAACTCCTTTATTGTTTTTGCTAGAATAGGAATCTCTCGAATGGCTTGTAGTAAGGGAATCTTGATACAAACATTCTTCAATTCATCTAGAAAGTCATAGTTAGGCAACAAGATTTTTTTTTCCACCCCCTTGTCAATTTGTAGTCTTTCAGGAAAAGGAGGTGTAGATAAAGATGCAGGTTGCTCAACTATAGGAGTTGTGGGGATTAACTTTTCTTTTTCTTTTTGAATGCTTGAATTTTGAAGAGATGCTTCCTCAGAACCCTTATTGACTTGAAGAGAATCCTCCTCAGAGGTATCTTGTTCTTGAATATCTATAGAAGGTTTTTCTAAAACTCTACCAGATCTGAGTTGTACATCATTGAGAGGAACAATCATATAGGTAGGAAATTTTTGTCCTTCTACCATGTAAGTATTCTAAGGATTCTTATTGTTAGGATTTGGCAATGGTTGAGCTGGAAGTTGATTTGTCTTTTGTTGGTATGGGAGCATAAGTTGAGGATTTGGATTTTCTTGAGAAGGTTGTTGTTGTGGAAATGGCAATGAAAGTTGTGGGTTTGGGTTTGGAAGTTGTGGAGCTTGTTGATTTTGAAAAGATGGAGGATATTGATAAAATTGAGCAAATCTCCCATAAGGATTTTGCATCCCTTGTACCCATGGCTGATATGGATTTTGATGTTGGGGCCAAGTTTGTTGCCAAGGATTCCAATTTGGTGGGGTTTGAAGATTCATAGGGTTGTTAAACCCTTGAGTTTGTTGTCCCTGCCAAGGTCTTCTTGCAACAAAACAGAGAGATTCTACCGAATTTGGGTCTTCTTGAAAGACAGCTTTGAGTCCAGGAATTGAAGGACAATCCTTGATCTCATGATTCTCTGAGCAAATCATACATGTTTCTACAACTTTTGCATCCAAGGGACATTCCCTTAAAGCATGTTTTTTCCTACATTTCGGACAAAAGATGGCTAAAGCATCTGTTTCTGCTTTCTGCTTGTTTTGGATTTTAAGGGTGTCTAGTTGTTCACTAAGGCTCCCTAAGATATCAGTTTTGAACTCATCAAGCATATTACCAATCTCTGCCCTACTTACTGATCTAGTTGCAGATTTGTTAACCCTAATAAGAGAAGGATCCCTAGGCCCTTTTCCTGTTTTAGATTTTCCTCTTGAGAGATGGACACATAGTTCTGTTATGTCACGAAGTGGAAGTTGAGAAATGTCTCCTTTCCCATCATGTTTAAAATATCTATCCATTCATCTCTAATGGCTTTTAATATGAGGGCTTTCAAGGTTTCATCATCTAAGTTGCTCATCTTTTCTCTTTTCAAGTTGTATTGAAATCTTTCAAGTAAGTCTTCCAAATTTTCATCTTCTTCTTGCATCATTTTGAATACCTCATCCTTGTGATTGGTGGGCATACAATAGTCCAAGTATCTATCCAATAATGTTTGTTTCATATCATTCCAAGTCCTAATAGATTGAGTAGCTAATCCCATGAACCATTTCAAAGCAGCTCCCTTCAATGTTGAAGGAAACAGTTTGAGTTTTTGAGAGTCTTCCATATAGTCATAGGTTCGGCACACGACTTCAAACTCAAACATAAATGTTTCAGGATCCTCACTTCGCAATCCATAAAAGTTAGGGAGGACAGATGGTGAGATATTTTTCATTGTTGCATGAGTTTCCTCATCAACTATAGGGAATCCAAACAAGTTGTCTCCTTCCCTATTTCTACCATTATTTCCTTCACCATTGTTGTCTCCATTGTTTCATCCTCTTCTACCTCTACCTCTACCTCCATCTATTACTTCCTCTGCCATGATAGTTTCTTTAGAGTCCTTAAAGTCCTCTAGTTCTTCTATCAAGGGAGGATGAGAGAGAGTCTCTTCCTTTTCTAAATGAGATTTAGTAGGTGGTATAGGAGAATCCTCTAATTCAGCTGTTCCTTGTATTCCAAAAATCTTAAGGCTAGGGGTAGATGGTGGTGATTCTTGTCTATGCCTTGAAGAAGATGGAGTTGTGAAAATCGAACTCTTGGCTTTGGCTATAAACCCTCCCCTAGAATCTCTTGCTCTATGCATGTCATTTTTTATTTTTTTAAAAGTTAGGCTAATAATCCTCTTTCTGATCTTCCAGGTCACACTAGGTGCAAGAAGAGAGCATACTTAAGAAATTACTGAACCAATAACTCTCTTTTCTGATCCTCTAGATCACACTAGGTGCAAGAGGAGAGCATACTTCAAGAAGTTATCAAGTTTTCCCTTCTTTTAGAATTTTTGTATTTTTTTTTTTAAGAAATTGGCTACCTAGTTACACTTCCCCGGCAACGGCGCCAAAATGTTTGGTCAATTTAGTGTGTCCTAAATTGTTGCATTTAATTTGTCAATCCGGGATTCGTAAGCTGATGAAGTGTGGCGCACTATATGTGCAAGATAACCTATTTCTTAACTTTTTGTCGTTTTTGGTTTTCTAAGATGAAATGGAAATTCTAAAATGAAAACAAGTATGGTTATGTTTGTTCAAGGAAATGATATCCTCTATAATGATTTACCAACTTGAAACTTAAAAAAGAATTTGAAACATACAATGACAAAACTTGAAAGGAAATGAAAATGTGCTGCTAGTCTAATAAATCAAAACAGCGAACTATTGAGCATGAAAACCAAACTATTCTTGCTGCTGTCTAAACTCAAAAGAAACTATGCTGAAAGAAATCCAAAAGTTGCAATAAAGTAAATCTAAATCAAATTGCATCAAATTATCTTCTGATCCATCATCATTAGTCCAGCTATGATTTTTGGAGGTAACCATAAACAACTTGAGTATCCTGATATCTAACTTGCAGAAAGTAAACTAATATCAAACTACACATTCATAATTCAATCCCTCACCATCAGTCCAGCTGTGGCTTTCGGAGGCAATTGAAGATGCTATGAGCAATTTAATATATCTAACTCGGGCAGAAGGAAACTAATATCAAACTACACATCCATAATTCAATCCTCACCATCAGTCCAAATTCGTGCTTTCTGAGTAACCGAAAAATGTTATGAGCAATTTAATATATCTAACTTGCAGAAAGGAAACTAATATCAAACTACACATCCATAATTCAATCCCTCACCATCAGTCCAGCTGTGGCTTTCGGAGGCAACTGAAAATGCTATGAGCAATTTAATATATCTAAATCTAACTACTGAAGCAAATGAGCAAAACTGAAATAAACAAAGTAGTACTGAAATTAAACAGAAACTAAGAAAAAAAAATTAGCAGCAGAACAATGTTAATTCCATGTCATTAGTCAAAAAGTTATGCAAATGCCCGGGCTGCCTATTTATAACCTGAAACAAGAACACTGATCAGTTATCAATAACATAAAACATGAAAGACAGAAGTAAAATGGAAAGCATGAAAGATTATAAACAGAAATGAAGCATATATACCATGGAAGATGCAATGTATAAACATGTGAATGGATTATGGCACAATGAGCTTTAAAGAAATAAAACAAGAACTATACAATAATGCACAGAACCTTGGCAAGTGCAGGGGCCCTCTACACCAGCCTTGGCAACAATCTTCAAGTATGAATTACGTTTGGAAACAGAGTCTTCTTATATTAAAATGCAGTCATAACAGAAAGGTGATATTACGGCACAGTGGCAACGTAATTACATTACAGAGCAGACTAATAAAAACTAACAGAGACTAATCTAATATGCGTATGCAAATGCGTTATTTATAACAAAGGTAATATAACTAATTCCCTGAAGTTTATGCTGATGGAGAACACGTAAACCATTACGTCCAAAGATCTAGGATCATGGCCGCGTTGGAGAGTAAATCTATGAGGAGTGGATGTTTGAATTCGGCTATGGGGCCATGTACAGATGTTGATTTGTCTTCCGCAATTCAGAAACGACCATATAGATCTCCATGTGACACGAAACAGAGTCCTGTCACCGTGGAACTCTACGGTTGACTTCCATTTGGCCACCTTTGACTGCAGCCTCCCTAGATGAATTTGCTCGAGCCAATAGGACACGATCCATGTCCACATCATTTCTGACTTGCCCATGTGGCTCGTTTCTCCTGAAGACACCTGTAACATAGAGTTTCACAAAATGGCTGCGGAAAGTTGCAGCAGCTGCGGAAAGTGGCAAGATTCCGCAGCTAAATGAGCAAAATATAAATCAAACAACAGACACAAAAATATAATTAAAAACCATGTTAGATGCTCTTTTGCAATTAATATACAATGATATTGACAACTGGGAAGGTTCAGGTGAATGAAAAAGGTATAGAAAGATGTATGGAAAAGATGCAGATTTGGGACTCAACAGATGCTACATCAGCAAAGGTAGTGGATGCCACTGTTTATCAACAGTTGGTGGGTTCACTCATGTATTTAGTTAATACAAGACCGGACATATGCTATGTGGTGAACCAGCTTTCACAAGCGATGGTTAAGCCTACCAAGCTCTTTTGGAAGGCAGGCAAGCATGTCTTGAGATATCTGAGGGGAACATTTGAGTATGGTTTATGGTACAGATAGACGAATGAGGTGAAGTTGCATGGCTTCATGGATGCAGATTGGGCAGGCAGCCCAACAGACAGAAAGAGCACATCAGGAGGGATTTTCAGTATCGGATCTACGGCAGTTTCTTGTTACAACAGGAAACAAAGATCTATGGCACTCAGTTCAGTGGAAGCAGAGTACATGGTAGCAAGTCAAGCTACATGTGAAGCTATTTGGATGAGGAAGATCCTGGTTGGTTTGTTCGGTTCAAATTTAGATCCTACAGTGATACATTGTAATAATCAAAGTTGCATTAAACTCTCGGTTAATCCTGTGTTTCATGATAGATCTAAATATATTGATATCTGGTATCATCATATCAGAGATTGTGTGCAACATAAGATCATGTTGCTTCAGTACATTCCTAAGGAAGATCAGGATGCAGATATTATGACGAAGGCGCTCACCAGGAGCAAATTCAAATACCATAGAGGCAGGATCGGGGTGAAAGATAATCCCTATCTTGTTGAGAGGGAGTGTTGAGATTCAACAAGATGATAAGCTTAGTGAAAAGAGTCGCCTTCACTAAGTGGGCCCACAGGCTATTTTTGGCGCAAGTCTATTTTGAGACTATGTCTATTTTTAGACATGGTGATCATATTTCAAAAGTTGCAGGATGCTATTTGTGGATGGTTGATCAAGTTGGAAAAATAGATGAAATTTTATTTTTAGAATATTAGGCGAAGTCTATTTATAGATCGTCGATCTAAAAATAGAAGTGTCGATTATTATTAGCTCTTAATAATAATCCGACAATAAACAACAACTTATTCTCTTGGAGCACTTAATTTCAAAGGTACGCATTTTGCAAATCGTTGGCTGAAGGAATTACGCAATTCCTAGGGTTTACTGGTGGTTCATGCATGGAGGACTCAGTTAGAACTAAAGTGGCAAAGTTATGACAAAGTTGGAAGAGTAGTTCATGGAGTTGTATTCAGTTTAACTCAGTTAGACTCAGTTGAGCTAGTTGTATCTAGTCTAACTGAATGATACACTAGTGAGAGTGGAGTGAATTAATTCACAAATAATAACTCATTAATCAACTGAACAATACAGCGGTTAACTACAATGCATGTCAGTTCCAGTGGAGACCTAGTGGATAGATAGGTGAAAGGGAAAGATGGACTATCTGTTGTGACTATAGTGATGCATTGATTGCACCAAACACACATTGGAGTTTCCAATGAGGATTGGGCAGTCAAGGCAAAGGTAATTCAAATTCATTCAGAGCTATTCTTCAGCAGGGATTGCACAGTGGAGGCAGGCTAGCAAGAGGGCAGAGATCGATGCATGGATTTGCAGATTTCTTCTATGTTAGTGTGTGATGATTGATTGTACTGAGAGCTTGATGTACTAATCTTTGTATGAAATTTTTACATGATCTCCATGATACATAATATATGATAGTTGGGGTTTTCAGCTTCAGGTTTTTCCGTTAAACAATTGTGTTATGTGTGATTGTTTTTATTTATGCTTCACATGTGTTTGCAATTAATTTTTCACAAAAGATTAACAGTGGAATGATTATGTATTTAACAAGAAGTTAAATATTGTGAGATCAGGGGAATCTGGATGTATGCATGCTTAGTGTATACTAATTTCTACAAAATGCTACAACTTCTATGCTCAACTACTAAGATATTTTCCACAGGTTGACTTAATGATACAGTTTTTTACACAAATGATGCAGTTCCTTAAATATTGTGAATGGTTTTCTTATGTTTTGTTTTTGGTTATTTGTTTCCAGCTTCTATGCTCAGCATGCATATAAACCTTCATGGGCTTTCATCAAACACTTTGGGACTAGATAGAAATATATAAATATGGGGTATAGGACCAGAAAAGTGCTTGTTATACTAGTTCAGGTTTTTCCAGTTGTTATACTACTACTCCAGGTTTTGCCAGGTGTTTTACTTGGTCTATGAGAGTTTGATTGGATTTTTTACACTGAGGGATTTAGCCTTTTGGATTACTGAGCTTGAAATGAATTCCAATCTTATCTTTGTTTGTCATTCAAAGTCATTTGGTACCCTTCCTTCCCTAGATAACATGACCTACATTCTTCCTTTGCATTGGTCATAAAATGGTGGTATTCCAACTATCTAGTGTTTCATAACTCCACATCTATGTTTTTCTAAAATCCCTGTGGAGGTTATTATGATTCTATGCTAATTATATAGCATACAGGATGTAATTGACATCTCTATCCTCTCCTTTTTAATATCCCTTAACATCAAAATTCGACTATTCCTAATATCCTCCAAAATTTGGCATCAACAAGCAAATTATCACTCCTAAAATGAATGGGCCCAGGTGATAGGGAGAGTTAAGCCTAGGTTTAGCATTAACCAAATTGAAGGTAAATGGTATTGGATGTAACAATTAAGTAGGCATTGGCTTATTATGGCACTTATATTGGGCCTCCCGTAGATCTGAATTATCTTCCTACAGGACTTGGATTTTACATGACCTACAGGACTTTGATTAACAAGACCTAGATGACTTTGATTTTACAACAACATCATATACAGTGTGACAGAGTTGCTCATATCTTCCTCTTTCCTCGATTAAGTGATGTGAACTTTACGTTAGTTGCCACCAATTTCACATTGGCAGAACATTTAGACACTGAGCTACTTAAAAGGAGACTTGGCTACTGGCAATAATCAAACACATGATTATTGTAAGTGTGCAGAAACAAGAAGCCCGAGTTTCTTTCTCAAGTAGGTTTTAAACCTAAGTATTTAATTTCTAATCTATGACATTGTTCTCTTGAATCCAGTCAATCTAGTTGTTGATGTTTATGAATAGCATCACAATGACAAATGTTGATGTTTATGAATAACATCACAGTGACAAACTTATTGTACAATAAATTATACACGCTCTATGATAGATGGTTGCCAAAAATATTTGGGAAGACATGGTAATTTTGCAAGTTCTTTGGTTGTTGAGGGTAGCCTTAAATTTTGCAAGTTGTTTGGTTGCTGAGGGTAGTCTTAGCTGTGTTCTTTAACCTAGTTGTAAAGTGCACTGCCTAGAACTATTGATAACATTCATCTCCTCAACTCAAATCAAATGAGAGAACTGTAAGAACACTAAAATAAAGACTTAGAAGTGCAAATAAGAACACTAAAATAAAGACTCATAAATGAAAATAAAAGTGTCAGAAAACTGAAATAAAGACTAATAAATTAAAACAAAATTGTAAGAAAATTGTGATGTAATTATAAAAACTAACCTGAATATACTGTGAAATGTTCTGTGGTGTGTTCTGTGATGGTTTGTCTCCAGGGCTGGTGAATAGTTTGAATGTAAAACATGTAACCTCAGCAGTGGTTGAACTTCTTTTATAGTTTTTTGTAGTTAAATTTAATCGGTGACAATGATGGACATGGATTGCAATGGCTTCATTTTGCATGTGTGATCAGGATTGAATTTGATGTGATCTAATGGATGGGAATTTGTTGTTGTTGATCCATGTGCTTTAATCTGTTTTAATTGGAAATAGAATAGGTTGAATGTCATTTATTGAATTTATTGGGTGGATGCCATTTATTGTACACATTGGGTTTAAATGTTGTTATTGGGTGGGTGCCATTTATTGAATACAATGGGTTTAAATGTTGAATAACACAGCAGTTATGGCTGACATACATTTCCTTTTATTATGTGCGGGTATTGATATTTATACTTCTTGAATTGACCATTTTGGAAGGAAAAATGGTTTTATGAATTTTCTAGTTGACACAAAAGGATTAGTACTCTTAATACTTATTAAACTATTTATGGACAGTTGTGGACCCAGTCAATGACTTGGGAAATTTTGGACTTAATTTAATATATATTTGGACTTCAAGTTAGTTCTTTTTGTTTAATTATTGGTTGCATAAATGTCTATTTTTAGTGGGTTGATGGAACCAGTACTATAACAATCACTGGTTGCTGCACAACATTAAACATCTCTCCCCTACCGCAATTGTCAATCAATCTTTAGTGTGAATTGATAAAATGTTCAGATATCATTGTGACACATCTTGTACCCCAAGAGTACTGAACATTATAATATATAAACAAAAGCCATCTCCATGCTTCACAAAGTGGCAAAGGAAGGGGAAAATGTTCAAATAGAAGTCATCTCCATGCTTCCCAAAGTGGCAAAGGAAGGGGAAAATGTTCAAATATCATTGTGGCACATAAGGATGTTCAGAAACCATTGGAGCACATAGTGTGCCGAATGAGTATTGATATTAATTCATGAATAAATAAGGATCATAATTTATAATTATTTCCCATTTAAAATAATAATTTACTAGTCCCATAATAGAATAGAAACATTGTTTGGGTTACTGGGTAATGATTTAAACCATATTTGTATACATACTCTATAGTAACAAACTAAACAGAAATCACACAAATCAAATGCAGCATTCTCCAGCCCCAAAAAAACGTTTTGAGGACTTGGGTAGAATTCAATCTTACTTTAAACTGGATATCCAACCCCAGCTTAATCAAATCTTCAACAACTACCTGAGCAGCAGCGTTCTCTGCTTCCTTTTTACATCTAAATCCACGAGGCAAATCATATTCTGCGTCATTTACCGTGACACTGCACGCACTTGAATTGGGGAAGAAGGTATTAGCCTTCATCTATGGGCAGTGGGAAATCATTTTTGAATGCAGATTAGAGGAGTAGAGACAGAAAAAGTCTTTGTCATTTCCCCTAGTTCACAACACCATAAATGAAGGCAAAGACCATATGCCCCAGATCAAAAGAATTCCCAAGAGCTGAGCTGCCATATTCAAACAGAGTATACGGTCGCTCACAAATCAAGTAGTTGTGTTCAAAATTTCAGAGTATACGGACTTATGTTTGGCCAATGTCGTCCTCGCCCCCCTCATTATGTCTCATCGTCCTCATTACATTTGCGGAACCTGTAGTTGTGGCTTTGTCTCAATTATTATGCCCTCAATATTCTACGTGTCAGAGAAGGCGGACAAATATTATTTACAGCATACTCTAAAGCGCATTATTTAATGGTGGTTCACATACAAATATTATTTACTGGTGGTTCACAGATTTATCTGTTGGATGGCAGGAGTTTTTCACCCCATAACGACAATAAAGCATGACTAAAAGTGTCAGTTGATGTGGTGCTTAATAAATGCACAGACGGTGGAACTGCGACTCTGGTAGGCTTTGGAATCTTTGTTCGAGGATATGCCTTGTCTGCTTTCCATTTTTTTTTAAATAATGTTCCTTGGACTTCCTGCTCCACCAAATGATGAAACATTTATGTGTTCAAGAAAACTATTTTATGTCAATATTATTATTAGAGAGAGATGTCTAATGTTGTGCTGCGATTACTAATTGTTATAGTACTAATCACATCAACCCACCAAAAATAGATATATATATACAACCAATAATTAAACAAAAAGAAGTACTTTTAAGTCCAAATATATATTAAATTATGTCTAAAATTTCCAAGTCATTAACTGGGCCCACAATTGTCCATAAATAGTTTAATAACTATTAAGAGTACAAATCCTATTGTCTCAACTACAAAACTCATAAAACCATTTATCCTTCCAAAATGGTCAATTCAAGAAGTACAAAAAGGCAGTGGTTTCATCCCCTCTGATCACCCATGATGGTGTGTATAGAAGTAAATATCCATACCTGCACATAATAAAAGGAAATGTATGTCAACCATAATTGTTGCATTATTCAACATTTAAACTCATTGTGTTCAATAAATGACACACACCCAATAACAACATTTAAACTCTCTGTGTACAATAAATGGCACCCACCTAATAAATTCAATAAATGACATTCAACCTATTCTATTTCCCATTAAAACAGATCAAAGCATCGACAAAAACAAATTCCCAGCCCTTGGATCACATCAAATTAAATCCTGATCACACATGCAAAATGAAGTCATTGCAATCCATGTCCATCATTGTCACCAATTAAATTCAACTGCAAAAAACTATAAAAGAAGTTCAACCACTGTTGAGGTTACATATTTCACATTCAAACTATTCACCAGCCCTGGAGACAAACCATCACAGAACACACCACAAAACATTCCACAGTATATTCAGGTGAGTTTTTTCAATTACAACACAATTTTCTTACAATGTTGTTTTAATTTATGAGTCTTTATTTCAGTTTTCTGTCACTTTTATTTTCATTTTCGAGTCTTTATTCCAGTGTTCTTATTTTCACTTCTAAATCTTTATTTCAGTTTTCTTACAATTCTCTCCTTTGATTTGAGTAGAGGACATGAATGTTATCAGTAATTCTAGGCTGTGCACTTTACAACTAGGTCTGCTAAGACAATGAGGTCCAAGAACAGAGCCAAGGCTACCCTCAGCAACCAAACAACTTGCAAAATTTAAGGCTACCCTCAGCAACCAAAGAACTTGCAAAATTACTGTGTCTTCCCAAATATTTTTGGCAACCATCTATCATAGAGCATGTATAATTTATTGTACAATAAGTTTGTCACAGTGATGCTATTCATAAACCTCAACAACTCAATTCTCTGTTAGTTTGAACATACACAACAACAAAAATAACAAACAAAATGTATAACAAAATTTACATATACATCAACAAAATTAACAAAGATTGTAGTTGAATGCAAAGCTAAAGACAACAAAGACCCAGAAGATATCGACTTATATCATAGCTATAAATTAAAGAGTCATCTGTGGGTGAAACGAAAAATAGTAGATTAATTGCATGTGAAAAGGATTCAAGAGAACAATGTCATAGATTAGAAATTAAAGAGGCATATGTGGGTGCAACGGAAAATAAGAGATAGTAGATTGACTACATGTGAAAAGGATTCAAGAGAACAATGTCATAGATTAAAAATTAAAGACTTAGGTTTAAAAACTATTTGAGAAAGAAACCTGGGCTTCTTGTCTCTGCGCACTTACAATAATCATGTGTTTGATTGTTGCTAGCAACCAAGTCTTCTTTTACGTAGCTCAGTCTCTAAATGTTCTGCCAACGTGAAATTGGTGGCAGCTCATGTAAATCTCACATCACTTAATCGGGGAAACAAGAAGATATTAAAAACGAGAGGGATACAGATGTTAATTACATCATGTATGCTATATAATTAGCATAGAATCATAATAACCTCCACAGGGATTTTAGAAAAACATAGATGTGGAGTTATGAAACACTAGATAGTTACGTTTCAGGTTCAATAGTTTTTTAGTAGCCAAAGCACACTCACCAGAAGAACAAAATAACATTTGTTTTAAAGTTTTGATTCCATTAATAGCAATGCTTCCATTTCAAGAAGGCAGTGAAGAGCTTGCAAATTAATGTCTCCTAAACTTTTAGGTGAAGAAAATTCTCATCCAAATCCACAATCACCAAAACCATTTCTAAATGCAACGACTAATTATCCTCTGGAATCTAGAATGCAGTGGGTTTTATGGTGAATGGAACTGCAAAGTAGAAATATGCAAAGGGGGTTGGACACATCTCAGAGAAAATTAGATTTCTAAATGCTTGTCTGCATGTGAGCCATATTCTTTACACTTCAATCTTACAAAGTTGCAAAGTGAAAGAATTATAAATCAGAGAAACTACTCAAAAACAAAACATAAGAAAACCATTCACAATATTTAAGGAACTACATCATTTGTGTAAAAAATTGTATCATTAAGTGAGCCTGCAGAAAATATCCCAGTAGTTGAGCATAGAAGCTGTATCATTTGAACTTGAAGTCTACCTATATTTCTGAATTAGCCGAGCATAGGAATCAAAGATGACAAGACAGAAAATAAGAAAAGGGTAACAGAAGAGAAGGCATTCAGAAACCTTGGGCATGAACACACTAATATAAGCTTAAAATAACGTTATTTCTTCCTTATGAAGGAGCTATATATCATACTTTTATTAACCATACTAATTCTGGACACTTTTTTATCCTTATTTGTGCCTAAGTAAGACCTCTCAAGACTATAAACTGTTATAAATTGTTATAAATGGGAAGAAATGATGTTACCAGATTGAACATTATTTTCAATCTTAAAAATTTGCAAAGAAAGAATTATAAATAAGAGAAACTACTGAAATAATCAAAAGGTGTCATGATGCTATCTTAAAATTGGTTTTGCATGTAGTCAACTGAAAATGAAACATGTCCATTTTGATTTGTAACACCAAACAGCAGGAAACAATACTAGCTTTTATAAACAAGTTATCAAAATAGTCATTGTATTTTAAGTGTAAAAACAGGTTTTAAAACAGTCATTGTATTTTAAGTGTAAAAACAAGTTATCAAAACAATAATCAGTGATATATTTAAAGATGTAAAACTAATTACATCTGTAGATTTTTTTTTTTTAAGAGTTGTATGAAAATATCTTAAGATGCTACTAACATACATGTTGATGATTCCTGTAATAAAGCAGAGATATGTTTGGCTTCTATGAAAGAATTATTTTCAATTATTCTTAACTAGATGCATGCAATAATTCTGTAGATAGTTGCATCCATGGCAAGAGTCATTTATGTAGCTCGTACAAGGAGAAGTGGTAGAAGAGTGACCAGGGGTGCGCAGCTGCGATGAACTTCATCGGATGAAGAAAGGACAAGTGATGTCAATGTCAAAAATTCTCCAAGCAATGTTGTTGAGGATGACCATGTGGTTGAAGCTGATGTTGTCAGACCATCACTCACAGAGTCATCATCAACCACAGTCCAAGGGGCAACTTCAACTAAAAATATCAGTGCTATAAGAGGTTGGAAAAAAAAAAGAAATGTTAGCTGCAATTGACGACATAGAGTTCAATGGATATTCTGTTCGGGCATCTGCAAAGAAACATAGTATTCCTCCCTCACTCATACATTATTGGATAAATGGGCTCACTCACACCAAACGTAGAGGGCATGTTACAGTTATGAATGAAGAGGAGGCCGAGGTGGTTGAGTGGTGTAAATAAATGGCCCAATTGAGACATGGGCTAGAGTTGATACAACTCAAATCCACAGTTGCTCAAATCTGTCAAGGGAGGCCAAAACCATTCAAAGATGGGTTTCCTAGTAAATCTTGGTGGTTTGGATTTTAAAAAAGGTATCCAGACCTTGTATTGCATATATTTGAGGGCCTTGACAGAGACAGAACATTAAATTTGTGCCCTGCAGTTGTATGTAAGTTCTATGACACTCTTTCTAGTGCATACGATAAACATTCTTATGGTGCAGACCATATATGGAACTGTGATGAAACAAATTTATAGGCGAGAAGGAATTGTGGCATGAAGGTAATTTCCAAGAGAGGGAGCTGAAACGTGCCAAAGATTTTGCCTAAAAGCAGGGAGTGGATAACCATTTTATGTTGTGTCAATGGAATTGGTGCTTCAATCCCAGGATTTTATCTATTCAAAAGTAAAAATATGGGTGTTATATATTTTTGGTTGTAATCACATTATGATGTGGATTTTTGGATGGACTATGTGTTTGGACTTCTACATCTTAATATATCTCAGATTTCCTTTCTACTACACTAAGTAGAATTTAAATGTTTTCATCATACTTCACAAACCATATCTCACATATCTATCCACACACAATATGCTACAAAGCATATCTCTTTATACTAGTTATGTTAGTTATTCTTAACTGTATGTTGTTAGTTTTTCCTGAACACATAGGATGACATCACTACACACTACATAACTCAATTAACAACACAGAACAAACATTGAATACTTTTAATTACCCTAACAATAACTTGAACATATTTAAAAGGTTAAATAGGAAAATAAACATGGCTGAAAATTGAACTTCAAAACTAATGAGAGAAAACCTGGACACCCATAGCAGTAGTAGTGGATGAAACCTATTCCAAATGAAAAGTATGTATATAGCTCTCTGTTACATGTAACACTATGCCATAAATGTTTGCAAAAAAAATAATGTCAGCATACAAAATGGTAACATATAACCCTACAATACACTCTGTTAATTAAAATATTCCACACTCTATCACATTGTCCACCAATGACCTTGCCCGAATCAAGAAGATTACACTTCAACATTATTGATGAGTTAATATTTGAAAATACATTGTAAAAAATCATTTGGTAACTCCACAAGAAGAAGGTACATGTAAGAGATACTTCCAAGGAGTTCATCTCAAAGACTTTTTCCTAGATTTTTTGATGTGGAAAAGGTCTATAAAATAATAATTAAAAATGTTTCTCAATCTTCACTCAATAAAAGCCTTGAAATCATTCATGATAGAAGAAGCATATTCCTTGACTCTTACAAGCAACCAAACCCTATAGTAGGCATGAATTCATGGAAGAGAAATCTATACAAGGCATTGGATTTCTCAGCGATCCAAGGAGCCTCGCATGACAAAAATTCCAGGATGTGTTCGAAGAGCATGAATTAAAATACAACCCTGAAAATGTAGTGAGAAACATGTTTCCCTTCATGAGAAGAATTTAGAATGTGGTTCAATAACCTTGATTATAGTGGCATCAAGACTTGTAATTATTTTAGATATGCATTCATGGAACAATAGGATGTAAAAAAAGGTGGAATACTTCTAACTAATGAACTCCATGAAATAAAGAAAAAAGAGAATGGAATAGTAAGGGAGTTCAATTTCAGATTCCAAAGTTCTTGGATAAGCTACCACAATATATAAAGCCAAAGAACAAAGCTATTTTTTTGTACCACAAAAATGCTTTCAAGGAGAATTTCATTTTTTCTTAAGAGATGAGTCCTCAAGTACCCTTAAGGCAGTTCAAGATATTTTTTCAGCATAAAAAATCACAACATATAACCCTACAATAAACTCTGTTAATTAAAATATTCCATACTCTATCACATTGTCCACTCAATTCTCTGCCAAAATCATATCATATCAATTCAGACTAACGTTGGCTAAGCCTTTAAACTTGAAGGCTACGAACAAATAAATAACATGACCTTGAAGATCAATGCACCAATGCACCAATGACCTTGCCCTAATCAAGAATATTACACTTCAACATTATTGATGAGTTAATCTTTGAAGATACGTCATAAAAACTCATTTGTAACTCCACAAGAAGAAGGTACATGTAAGAGATACTTCCAAGGAGTTCATCTCAAAGAATTTTTCCTAGATTTGTCAATTTGGAAAAGTTTTATAAAATAATAAATAAAAATGTTTCTCAATCTTCACTCAAGAAAAGCCTTGAAATCCTTCATGATAGAAGAAACCTATTCCTTGACTCTTACAATAAACCAAACCCTATACTAGGCATGACTTCATGGAAGAGAAATATGTATAAGGCATTCAATTTCTCAGCTATCCAAGGAGCCTCACATGACATGCCTAAAAAATATAGTAAATGGCTTCCCAAATTTTTAGGAAACAATGTTATAACAGCTAAGGAACACATTGAAAAATTCCAGGATGTGTTCGAAGAGCATGAATTAAAAGACAACCCTGACGATGTAGTGATGAAACATTTTACCCTTTCATGAGAAGAAATTAGAATGCGGTTCTATAACCTTGATAATAGTGGCGTCAAGACTTGTAATTCTTTTAGATATGCAATCATGGAACAATATGATGTAAAAAAAGGTGGAAGACTTCTAACTAATGAACTCCATGAAATAAAGAAAAAAAGAGAATGGAACAGTAAGGGAGTTCAATTTCAGATTCCAAAGTTCTTAGATAAGCTACAACAATATATAAATCCAAAGAACAAAGCTATTTTTTTGTACCATAGTAATACTTTCAAAGAGAATTTATGTTTTACTTAAGAGATGAGTCCTCAAGTACCCTTAAGGAATTTCAAGATATTTTGTCAGCATACAAAATGGCAACATATAACCTTACAATAAACTCTGTTAATTAAAATATTCCATACTCTATCACATTGTCCACTCAATTCTCTGCTAAAATCATATCATATCAATTCAGACTAACGTTGGCTAAGACTTTAAACTTGAAGGCTACGAACAAATAAATAACATGACCTTGAAGATCAATGCACCAATGACCTTTCCTGAATCAAGAGGATTACACTTTAACATTATTCATGAGTTGATCTTTGATGATACATTGTAAAAACTCATTTTGTAACTCCACAAGAAGAAGGTACATGTAAGAGATACTTCCAAAGAGTTCATCTTAAAGACTTTTTCCTAGATTTGTCAATCTGGAAAAGGTCTATAAAATAATAATTAAAAATTTTTCTCAATCTTCTCTCAAGAAAAGCCTTGAAATCCTTCATGATAGAAGAAGCCTATTCCTTGACTCTTGCAAGAAACCAAACCCTATAGTAGGCATGACTTCATGGAAGAGAAATCTCTACAAGGCATTGAATTTCGCAGCTATCCAAGGAGCCTCACATGACATGCCTAAAAAATACAATAAATGGCTTCCCAAATTTTTAGGAAACAATGTTATAACAACTAAGGAACACATTGAAAAATTCCAGGATGTGTTGGAAGAGAATGAATTAAAAGACAACCTTGAAGATGTAGTGATGAAACATTTTCCCCTTTCATGAGAAGAAGTTAGAATTCGGTTCAATAGCCTTGATGATAGTGGCATCAAGACTTGTAATTCTTTTAAAGATGCATTCATGGAACAACAGGATGTCAAAAAAGGTGGAAGACTTCTAACTAATGAACTCCATGAAATAAATAAAAAAGAGAATGGAACAATAAGGGAGTTCAATTTCAGATTCCAAAGTTCTTGGATAAGCTACCACAATATATAAAGCCAAAGAACAAAGCTATTTTTTTATACCACAATAATGCTTTCAAAGAGAATTTATGTTTTACTTAAGAGACGACTCCTCAAGTACCCTTAAGGCAGTTCAATATATGACTAGTTAGCTAGAAGAGAACTCTATTTCCATGGGTAAAGTGGATCTATCTTGTTCTTCTAGGGCATCAACATCTAAATATGAACTAAACCGAGAACTCCAAATTCAAGAAATCTAGTTCTTGATGCCAGGCCAACCTTGACAGAAACTTTGAAGGAACTTACTACATCCCTTAACCAGCAACAAATAGTGACAAACAATAATCTCCTTCAGTTGGAAAGGACACAATCCTGAAAACTAGATAAACCCATAACAAAAAGCAAGCTTTTACACCAATATGGATATGCTTTTAACTTGAAACCAAAGTTCAAACAAGTCTCCATATTTCATAACTAGTGAAACCCATAACAGAAATCAAGCTTTTACCCCAGTATGGATAAAATTTAAACCCACAACCAAAGTTCAAATAAGTCTCAGGAAAACAAGTCTCGGGAAAGTCGATATTTCATAACAAGAGTAACCCGAAAACCTGAGAAACCCATAACAGAAAGCAACCCATAGAAAACCCATAACATAAAACCAGTAACCCATTAGCCATTACCCATTACCCATTAACCTTGCCATTCGACATAAAAAACATACCATATGCACGACCAGTTAAGACATAGAAAAACCAGTTAAAACATAGAACAAAAAAACATATAAAACATCTTAAACTCCACCGAACTCAATTAAACATGTTAAAAACAGCAAGAAGAGCTAAATTCCACTAAACAGCAAGTGAAAGTGTTAAAAAACACAGAGAAAAAGTGTTAAAAAACACAAAGCATGGTTTGTAGGATTGTGAATCCTACCAGAGGTCGTAGAAGCCACCACAACGCCGCCCCAAACCTCTTTAACGCCAACCATGGAAGAAAATACCTACGAAAAAACAACAAATTAAATTTTTACAAACCAAATTAAACAACAAAATGAATTAAATCTAGAAAACAGAGCCAAACCTTGAAGAATTCGAGCAAATAGAGCCAAACCCTAAAGAAATCAAGCAAACGGACCCAAACCATGGTGGGAAATAATGGATATCCTGGCGATCTAGCATCAGAGCAATGGCAGATGTGGCAAACAAGTTTAGGAACGGGTCGCGACATCAGCCTTCAGAAACTGACAAGCATTAAAAACAGACAGCAATTTAATGGCGGAACTGACAAACAGGAGAACGAACTGGCCGAAACAAGCAACAAACCCTGGCGAGCAACGAAGCAGGTTAACGCATGCAACAATAGCGAACAAGGCGCGCAGGTTCTTGAACCGGAAGCAACCACTACCGGCGGAGCCGAATGGCCACACTATGGGCCCGAGCAAGATTACACAGGGCATCATTGTCTATGTGATTAAACATCAAGACGAAACCCTAAATCCACGAGAATCGATTTCATTTAAGGTTCTCACCAACCAGGACATGTGGCTCTGTCGACAGGGTAGGTTTCGTACCGTCGACGTGGAGCCAGACATGTCAGCAGCTGAGGTGGAAGGGAGGGTGCATAACTTGTGGCGTCCCTCCCCTAGTCTTTCCACATAAATAGCATTAAATTATCATATCATACCTTCGCCCTTTCAAAAATTTCCTTCTCCACCCTCGTTTAAAATATTCACAGTTAACTTGTAGATTCCCAAGGATAAGAGAAATCTCATAAGTGTGACTATCTGAGAGATTTTATTAACATATATTTTGGATCTCAAACCAATTTCAGGTTTTATGCTTTTGTATATATGATGTCAAATTTTTAGCATATGAAGTGTGGCCAAATGAATGTAAATTAAGTCGAGAGAGGATCCAAGTTTTGAGTAGATATATGGCAGGGTTTCATGAAAAATTGCAGGGCTAAAGTGTTTCGAGGAGGTGGAAGATATTGCAAACAAGAGACATCCTTGTGTATGATTGGTCATTGCCACCCAAGGAACTGAACAGTAGAAGGCAGTGTGTGTCTCAATACTCTTGAAAATGTAAAATGACCTTGAATATATCAATTATGGGTTTTGGCCTAAAGGTGAGGACCTAATGGTATCTCCTCTCACTTTCATCTAAAATAAGGAATTTCTATGCAATATTGTTCCCTCCTTTGTATCAATGGTGAGGGCATTGTTTTCTTATCAGAATGTCAGTGTGGGTCAGTCTTCTTAGGACACCATTCAGGAATCTAGAGCAAGAGGAGAAGGGACGGTCTCGAAGTGTATGGGAGGAAAGGCAAAGAAAAGTGGGCTCAAAAAACCTTCAAGGCTCACTACACAATAAAAGAATTAACTCTAGGGTTTGATGTGAACCTAGACATGATTGAATCATTGTCTCGGTGAGCCCTAGTAAGTAATTTTAGCTACATCTCTCTACCATGATCATATTTTAACCTGCGTGAAGGCAACCTAGAAACCCCTAGTGCGATACATTCCAATAGTGAGAATTTTGGTGAATAAATAGATACATTTTCACTTCCTAGTGGAATCAAACCTAGAACTAATTCTTAGTAAACCTTGGGTTTTAGATAGAGGCACCATGTGGCTCCAGAGATGACATACTACATTTTGTTTGAGATCAAAGCAACAAAATTGTGAAAACCTATGGCTTATGATGTATGGTTCCCTTTAGAGCTCTAGTCTAAGAAGGTTTTTATTAATATTGCAAATTCCCTTAGTATGTTTTTGTTTCTTGAGGAGGTATCCCTATTTGCAATTGATAAGAGGATGGCATGGGTTTTGGTGAAAATGGATGTCTCAGAGGGTCTCCCAAGGGAGTTGAAAATCCTGTGGAGAGAGAAATTCATACTCCAAACCCTTAGTTATTGCAAAACCCCCTTTAGATGTTTGAACTATAGACGAGTGGGGAATTTGGTTAGTAATTATGTTGCTCCTCATCAAGGGCTTTAGACCCAAAATATTTGTCATGGATTGAAGAAGTGTGGAGGCTGCAATATTAGGGTCTTTATTATAGAACAATCGGAAATCCAAAAGCCCTCTTCCCCTATCTAAGGTGTCACAAAGGCTAAGTGATTGAGCCCTATGTCCAAAGTGGCCTTGAAAGCTAGTGCTAGTGGAATAACAGGGATTTATAAGTTTCATGTTCCTATATTTAACTCTCGAGACTCAATTGTTTTGGCAAAGGATGAGGACTTGGAAGGCGGAAAAAAGGTCATAGAGGGCGATAATAGAAAAAATAGGGTAACAATGCTTCCATCTCAGTATTAAGTTGTTAATGATGTCGAGAAAGACTTGGAGGTTGGTAGATTAGACCTAGATATCGACGATTCGAACTGCCTTGGTTAAGCACAAATTGTGAAACCCTTTTTTGGGAGTGAAAAAACAACAAGTAAGCTCTTCTCTTATTCCAAGTCTCTCATACAAATGGCATGAAGATTCTTTTTTGATTGATCAAATAGAACAAAATGCATCCTTCACATCCATTTTGAATTCAAATAGATTTGAAAATCATTCCTGAAATTCTTCCATTTTCTCTTTAGGGTATGGACCTTGTTCTGTATAAGGGCCATGTAGTAAGCTCCCTATGTACTTGGGAGTTTGTAAAAAAACTATTCCTTGCCAAAACCCTATACTAAGAAATAATGGTTTCCCTATAACTACTCTTTTTAAGACCAGTATCACCATAACCTCTTCGGTTAAGAAAGACTTCTTGGTGGAGTCTAATATATGTTCAAAGTCCTTTTTTTTTATAAATCTTGGGAATAATCCCACCTAGATGCCACTTCCTCCTCTTGTGTCCCAAAACGCCTGCTCCATAATCTCTTTAGATCATGTTTTGCAATCCTTAGTTCCTTCCTACAAGGATGTTCTAAATATGACTCCCATATATGTTTTATTTGGGTTTAACCCTATTAATCATATTTTGAAGGACCCTTTCTATTTGGCAAGAGAAGGAACCACTCAAGGGGCCATCCATGTAGGGTGTTAATGGGTCAAATATACTGCCAACAATAAGGGGAATCTCCCCGGTGTGAAGTCCCAATTAAACCTCATGTCATTTGGGATAGGACCCCCATGTGAAATGTGGGCTCGACTGCCCCCATGTTGGTTTTACTCTTGGTTGTTCAAATGCAGAGATGCTAGCATGAGAGAAAGCGTGAGATGACTAGAGAATGAGGACGAAATCAACCCATAATTGATAAACTAGGGGATAAAAGTACAAGAACATAGCAACAAAACAATAAGGAAAGTACACCTCAAGAGAACTTAGTTAGATGATACTATCTAAAACATACAAGGAAGAAAGTACCAGAGTTCAACTGCAAATTAGTTCACAACTAGTTACTAGCATTAGTGGGGAATTATAAAGCAAATATTCAAATCAATCATATAATCAATAGCCACGAATTAGTTAAACAACACAAATCTAATATGACAGCACTCATGTAGACTTAATTGGAGTATCAATTATCCATTACAACCAACAAAGGAATGCATGGGAATCCATGTCAAAAACATGAATAAATTCTCATTAATTATGTTGCAATTCCAAGTACATATGCCACAAGCTCATCAAAATCCATTAGTGAAATGAGGGCTGCTCATATCACCTCCAAGGTAAAACCCTAACCTCACCACCACTCATCCTAAAAGCTAAAAAGAGCGAGAATGTTTTCATCTCCCTAAGCACAAGCATCTATCTAAATGCTAGCGTAACTCAAGTGCTAAAAGTCCCCTCAATATTTATAGGTATGGGGATATATTTATAAAGATGGGAGGTGACCTTTTGCCTTCCCCAGAAATATTTCTATTCTATTGGACTCCTACGTGACATTTAGAAATTTACATTTTCATAAATATTGCAAAAAAATATTTTCCATATAATAATGAGTTGCAATTTGTAACATATTTGCATGATGAATGGGGTTCCAATGCTGGATTTCAATAGGATTTAATGGCAACATAAAAATCAGAAATCCAAATGTGAAAGTAAAGGTGAAATATGTGACTGAAGACCCCATCAAGCACTTTGTAAGCATTTTGAAGGATGTGCACCAAATTTACCATATCTGTGAACTCCAATATTCATTGTTGGAGTTGCTAGTCCTACTTCCTTTTGAAAGTTTGCAACTTCCATGCTTCTCGGTTTTCATTTTATGGATAGAGAATTAAGTTATGATGATGACAATATCCCATCCTAAAGCTCCACCAAATGGATGCCCAACATATTTCGAATATGTTATCCACCTAAGGGCACTGGAATTATACTTAATAAAGCCACCAGTCTGCACAATAAAGTTTCTAGTAATCAAAATTTCATACAAACCAATCAGAAAATAAAGGTCCCCATTACCTTTTTCCCTAACCCATGATAATAAAACAGATGAAAACCACAAACCAAGCATAACTGGAAGAGATCGATGTAGAAATGAAAATAAAATTCCCAAAATAATAACAACTTTGTGGAACCGAAGATCACCAGTTATTTCTTCATGTATAAGCCGGAAATCAAAGAGGATCCTACATGATAAGAAGGCACATTTTAACAATAGTAATACACCTAGAAGGAATTTTTGTTTTTTATTCTATGCCACCAGCTCTTCTTCCTACCATAGCGTCTTTCATTACAACTCCCAATTTCTTATCCTTTAGATCATTCATACAATAGGTTCATATATGAGTTGAAAAAATCATGTTTTCCAGGTTACTGAACATGTGTTCTTGGTAGTTGGATCAGAAATAATTTTGTGCCTTAGAGCCTCTCCATTATATTTCTTTCATCCATTCCAAACTTTGAAGCTTACATATTGCAAAATGTACAAAGGTAAATGTCCACCCCTGCAGACCTACCGAGAATGTAACTTTTATCCTCTTTAGCAATCACTAAGGAGAAGGTATTCATAAATAACTATAATTACATCTTCATTTTCAATGACATGTGAGAAAGTTAGGTGGGATTTCTCTCCAATGACCTGAACCTCAAGAAATGAATTTCTGAAATGATCCTTGGAATTTGTAGCCCAAGTGAGGGATTTCTCCTACCTCTAATAATGATTTTTACTCCGTGAACTAATCTTGGTGCTAATTTATTAGTTTCCTCGAGAGAATTACATCTAATTCCACTATTGAGTGTTGTCAGGACTTTTATATTGATTGTTATGATCAATTTTCCTTTTAATGTATTCATAAGAGATGGAATATGTGCACAAGAACAATTGTATAGGTAGAGATTGGTCCAATTACCATTCATTAAAAATATCAAAGAAATTATGCTACTATGGAACCTTTGTTGTAACAACAACCTTCGCTTCTAAGCATTCAACACACAAGATTTTAAGGAAATCTCATACACATTCTCTGGCAAGCCATTGGATGATAGAATACACTCTAATTGAGCCTTCACAAGAGTCTATCTACTCTCATCGAATGGCTTCCACCTTGAGAAAGTTGAAGTTGAAATGCAGAAGGGTGAAATATGTGGATTAATTTTATCTAACTTCAACACCACAATTACAATGAACTCATAACAAGAGAAATATTTATATGCAATTTAACTAAACTTCGGCATAATCCTCCAATGAGAGAATTAACTATGTTAAAATTCCAAATACCAAAATCAGGGTGCTCCAACAAGCATTGTATATTCTTAACATTTCCCAGGATATCAGAGTTAGGTTGTAATGTAGTCCTCTTAATGATCACCATCACGTCTTTAACATCGATGGTGTCATTAACTTCCTTACTGGGAAAGGTCTATTGTGACTGTTGAGAGGGAAAGGTTGTAGATTGAGAAAAGAAGTTGTGATGAAGGGAAGGTTGTAATATGATGGTGAAATTGATAAACAATGGACATGATGTGATTGATGATGGGGGTCTTAAAATGGTGAAGGAAGGTGAACTGAAACCTAGTGTATGACTGGTGATAAATGGTAGGTCATATGTCATATATTAGGATACAAATTGTGATCAGTTGCAAATGAAAATGCGACTAAAGGGGAATCACAATATGGAGTCAAATTGCAATGAGGTGAGTTCATATGTGGTTAAGGAAAAGAGGGAAGTCAAAGATTGAAAATGTGATTTGAATAGATATACTTCAATTGGATAAGTTACAAATCACACTTTCATATTGCAAATACAAGGGATAAGAATCTTATTGTCTAATGTGGTAGCGATCCGCAACAAGGGAAATCAGATAATTTCAATTTACAGGCACAAGTCACTATTTCGATATGTGACGAGTCGCAAATCAATACAATGGATAATTATCAACCTCCCTGTCATGTGATTGTTCACCAAAATATAGCCTCTCTTCATATGCAACAAATAAATCATTTTCCAATGCTGCAAGCTTTTATTTTAGGACATTGACATCAAAATTGGTGCTTTCAGACTCCATTGTCTTTGATTGAAGTTTAGGTTCAACACATACAATTTAATTCTTCATCTTGCACAAATTAAAAGCCTTTGATTCTCGTCTTTTATCAACAGAATATTCACGCTTATACATATCGTGCTGAAATAAAGTGGTATGCTCACGCAAAAGCTTAGTTTCATGGAAAATGTTTTCTTTCTCGACCTCAAGTTTGATTTTAAACTGAAAACTATTATGAAGCTTGGATTTAATTTCTTTTAAATTTAGTTTTGTTTTATCAAAATCCTTTCACAAACTCTTTTTCTCCCTTACTACAACAAAAGTAGCTAATTTTGTTGCTTCCTTCTATAGATGTGATACTTTAGTCATCAGTTGTATCCTCTTAGTATTGTGAAAATTCTTGCATTCTTCAAGTGCAACTTTTTCATTTTCTAGAGCTAATTTTAGTTCTTCCAACATTTGTGGTTGATGATGAATATGGTCTACTGCTACCACCTTTTTTACTTCTACATCCTCAAGTTTCTTCCTCAAGGAAGAAAACACATTTTCATGGTTGCTCACAAGAATATTATGTTCTTCTATGCTCTTGGTAAATGATTTCTATGACTCCTCCAATATCTCTAATCATACGAAGCATAGTATATGAGTTCAATCAAAATGACGTGATCTCGTTGTTAATTCTTCATTAAACCTATGAGTTACATTTATACTTCAAGATATCAGTTATGATTACATAACTGAATATAATTGTAACTAACCTAACTAAATTCCTAACTGTACAACAATCCCATAGGAATCAGCTCCCGTAGGATTACAACATTTCTCCCCTTAATTTGAAGGCACACCTGACATGCCAAGTAAAGATCTAAATTTTTTGATTTTTTCACGCCCTAATTTTTTGGTAAAAATATCTACAATTTGTTTTGAATTTGGACAATGTGCCAGATGAATTGTTTTGGCCTCTGCATGCTGTCGAATCAAATGATACTTGGTGTTGATATGTTTGGTTCAATCATGAAACTTTGGATTCCTGGCCAATTGAATTGCAGAAAAGCTGCCGACAAATAGAGGAGTTGAAACTTTTGTTTCTCCTGCAAATATTCGAGTATTTTCTGAAGCCAAATGATTTCCTTAGTGGCTTGAGATGTTGCAACATATTTAGCTTCGGTGGTAGAATCAACAGGAACATATTGCTTGCGCGATCTCCAAATGATGGTTGTTGATCCAATATTCATCGAATATCGAATATCACCTTCAATTCCAAGATAATAATGAAGTAAACCTAAATCTGTCATATCGAAAACCTTTTTCAATTCCTTCTTTATAGATGATATATATTTATCATTGTTTCCCGTGATCATCAAATCATCAACATATACAACTGATCTTCCAACTTTCTTAACGAAAAGAGTTGCATCATCTAGGTCAAAATGTTTATAGTTTAATTTAATAAGATGTTCAGCTAGCTTCTCATACCATGATCGTAGCGCTTGTTTCAAGTCATACAAAGACTTTATTAGTTTGCAAACCTTTTGTTCTTTCCCTTTAACAAAAAAAACCTTATGGTTGAAACATGTAAACATCTTCTTTCAAATCTCCATTTAAAAAGGTAGTTTTGGCATCCATATGATGAATTTTCCATTCTTTCCGAGCTGTAATAGAAAACAAATATCTTATAGTGCCCCATTTAGCCATAGGAGCAAAATTTTATGTATAGTCGATACCCTCTTTTTGTGCATATCCCTTTTCTACAAGTCTTGCTTTGTGTTTGTCTAGTGAACCATAAGCTTTATACTTAGTTTTATAAATCCATTTGCAACCAATAGGTTTGATGCCAGCAGGAGGATCCACTAACGTCCATGTGCCATTTTTTATGAGAGCATCATATTCCTTTTGTATTGCATCTTTCCAATGATCATAACTAGCATCTTATTCAAAGCAATTAGGTTCACAATCCACAGAAAAATTAAATTCACAATGAGAATAGTTACCTGATGAACTTTCAGTCTTAAGCTCATCATATTTCTTTAGAAAAGTTCGAATACGAGTTGACATTCGCAAATATTGTGGAGGAAGTTGTTCAGGAAGTTTCACATCTTCTTCATTTGTCTCAGGTCTTGCCATTTCTATCATTGTTTCTGTAGAAACACTTGCATCAACCAATTTCTCATCAGCAATAGAATTATCATCATTAACCAATTTATCATCATTGAGAGAAGGAAACTCCACAGACTTATCTAAAATAGGAATTCCCCCTTCAGGATGGGGAAGTATATTATCTGATTCTGAATAAAAATTTTGAGGCACACACTTTTCCAACTAATTAAGTTGTCTATCAATAGTGAGGGAATATTTATTAGTTTCAAGAAAAATTGCATCTCTAGAAAAAAATAAACTTATTGTTCTCTTCATCATACAATCGGTGCGCCTTAGAAGTCACGGAATACCCTAAAAATTTACACTTTTTGCTTCATTCACTCAACTTATTCAGCTGATGTTTAGGAATTAAAGCATAACATTGAGAACCGAAAATTCAGAAATGTTTTACAACAAGAAGATGATTATACCACATTTCATATGAAGTTATGTTGTTAATGACAGAGGAAGAGCATCGATTTCTGAAGTATGTTGCACAGAGCATTGATTCTCCCCAAAACATCACTTTTACATTCTTAAAAAACATCATTGACCTTACCATATTAAGAAATGTTTTCTTCATTCGTTCAGCAACACTGTTTGATGTGGATTATATGGTATTGTGGTCTGGTGTTTGATGTCATTCTCTTGTAAATATGTTTCAAAAACATGTGAAGTATATTCTCCTCCATTATCAGTTCTTATAGTACCAATAGTAAGTTGTGGTTCATTTGTTATCAAGAGATGAAATTTCTTAAATATATCAAAAGCTTGTGATTTTTCTTTAAGAAGATATACCCAACACATCCTCGAATAATCATCAATAAAATTTAGTATGTATTTATTTCCATTTACAGTTGGTACGGGCATAGGTCCACATAAATCAAAGTGTATTAGGCTTAATTTCCTTATAGCTCTAGAATTAGAATTCTGAAAAGACTATTTGTGATGCTTGCCCAGTATACAAGCATTACATGGGGTCAATTTTCTGGGAGCTATTGGAAGTCCTTTAATCCCCTTTTGTTTCATAATTCTAATACTTTCATAATTAAAATTTCTTTGTTTATCATTATGTTGTCTATCTCCCTGAATATTTCTACCCCCCCTGCCTCTATAGTTCTTCCTACCTCGAACTCTATTGCCTCTATAATTCTTCCTACCTCAACCTCTATTACCCTTAGTATTTCTGACAGATTCTTCTTGAGGTTTTTGGTCTTTTTGAGCAAGACATAGGGTTTCAGTATGAGAATTATGGGATGTTTATTTCTTGCCAAAATCCTTCTATCTTTCTGTAATTTTCCCTAGTAATTTGTCAAAATCTAAATCTTTTAACTGCTCACTAGCTTGGAGAGATTCCAAGTAGTGTGAATAGCTAGGGTAAAGAGATTTTATAAAGGCAGTAAATAGCAAATGAACATTAACTCTAGTAGATTCAATTTCATGATTGATGTCTTTAATTTCAGAGGCAAGTTTTAAAGGATCCTTATCACTCATTTCCATATTAAATAACTTCAACAATAACTAAATTATCTCCAATTCGGAATGTGAATCATAAATCTCTTTTAGTTTTTTTATGGCATCATAAGTTTCTTTACTCCGAGCAATGTATATGCTTACCTCTTCTAAGACTAAAGTGGAGATTAAGGCATAGGCCTTCATATCCTTACTTTTCCATATTGCTAGTTTTTTCCGCTCATCAGGGTGCTCTGGGGGTGCTCTGTTGCATTCCCTCCTTCTCCTTCACAAACTCCATCTGATAAATCATTAACGATAAAAGAATTTTTAACTTTCCTAAACTATTCCTCATAATTTTATTTTCTAGAAAGGACCACTCCAATTAAATACACCAGGGAGTTCATATTAAAAAAAAAAAAAAATTTAAATCACTGGTACCCTTAAAAAAAAGCTTATGTTTTAATCACTTCCAAACACAAATTCCTCTTAAAATATACTTCGTTCTTAAAAAAAATACTTTGTTTAATTTTGCAGATTCGGTAGTGGTTAAAGGCACAAGTTTCTCATTTAAAAAAAAAAAAAAAAACTTTGTTTTAACCACTACCACTGGCACAGAATTTTTTTTTTTTAATTTACAGATTCAGCAATCAGCAATTGGCACTTTTGTAGCTCCAGAAACACAAAGTTCTCCAAAAAAGGATTGTTTTCAACTTGCTGGTTCAATCACAACCATTCCTCGGTTCAACGCTCCGTTGGAGGTTATGTTGGTCCCACCAAAAAACTACCAAACACCGTTTATAGAGTTTGTCTCCCACTGGAGGTTATGTTGGTCCACTAAAATCAAACAAAATGTGCTGATAGGGTTTTCCTTTCGCTAATGGTCCACCAATTCCGCACCGGCCTCCAACTGGTTGGTTTTACCTCTACATTCGACAAACAAAAAAAAACAGGTTTTTGTTTGCTCAATTGCTGGCAAGGATTCAATGTTGAAAAACACGGTCTGTGTTCCCACAACGAGCACTTTAGGTTCCTCCACATCGATGGTGAGCAGGGATGGTAACTTCGCACAGATTACAGGGGTTCTCTCGCACTAGCCTCCAAACACTACAGATCACATCCATTACATGACTCACGTCGGGTTCACCAGGAGTCATCCTGCAGCAAATCATACAGTGTTTTTGGAGGATATGTGTTGCTGCCACACGCCTATTCTCCTCACTCTGATACCACAGTTCAATCAAAATGATGTGATCTCGCTGTTAATTCTTCATTAAACCTCTGAGTTACATTTATACTTCAAGAAATCAGTTATGGCTAAATAACTGAATATAACTGTAACTAACCTAACTAAATTCCTATCTATACAACAATCCCGTAGGAATCAGCTCCCGTAGGATTACAACAATAAGCACACTAACATATCTTGCAACTATTATTCTGTTGAAAACAGAAGCCTCGAGTTTGTAGTATTTCTTTCGAGTATTGTACCATGTTTCCTTCACTTATAAATAATGTAGGGTAAAATGGAAACAAAAATCTACTTGTGATATCCAATACATTCATTTCCAGTATGAGTAAAAATATTTCTAAAAGTGATAAGTTGCAAGTAATGTCAAGGAAAATAATAAACACAACTCCACGTGCGACCAGAATATCAATCAACATGTCTTCCAAATATCCAAATTATTGTTCGAATAAAATATAGAACACTGAGTATGGATAGACTGAAATCTTTTAAGATTTTGAAACTCTTGCAACAGACTCCCCTACAGCCTCTATTGCATTTACAATCTCTCTATTTATTTAAGGGTGTGTGATATTTTTAGGAATCTTCATGGTTGAATTACTTCATCCTCGTATCTTTCGAGATCAACATTGTTGGTATAAGAACCATTACCCCTAAATTTGTGCAATTTGTAGATAACAATGCAGACAAAAAGTATGGTAGTATAACTATGAATGTACTATATATGATCAAATTCCAATAAAATATTATTGTAGTTAGTGCAATTATTCTAAAAGAAAAATCATTGAACCCCAAAAGGATTGCAACTTTCATTGTCGATATGTTTAAGATAGGTGCATGGAAATCATTCATGTAATGTACCAAAATACCAAATTTTTGCTGCTTCCACTATCCAAATCCTCAGTCTTGTCTAGCACTGCAAGACCAATAACCTTAATGCTCATCTTATCCTTATTCAATGTTTCATGCTATATGAGATTGTCCATGCCTCCTTGATAAAATGGTACAATATATCAAATATTCAATAGGATATAGGAACCCATATATTCTCTTTGGCATGATTTCCACAATTTTGCAGCTCATGAATATGAGGAAGTAAAATAACAAATAATAGTGAAAGCTCGTGCCCATTGATACACCTCAACATGAACTAGATATTACACTACTATAAATTTGGCCATCACTCTAGATCAAGAGGACTAATTATGGAATTATATACCAAAAACAATACTCTTTCCATTGAAAAATGCACTCCATCTGTTGTTGGAAGATGCCTCTTAGGATGACCCTGACAAATTTGTCAAAATTTCCATATGTTTTCATGCAAGTCTTAGACCACAAGCTCTCGACATGGTGGTTGCATTGAAGAATAATTGGGGGAGCATGATAAGGAACTAAGAATCCACATGGCATGTAAGTTTCTTAAGAGGTTTTTGATGTTTGGTTTGGTGAAGAAACTCACATCATGCACCATATTTACAATAAGAAACTTCAATCCCTTACAAAAAAGTAAAGAGAATGCAATCTTTCTCTTCTAAATGACTTTTTAATATCATACCTAAGCATGTAAGGACAAGTATAAGCACAGGTCTCACCATATTCATAAAAAAAACATTCTTCTATATGCATAAATCCCAATAGTAGGGCTAAAAGACCCTTTGCAATGTTATTTGACGACTCATGCCACAACCATAATAAATCCATGCAAAATGAGAAAGAAGATGAAGAACAAAATGTAGGCCTTAGACAATGCACTTTGCAAAAATATAAGCAGTTGTGGCCTTTGATGATAGATAAGTTATTTAAGTATTTTGATCGAGTCCAACAACATGAATAACCATTAAACATTGAAAATCGAGGGGGACTCGAAATTTAGGTGTACAGGATAAAAAATTATGGGGTTTTTGTAGCAAATACAACGGTGGGCTAAGTGTGATTCCAATTCCAAATAAGGAGAATGATTCTAGGGCCCATAGAGCACAAAATCATTCAAATGTTTTTTCCAAATGATTATAATGTCTCTCAACATAAGGGGGATGGAGGTAGCATCCAAATTCAACTCCCTTAATAGGTTGGTTGAAATTTGTAGACCCTCCATAATCTTGCTACAAGAAACCATAGTCCTGGGGGAGAAGGAAAGGGAGGATTTTAGACATCTTTGTCTTGGTTGGAATACCTATTCTATGGATTATGTTGGTATGTTGGGAGATCTCCTCTCTCTCTAGAACCCAAGATATACAAACTTTCAGGCTTTCTCTTCTTCTATTGGAATTATCTTATAAGGTTTTGTAAAAGGATTTCCCCACCCGATTAAGTTGGTAAAATAACATGGGCCCTATGGAGAGAGGCAAGAGTTATGGGATAAATTCCAATTGAGTGGCATTATTATGGACTAATCTCTCCCTTTGGTAGGAGATTTGAACTTCATTATCTCACCTAGGGAATCTTGGTGATCTCAAGCCCATAGTAACCCTTTAGTTACTTATTTTTCGGAGATGTTATAGAATCATAATCTCTGTGATATTACTCCATTCCCTTTAGCCACTACTTGGAGGAATGGTAAGACTAATGAGGGAGGTATAACCAAGTGACTTGATAGGTTTTTTATGGCTGGACAGTTGACCAATAAACTGGGGAGATTTTGATCATAGATTAGTCGAGAAAAAATATCGGATCATCTTCTAATCCTTCTTGAATTTTACTTTGAGGATTACATAAATAAATGTCCATTTAAGTTTAATCATTCTTGGCTAGAAGTGGATTCCTTCAGGTTTTTGATGTCACGGTTTTGGCAAAGCAATTTATCTTTAATTGCTGCTCTCACTAGTAGAAAATGATGAAATTAGTGACTAGGTGACTAAAGAATTTAGTCACCACAATTATTTTAGGTGAATTACTACTAAATTTGAGTAATTTTAAGCGACCAAACTGAAAATGACTAACTTAAACGACTAATTTAGTTTAGGAATAAAATATACCACTAGATAATAAGTGATGAAACTAAAAGTGACTAACTTAAATGACTAATTTAGTCTATGATTAAAATATATGACTAGATAATAAGTGACAAAATTAATAATGATTAATGTAAATGACTATTATAGTCCAAGAATAAAAATATGACAAAACAACAAGTACAACAAGTCTCTGAATTAGTCATTTATGTTAGTAATTTTTAATTGTGTCGCTCCAAAAATGGAAAATTGAAATTTTGATATAAAAGTGTTACATTTCACTACAAGGGTCTATGAATCCATCTATAGTGTTAAAATTTAATGACAAAAGGGTCCCTGAATCAATCTATAATGTTATAATTTTGAAAACCCTTTTGTCTCTAAATTTTAACACTGTAAATGGGTTCAGAGGCCCCCTTCTTTGAATCCATATGCAGTGTTAAATTTAGAGACAAAGGGGTCTCTGAGTCCATCTACAGTGTTAAAATTTAAAGACCCTCGTCTTGAATGTTAAAATTTAGGTAGATGGATTCAAAAACCCCCTTAAAGGGGTCCGTGAATCCATCTATAATGCTAAAAGTATAAGTTTACAATATATAATAGTTTTATATTCTCTTTGGAAGGTCGAGGTACAAGAAAGAGAGTTGTTTATGTTTCCACTTTCTTGAATTCTATCTAAAATAATAGAATTTTAAGAAAATAACCCATCTCCATATATATATATATATATATATATGATTAAAAAAAATCTCATCCCTAGTTATTATAAATTGTGTTAAAAATTCACATATTAATTTAACCATGGAGTTATCCATGGGAAATTAATTGTTTTAACATTGAATTTATTGTTTGCACTAATCACCTACATGGATACTCAAATCAAATATTGACATTTATATTTATTTCGGTAAAGTTTACTTTTTTGTTTGCACTAATTCCTTCTTTATAATTTTAGTAAAGGTAATATTTAGATAGTCAAATTAATATTTATATTTATTTGGCCATAAAGTTTAATTTTTAAACTTCATTGATTTATGTTAAAAGTGTGAGTTGTTTTAAATATAAGGTTAAATCTTCATATTTTCATATATTAATTAGGTAAACATAACATTGCTTATGTTAAAAGTGTGAGTTCATTTAAATCTAGTTCTATCATTTGCACAAGAGTGCAAAGGGAACGTCGACGACGTTAAACGGATGGTGGGGGGAGATGAAGTTAAACGAAGAGGGGAGATTCATAGTTTTAAAATTGCTACTTAGAGGAGATCTCTATAGTTTGACCTATAGAATCTCTACAATGTCAAGTAATAGAACTTCACAATAAAAAACTCCTTATGTTTAATTATAGAAGATGAATAGGGAAGAGTTTTAAAAATGGAACCTTGTTTTTCATATATAAATAAAATAGAAATTACACCCTTTTTTATATTAATTACCATTATTAAATAAATTTAATTGCATATAATTATTTGTAAGTCCTAATTTATATATCAAAAGTAAAAAATGCACTGTAAAAACTTTGATGTATAGAGGGATTGAAGATTGATCTACATGAAAACCTAAATACTAACCACTCACAGATTTGTTCTATTAAATCAATAAATAAATCTCATACACTAAAGAAATAAACTCACATAAACCATTTAAAATTTCCATTCATAACCTATATATAGTAAATATAAAAATAATTTGTTTGCGCAATTAAATTCGATTAATATAACAATACTACAAACTACCATGCTAGATTAGAAAAATATATTACGCTAAGATTAACTAATACATAAATGGGAAAATTGGGTGTGTGAGAAGAAGCTTTTGTAACATGTGTAGCTTTTGAACACGGCTCCAACATGGAGGCTATATACGTGTCTTTGTGCAAATACTGGCTGCCACGACATATCAAATGACACAAGGTCAAAGAAGGTCACAGAAGGAACCCACCATAAAAAATTTACATACCCAACTCCATTCAATAATGAACTTTCAATTAGAGCTTTACTTTGTTTCAACACTGCTCATGAAGGTCTGAGTTAAGCAGGAATCAATTGTTGGAAATGGTTTTGTTATGATGATTCTCTATGCATTTCTAGGGTTGCAAATGATGTGGAATCTCATGGTCCATGCAATGACAAAGCTTTGAAATGTAGTTCCTTGGTGTTATGTGGCTTCAAGGAAGTCCCCAGGATTGAAATTGGCTAGATCACATCGGCTCAAGCTAGAAGTCGAGGAGAACACGAAGGATTTGAAAACTTGTTCCATATGGAACTAAGTACAGTTCCACGACCTTGGACGCTCGATATATTTTTATCCTTATGTCTATTAATGGAGATTTTATTTTCTATGTTCATATTGGTAAACTAATTTGAATTCCAAGGACCTACAATAATAGCTTAAAATAGTACTATGAGGGAAATGCCTTCGAATTTCAACAGTTGACTTGGATTTTTTCCCAAATTGAGAAGGCGGGGAAAGGATAAGTTGGGCGAGGAATAATGATTTAGTTGAAAAATATTTGAGTGTGGGAGACATATAAAATATCCCTGTGAGGTCTTACATATTCCATGTTTTTAAAACAAGCAAGGCAAAGAGGCTTCAGATGGCTGGTATTCTTGCTAGAAATTTGGAGAGAAGAACTAGGCATATGATGGAAGACCAATCTCAATTCAAGAATATTGTCCACAAATTTATTTGGTATGTTTTCTGCTACTTTGATTTATTTCATATAAGAAGAAAAATAGCTGCATTTATTCTTGTGCAGAAGCAAGTTGCTCTTCCTGGTCTTCCACCATTTTCTCAGACTCAGTAAGTTGGTCTTGCATGTGTTCAAGTTTCTCTTTGGTTGCAGCCAGTGTAGTTTCTAGATTAGTATTTTTGGTCTCCAATAACACAAGTTCCTTATCTATATCTGATTTATGTGAATCCATAACTCTTAATTCATACTCTCATTACCGCTTTGATTCATGTGCAGAAGCAAGCTACACTTGCAGGTTCGCCACCATTTGTTCAGACTCGGTGAGTTGGCCTTGTGTGCGTTCAAATTTATGTTTGAGCCAGGATATTCTCTAGATTATCTTCATGAGTCTTTAATTGCATAAATTCCTCATCTAAATTTTCATATCTGTTTATATGGATCTTCTTTTTCAACTTGAATGTTATTAAGCTTTCGAATCATGTTTTAGCCAAAATATTCTCTAGATTATCTTTATGGGTATTAAATTGCATAAACTCCTCATTTACATCTGCATATATGTGTACATGGGTCTTCAACTCATATTCCAATGTTTCTTTTTCAACTTGAATGCTATTAATCTTCAAAATTATGTTTTAGCCAAGATATTCTCTAGATTGACTTTCTGGGTCTTCAATTGCAGAAACTCCTTTAAATTTTTACCTCTGTGTACATGGATCTTCAACTCATATTCTAATGATGTTTTTTCAACTTGAATGCTACTAAGTTTCCAATTTATGCGAAAATAAGATTCCAAATTCTACGAAAATTCCATTCAACAAGGGAAATTGATCGTTGTTTTTACTTTCTTGTCCCGAAATACTATCTTTACTAGACCATTTATTGCACAAACTAAACCAGATCATGTCAAAAGTTGGACTTTCGAATTCAGTGGCTTCATTTTGTGAAATTTCATCATAATCATGTGTAAAATTTTTCCTAAATAGGGAAAGGAAAGCTATTAGTTCAGTAATCAACTGTACAATTTTTGTTTTTACTAGTAAAAACCGATCCACTTTTTCATGCATAGAAAACGGCATCGAACGTCATGAATGTTGCATCATATATTTTCATGCATCTTTCATCAAAACACGTCGTGATTATTAGTGGGAAATACTAAGATCCTCTCTCACACATGATCCCACTAATCTCGGCTCTCACATGGTTTGACCATGGAATTCACACGATAATGATTTGATAAAAGAAAAATATCAGCATTCTTACTTCAGTCCTAGATTTAGGAAATATTTTAGATCTGACTAATAGTAGTAAGGTCAATTTGTTTACTTGACCTTGCTGATGACCATTTAATTTTGAAATATTCAAAATACAGATATCTTAAAATCTATTCCCAAAATAAATTCAACAGTAAAATACAAACACTTCAATTCAGATTCAATTCTCTCTGCCCATTCTCATTGTAATACACATTTCTCTTTATTCACCACCATTGAGCTGCAGTGCGCCCTTGGATTCAGCAACTTCGTCTAGAGGTATAATCGGTTTCAAGGTCAATTAATTTTTTCTCTACCCATCTATTTAACTGAAAACCGATCAATCAATTCCAGAATTCTAGCATCTAGCCTATGAACTTCAGAAGCTATGAGTTGTGTATTTCCGGGCTGTTGTGTTATACATTGTACGAAGTTGATGATACTGGAAATAATTGCCAACTCTACTTTAATAGCACAAATTTTACTTCTAGAATCAGAAAGAGAAGTTGATTCTACATTCATTAAAGGTCTACTACAAACATAAGGATCAATTACACTTTCATCAACTATTGTTCCATTTGTTACATCCTCTGATACTTTCTCAACTATTGTTGCATTTGTTACATCCTCCAATACCTTGAGAAAGTCTGCACCCTCATCTTTAGTATCGAGGATTACATCGAACTTATCTTTAAGACTAATTGAAGCAGATTCACTCAAAAAAAAATTATCTTGCAAAGCAGTCAATTTTTCTTGCAAAGGACTTAGTGTTTTGACCAAATCAAAGCATTCCCAATTGGCAATTAGAAGCTCCAACTCTCTTTGTGCAAGAGTTTATTCCAAGGAAACATTCTCTTCTTGAACATATGAAGCACTTAAACCTCCTACAACATTATTCCCAGTCAATTTATCTTATTTTTCTATTCTTGTCTCACTAAATCTGGCAAAAGGCATGGAGGCTAATTTCTCCATTTGAAGAAAATCATCCATCAAGTCAACCTTGGGTGCATTACTAAGCTTTTTAAATTTACCAGAATTTTTTCTTTTTCTAAATTGATCCAGTTTTGCAATCAGTGATAAGGCCCATGGCTTTACACTAGGATCACTATCATTCCCATCTTCAGAAATTAAGGTCATGAATGGTGGATTTCCTGTACTCCCACTTCTTGATCCTTCTAAATGCAACTCGAGAGTAAGTTTCTTTCGTTGTGCAACCAAGTATTCTAACTGTTCCACAATGCTGGAAATTTTGGTAGTGGTTCTAGCAGGAGATCGTTGGCTTCAACCTGTGATGGCACAACGGGAAAGTGGAGTGGGTGTGGAGCCATGTATCCACATAGTCCATGTGAAACACGTGTTTGTATTTTTGGATCACTCTCAAGATCTCCTACTGTTGAAACATGCTGAGAAAAACCACACATTTTAGCCCCTCCTTCATGCCATTCAGGGAGTCAAAAACATGTTGAGACAAACTGCGCATTCTAGCCCCTCCTTCATGACATTCCAGGATGAGAATTTTAATAAAGGAAGTGATTCCACTGTCCCACGGTCAACTCCTGAAACCCTAGGTCTAGCAGTGGGAAGAGATGACCCTATTTCATCTCCTGCATTAATGTTTTGCTTGCATTGGTTAGCATAGAGGAGGAGAAGAAACGTGAGATTAAACATCATGAGGAGGACGTTGACTATGACTGCAATGTTGGGACAAAATCAGTTTCATATGCACCACTCAATAGGTATATCAATTAAAACTTAAATGCGCATTAGGTGGACACGTGTCAAATATTGTGTCAAAGACGATGAATCTCTACAATGTCACCTAATAGAACCTCATAATAAAAATGCCTTCGGCGGAATTAAATCTTCTTATTTACATATTTCACATGTATGGACTCTCTTTTTAAAAACATTCAATCCTACCATGGAAGGGATTTGATGGGCATCTATACTCTATTTGAAAAATTGAGATTTTCTAGGGCAAAAATCCTTTTATATAATTATTCTTTTGCCCTAATCCTCACAATATTTTCAAAGAATATTTGGCGTCTACCCCTGATGATGGACTCACTTAGGAAGTTCGAAACATTTGGTTTTTAAAAAACTCGGAAACAGATTATTCCTCTCTCTTCTGAAAAATAATAAATAGATAAACCTAATATATATATTTATATACCTATTTAGTAAATAGGTATGAACCTTGGTTAATTTAGGTATGAACCTTAGTTAATTTTTTAATGGTGTATGAACCTTTTTTAATTGTTTATATATGAACCTTGGTTAAATTTTTAATGGTGTATGAACCTTTGTTAATTGTTTAAATGTTTTTAATAGTGGATAGATAAGATAAGTCTATGAAATAGCTCTATTTCATGAAATCGAAAACTGGCTATGAAATCCCATCTTTGGCGACAAGCGATTATGAAAGCCCCACGAAAAATGGCTATGAAATTGTTTTTGCGAAAACCAAATATTTTTTCTCGTGAAAACTTGTTATGAACCTTGTTTCCATAAAAACTAGCTATTCTTACCTCGCAAAAACTTGCTAAGAACCTTGTTTCCATGAAAACTAGTTATTCTTACTATGAAGAAGAGGACCACTCTAGTCTACCCTATTCTCAACACTCCATGAAAACTAGATGTTTTGTCCATGAATCTGGCCCTTTGGGACCAAAATTTTTCCATTTGCAGGAGGGTTTTGGTATATTTTGAGAGATTTCAGACAAATGATTTATGTGGTTAGAGATTTTCAGGGATTGTGAAATTTTCTATATATTTATATTTTATGCCATGGATAGAAGAGCATTGGAGAGAACTTGGACGATTTTGAAGAGGTAGACAACAACTAATTCACAATTGAATTCTGCAACTTTGGAGTTGGAATCACAGGTAATTAGTTGGGTTTATATTTTTCTTATGTTCATGCATTTTTTACTACCTGTTACAACTCTGAAAAAATAGATGCAACTCATTAGAGACAATTGATCATAATAATGAATTGTCAATGGAAGTGTGTGTTGGTTGTGTAAATTCATCAATTGTATATGCTTGTCTCTCATCCCTGACAATACCTTACCCCCTCAAGTTGTGCATTGTGAATGAATCGTAGGCAATCATTGGACTCCCCTTGGTCTACTCGAACCATTCCCACCCCCCCAGACCTGATGAATTTGATATGTTTTTAGAGTTACTGATGTTTCCGCTATTTTTGAAATGGACAAGGGGGCAAGCCTATGTTCATTCCATGGATTTTTATTTTCTGTTGATAAGGGATCGATCGGCTAAACAACAAATACCATGTTCTTATCCAACCATATTTCTCTCCTATCACCCCATTAGTGGAGGCAGAGGTGTCAACCATTCTATGAGCACACTTCTGAACTACCTCCCTTCACTTCTAGATCGAAGATTAGTATAATACACCTCCATTTTTAATTTTTAGTTTTTTACAAAGCAAATGAAATTTGAATGCAGACATATAAAATCTTTTAAAAATCCTATATTGACTTTAATCTAGTAAATTGTATGTTAGATCCACTCGAGGGATAAGAGATATGGAGTTCTCTGATTGTGTGTGTGTGATGGGAGTCTTGTTTATTCTTTAGCTAATATGTTGTTTTACTCCCTGGGGAATTTTCTTCAGCCACTTATTCTAATGTTTCAAGAGAACAAATGGGAAATCTTTCAGTGGCACACTCTTCTTTTATAAAATACATGGTACTGGAGATTGCATCCATGTGAGTGATTTAAGGAGGTCTTATTTCAATGGAATAAAATGTAAGTGAGGTGGGATGGTAAGATTCATTAAGGTACACCTAAATGTGATTGGTATAGTCATTACTTCTAGTACCATGAGCTAGGCAGATGGAGACCATTTTGTTTCTCTAATGTGAAGGTTTTTTGTAGAGTCTACTACATTAGGGTGTCTTTCCAAGGATATAATTTTTTTAGTGTTATTGTGAATTCAATCACTAGTTTTTAATGTGTGGCTATAAGGGTTAGAGGGGATAAGCATAGTTTGTTGAGTAATGTTATTTTCATCTAATATAGGCCTTAGGGTGTTTTCTATAATGGTGGTGTCTAGGTGTTTGGATGCTCAATTTTTTGGGGCTGGTGGATTTCAAGGTGGCGAAATTATAGTGGATATTAGCACTCTTCCAAAGCCCTCTTAGTGTAACTCAAAGGATATTTTCTATATTAGCTTTCTCCCACTCGTGACCTTAGTTCGAACCTCTGGTGGTGGGATTGGGTTCAAGGAACCAGATGTAAAGGAACCTATGAAATGCACAAATGGACATTGACTGTAACTATTCTCTTCACACAATCAGTCAAGAGCATCTTAATCCTCATGGTTAGATCAATATCTCAATCAAAAAAAAATTTGAATGCATAATTACTACTCCAACATTTGGTGCTTCTATGAGTCACAATTAAGAAAGGAATTTAAACATGTTTCAAACTAGTTGCTAGTGGGCTGGGTTAGTTACCTTAACCACTACTGTGCTTCTGGACCTCTCTTCCTTCCAAGCCTATGGGGTGGAAAATTCATCTATGTGAACTTGTCTTTTTGATGGATGGTAATTGAAATAGTTCAAGGGTGGCCTATCAGTTATCTACGAACATGGCCTTGAATTGGATTACAATATTATAATAGTAAACATAATACACCACTTCTTCCTATGGAATGAAAAAATACTTGATCTATAACATAACTCTTTTCCTTAAACGCAAGCATAAATCAAATGAAGCAAATTTAGTTTAGACAAGGGTCAACCCTAGCCCTTATATGAAATTGAATTCAACTTAAATATGAAGCTTAGGTTGGCTCCATACACTGTAATCCAAGGTTGCACACATATATTTGTAAATATTATCCAAATTTAGTCGCCTCAATGGTTGGGGTGTTTTTCCTATGTACCCCTTTTAGACCTACAAGAGAGGTGTGTTGATCTTCTTCAGTTCACATTTTTCTTCCATACATCACTTACATTAAAATATGTTGGAGGAGACACTCATACCTAATGTTTCCAACAATTATGTGCAATACATTGTTGCTGCCAACAATTATGTGCCATACTCTATTTTCTTGTCTCTACTTCTTCAATTTTTCTTTGAAGTCTTCTAATTGTCGTTTAAAATACCAATGCAACCCTTCCAGAAATTTTCAATGAATAGGAGTGTGGAGAAATGCAGAAACCATTCACTGAACCTTCCAAAAAAATACTCAATGATGAATCCTACAACCATACTTGGCAATTTACTGACACTAGTTATGCTACCCATATGGAGAGAGGCATTTAAATATCTTTGAGCTCGTGAAGACATGTCCCTATTTGACTTTGTGGGATCATATTATGTGTCGTAGGTGAAAGATGGCACAAGACAACCATTCACTTTTTCTTGTTCAACATAACTTGCAAACCTTTCCCTAGCTTTAGGAATATCAAAGGCCAAGTCATCAAGCTACCCTTTTGAAACCTTTCATCATCTAATTTATTGCCATAAAACCTTCACTTGAACATTCCTACAGCAAATACAACAACCTATTATTATTTTTCTCCATTTCCATAACCAAAGCGTTTTTCACAACCTCGTGGTGGAAAAATGACATATTAAGGTCTGATATACATTGGCATGCTTCTCCAATATTTGTCCCTGTCTCATATTCCTCCAACAGTTTGTTGATTTTGTCTTATGCATTATCAACTGTCTCATCAATGTCACCATGATGGGAATGAACTTGAGGAAAACCATTTTGAAATATGTTGTTCAACTTCTGAAACTATCCTTCATATTGATGCCCACTTCATTCCTGCACTCATCACAATTTATATATCAAGCATATTTGTATTTAAATTTTCCTTCCTTTAACTTTCTTTGGTGCCATACATGCCATAGATTATGGTTTTCCTATGGGTTTACAATATGCAATATTCATTTGAGTATATCATAATTTACTTTGGCATGATTCCTCAAAACTTGTACACAAAGTGTCCTTTCCCAATAGATCTTTTCATATTCCCAACCATTGGAAAGCTATATTTACTAGGATACCTAGTTGAATGATGAAAAATAATGTGCTATCCATATGAAAAATAGTGGATAACAGGTTATCGGTAATCTAGCACAAAAGCACCAAGGATATCTTGGGTGCAGTAGAAATAAACTAGCCAATTTTCACCTCAACTAGTTTTCTGTCACTTTGGGCTAGTGCATGCTAAGAAATCAGAACTAATAATTGTATGGTTTTAAGTAAAAATTTCATTGGTGCCATATCAAATTGGGTCAATGGAGAAAGAGGAGAATAAAATCTGCAAAATAGATTAGTTAATGCCCAACATGTTGATTAATAATATTTACACAAATAAAAAACAAGAAGAAAGGCATTTTCTCTTCTTGATGTAATACCATACTATATATTGGTGTTTTTCACATTCAATTGGGTAAAATTGAGCTTTGATCATATCCTTTAATACCTCCCAATTAGTCACTAGTGGTTCATTTTCTAATTCCTTTCTAATTGCATCACTCTGCCATCATGCCAAAGCATGGATTTCAAGATTCAATCGAGCAAGTGAAATATTTAGTTTACCAATTACTCATACATCTTGAAGTATACATCCAATTGTTGTAGCCAATGATTCAGTTCGATGGAATCAAATTCCCCAACATAAGGGTTGATATCCACCTTGCCTTCTACATGAAAAAGTATGTGTGCCTTACTATAGTGCATTATCCATTTCTGGTCGATCATTTCAATTTTTCTTTGGCCTCCTTTATTCTTTCTTTGGGTCTAGCCTTTATTTATGGTTCTTCCCCACATTTCACCACCAATCATTATGACACCATTGATGTTAACATAGCTAGAATCTATCCAAGCCTATCTAAGCTGACCCTTGGATCTTTATATTGATCTCCTCCTTGATATTACCCTACCATTATTGGTGCTCTACATCACTAAAACCTAGGAAATAACTATTTTCTACTTCTTCTATATTCATTATAGGTACTTACCATACAAGTCTCAATAGGTGCACTCAAACTTACACTTTGATTCTAACTTATTTGTAAATAGTACGACTATGGCCCATCCATCTCACCAATATGGATGCCTCTCAAATATTATTTGTACAAGTTTTCATTCACTACCCACTCACTAGATTTCGTAGTATTATATTATGTTTCTAAGCTTCCATAGCACTAGATTCTATGTAAAATATTCCATAGTAATATCTTCTATTGCAAAAAATTATGTGGACACAACTATTAGAATAAAAAACTTTGTATTAGAGTTAGAGTTATTATTAATTTTTAGATAAGTAGATATTTCCAACTATAAGAAAATAACCTGGAAATTAAATACATTTATTAATGCATAAAATTAGTTCTTGAAGAAATAAAATGAGATTCCCAATTAAGAGATAATTGTTGAGATTCAACAAGATGATGAGCTTAGTGAAAAGTAAGCACCTTCACTAAGTGGGGCCTGCAAGCTATTTTTAGGTGTATGTCTATTTTTAGACATGGTGAGAATATTCTATAAGTTGCAGGATGCTATTTGTAGATGGTTGGTCAAATGTGAAAAATAGATGAAATTCTTTTTTTAGAATATTAGGCGAAGTCTATTTATAGATCATAGATCTAAAAATAGATGCATGTCGATTATTATTAGCTCTTAATAATAATCCAACAATAAACATCAACTTATTCTCTTGGAGCACTTTATTTCAGTGAACATATTTGGAAAATTAGTGGGCTGAAGGAATTATGGAATTCCTAGGGTTTATTGGTGGCTCATGCATGAGGACTCAGTTAGAACTGAAGTGGAAAAGTTATGACAAAGTTGGAAGAGTAGTTTATGGAGTTGTTATTCAGTTTAACTCAGTTAATGGAGTTAAACTCGGTTGAGCTAGTTGTATCTAGTTTAACTGAAAGATACATTAGTGAGGTTTAAGTGAATCAATTAGTTAATTAATTCAAAACTAATAACTCACTAACACTAAATAGAAACAGCAGTTAACTACAGTGCATGTTAGTTCCAGTGGAGACCCAATGGAGAGAGAGGTAAAAGGGTAAGATGGACTATCCGTTGTGACTATAGTGACGCATTCAATGCATCTAACACACATTGGAGTTTCCAATGAGGATTGCGCTATCAAGGAAGACCAATTCGAATTCATTCAGGGGTCTTCTTCAGCAGGGATTGCGCAGTGGAGGCAGGCTATTAGGAGGCAAGAAATTGGTGCATGGAGATGCAAATTTCTGCATGACAGTGTGTAATGAATCTACATTGTACTGAGAGCTTGATGTAATAAGATTTGTATGAGATTATTACATGATTCCATTGATAAACATAATATATGATAGTTGGTGTTTTTAGCTTTAATATTTCCCGTTAAAGAACTGTGTTATGTGCAATTGAATTTATTCACATATGTTTGCAATTAAGTTTTAAATTTCTGCAAGTTTAATAGTGGAAGGATTCTGTATTTTGCAAGAAGATAAATATTGTGAGATCAGGAGAATATGGTAATACATTAGTATTAATAAATTTTCTACATGGTATCAGAGCAATATTGATCACTGGAGATTGCAATTGTGAATAATTGCTGAGTTTTGTGCTGGTGGACAATTCAAATTTGTTGCAGAAATTTCTTGGTGCGATAGTTGAGTATTCATTGAAATGTCTTTCAATGGGTTGTGATTGGAGTATGCCCTTGATGGTAGCTCGAATTACATATCCTGGAAGGATAGGATGGAGGCAGTGCTTGAAGATAATGGGTTGAAGGATTTCATCGATAGCGATGTTCCTAAGCCAGCTTCTAACGATGCTACAGGACTTGACGCATGGCAAAAGAAGGTAGCAAAGAAAAGAAGAATTATGTTGGAAGGTGTGAAGGACCATATTGTGTCAAGCCTTCACAGGAAAGCCACTCAATTTTCAATGTGGAAGGCTTTGACATATCTTTTCCAAAGCAGCAGCGACCAGAGGAAGTTGGCACTGAAAGATAAGCTCAGAAAAATAAAAATGGAGAAGGGCGATAGTATTCCAAAATATCTCACGAAGTTTGCCCATTGTAGGGATGAACTAGGAAGTGTGGGGATTACTGTTGATGATGATGACTTGGTGAGCTTGGATCTCCTTGGGCTTCCAAAGATTTGGCATAGCTATGAAGACTCTATCAATGGACGGGAGAAACTGTCAGGTTGGGAGCGACTTTGGTCAGATCCTATGCAGGAGGAGATAAGGCGAAGTACCAGGGATGGATCTTCATCGAAGAATGATGATGAAGAGAATTTTGCTTTGGCTACCAAAGCAAGGAAAGGGAAGGGGAATAAATCCCATCCAAAATCCGAGGCTAAAGGCAAGAAGTTGGATTTGTCCAAAGTGAAGTGTTTTCATTGTCACAAACATGGGCATCTCGCCATTGATTGACCATAGAAAAAGAAGAACAAGAAGTTTGCTGGAGCTGTAGCTGGAGAGTCCTTAGCCTCAAAATTTTAACTTTATTTCTATTTGATCACATTCTTGGTTTCAAGCTCAATGGGATCAGTGTGGTATCTTGATAGTGATGCTTCTTTCCATATGACAGGAGAGAAGGAGTTGTTTAGTGACTTGGAGGAGAAGGATCTCCAAATGCATATAGAGATGGGCGACAATGGAAGATATAGTGTGATCAGCATTGGAACCATTACCTTTGAGATGGATTCAGGTAAACCATTTCTATTGAAAGATGTTATGCATGTTCTAGGTCTGAAGAAGAACTTGGTCTCGGTCGCAATGTTGGAAGACAGAGGTTATGACTTTGTTTTCAGCGAGGGAAAAGCTTTCCTGTGACATAAAAAAATGGGTCAAACCAAGAGGATAGGGATTTGAGTTAAGAATCTCTACAAGCTATAGGTATATGGCTGCACTATAATGATGGGAAAAGAAAAAGAAGTGGTGATCTGGGATGAGGGAAAATTATGGCACAGGAGATTGGGCCATCTTCACCATGGCGCTTTGAAGATTTTGCAGCAGATTTCTACTGGAATTCCCAAGGGTAATCTTGCGCAGTCAGGTCAGTGCAAGGGATGTACTATTAGTAATTTTTTGAAGACCACCTTTCATGAGAAGGAGAACTGTGCTTCAGTGATAGTAGAGATAATTCACACAGACGTGTGTGGACCTTTCTCGGTTGCTTCAACAAAAAAACACAGGTATTATGTTATATTTGTTGATGACTATTTTCGTAGATGTTGGATCTTCTTCATGTAGAAGAAGAGTGAAACATTCTCAAAGTTCTGTTAGTTTAAATAATTGGTGGAGAAGGAGTCGGGGAAGCAAGTGAAAGCTCTACAGAGCGATAATGGTGGTGAATATATCTCGAACGAATTCAAAGACTTCTGTAGCAAAGAAGGAATTTGAAGAGAACTCATATCACCTCATAACCCACAACAGAATGGGGTCACAGAGAGGAAGAACAGAATAATCGTGGGTGTTGCACAAGCTATGCTTGAGAGGGAGCTACACTTGCATGTAGTGGAGGAACTGCCAGTTCTAAAATATGAGCCTCCAGATGTGGACCAGTCACAGGAGGAAGTTCATGGAGTGGAGGAGTCCACTCACCGCGTAGAGCCAAACATCATAAATAGCAGAAAGCGTACCACAGAAGCTGAGAGACTGAAGCTTGATGCAACACAGAATGTAGGATTCCCTACATCACAGCACAGACAGAGACAATCACCTGACCGATTTACTGGATACATGTCTCTTATGAGCAAGTGTGTCGTGATAGAGCCATCTTGTTTTGAAGAAGCAGCGCAGGAGCCCACATGGGTGGATGCCATGGTGGAGGAGTATGACTCCATTGTCAGAAACAGTCCTTGGGAGATTGTTCCAAGGCCGATGGGTAAATCAGTGGTAGATTCGAAATGGATCTACAAGATAAAGCAAGCTACTGATGGGAGCGTCGAGAAGTATAAGGAAAGATTTGTTGCCTGGGGATTCTCACAGAACGAGGGGATTGATTATGAAGAAACCTTTGCACCTGTCACATGGTATTCTTCCATAAGGACCATCATTTCTCTCTCAGCGCAGATGGGTTGGCACATTCATTAGATGGATGTGAAGGTTGCGTTCCTTAATGGGATCATTCAGGAAGAGGTGTACATTGAGCAACCTGGAGGATTTGAGATCTTCAGCAGTGATTTGCATGTGTGCAGACTCAAAAGAGCGTTGTGTGGGCTAAAGCAAGCACCACGTGCTTGGTACACACAGATTGACAGCTATTTCACTGGACTTGGCTTCACCAAGAGTGAGGTGGATGCAAACCTATACCAAATTGTGGTGGAGGGTAAGATTTTAATCATTGTTATTTATGTTGATGATTTAATACTAACAGGTGATGATCAGTTGATACACTCATGCAAGGAAAATCTTGCAAAGGAGTTCGAGATGAAGGATTTGGTCCTCCTTCATTATTTCCTTGGATCGGAAATATGGCAGTGAGAAAGTGAACTGTTTGTGTCTCAAGGCAAGTATGCTCGGGAGATACTTGGTAAGCTTCACATGGAGGACTGCAAGCCCATGGATACTCCTCTTCTAGGAAATTGGAGGAAATATGATGCTACATCGGTAGAGGTAGTGGACGCCACTATTTATCGATAGTTGGTGGGTTCGCTCATGTATTTAGTAAATACAATACTGGGCATATGCTATGTGGTGAACCAGCTTTCACAAGCGATGGTTAAATCTACGAAGCTCTTTTGGAAGGTAAGAAAGCATGTCCTGAGGTATCTCAGGGGCACATATGAGTATTGTTTATGGTACAGACAGACAGATGAGGTGAAGTTGCATGGCTTCACGGATGCAGATTGGGCAGGCATCCCAACGGATAGAAAGATCACATCAGGAGTAGTTTTCAGTATCGGATCTATAGCAGTTGCTTGGTACAGCAGGAAACAAAGATCTGTGGCACTCATTTCAGTGGAAGCATAATACATGGTAGCAAATCAAGGTGCATGTGAGGCTATCTAGATGAGGAAGATCCTGGTCGGTTTGTTCAGTTCACATTTAGATCCTACAGTGATACATTGTGATAATCAGAGTTGCATTAAACTCTTGATTAATCCTATGTTTCATGATAGATATAAACATATTGATATCTGGTATCATCATATTAGAGATTGTGTGCAGCGGAAGATCATGTTGCTTCAGTACATTCCTACGGAAGATCAGGATGCAGACATTTTGACAAAGGCGCTCGACAGGAGAAAATTCGAATACCATAAAGGCAGGATCGGGGTGAAGGATAATCCCTATCTTGTTGAGAGCGAGTGTTGAGATTCAACAAGATGATGAGCTTAGTGAAAAGTAAGCACCTTCACTAAGTGGGGCCCGCAGGCTATTTTTAGGTGTATGTCTATTTTTAGACATGGTGAGCATATTCTATAAGTTGCAGGATGCTATTTGTAGATGGTTGGTCAAATGTGAAAAATAGATGAAATTCTATTTTTAGAATATTAGGCAAAGTCTATTTATAGATCGTCGATCTAAAAATAGATGCATGTCGATTATTATTAGCTCTTAATAATAATCTGACAATAAACATCAACTTATTCTCTTGGAGCACTTTATTTTAGTGAACAGATTTGGAAAATCAGTGGGCTGAAGGAATTACGCAATTCCTAGGGTTTATTGGTGGCTCATGCATGAGGGCTTGGTTAGAATTGAAGTGGAAAAATTATGACAGAGTTGGAAGAGTAGTTTATGGAGTTGTTATTTAGTTTAACTCAGTTAATGGAGTTAAACTCAGTTGAGTTAGTTGTATCTAGTTTAACTGAAAGATAAACTAGTGAGAGTTAAGTGAATTAATTAGTTAATTAATTCACAACTAGTAACTCACTAACAACTGAACAGAAACAACAGTTAACTACAGTGCATGTTAGTTCCAGTGGAGACCCAATGGAGAGATAGGTGAAAGGGTAAGATGGATTATCCGTTGTGACTATAGTGATGCATTCAATGCATCTGACACACATTGGAGTTACCAATGAGGATTTTGCAGTCAAGGAAGACCAATTCGAATTCATTCAGGGGTCTTCTTCAGCAGGGATTGCGCAGTAGAGGCAGGCTGTCAGGAGGCAAGAAATTGGTGCATGGAGATGCAAATTTCTGCATGACAGTGCATAATGAATCTACATTGTACTGAGAGCTTGATGTACTAATATTTGTATGAGATTATTACACGATTCCATTGATAAACATAATATATGATAGTTGGGGTTTTTAGCTTTAATTTTTCCCGTTAAACAACTGTGTTATGTGCGATTGAATTTATTCACATGTGTTTGCAATTGAGTTTTAAATTTCCGCAAGTTTAAAAGTGGAAGGATTATGTATTTTGCAAGAAGATAAATATTTTGAGATCAGGAGAATTCGTTAATACGTCAATATTAATAGATTTTCTACAATAATACTAAATTTGATACCCTAACTGACTAGTAAGAAGGAAATATTCAGTGGATAGATTTAAAATTCTTAGTAGTAGGGAAGATTCCAAAGGGTGTATTTATGCACCTAAAAATTATAGAAAATACCCTTGGGTGTATTTATACACCCAACAAATATTTAAAATATTTATTCTTGGAGAAAATAATTATGAAATAAAATTATTGAAATTTAAAATTATTAAATTTCCCGCCAAAATTTCAAAGTTGACTTCAATTATTCATGCCGGCTTCCGCCAAGGTTGTGACCCTTCACCCATGGCATCAAATATAAATAGGCCACCGAGTTGGTCTATTCGTTAGGGAAAAACTTTCTCTTATATTTTTGGTCTTCCTTTGGATGAATGGCATGGGGTCTCAGCACATGGTCTTGGCTCAGGGTTTTGGCACATGTCTCTTATCTTCTCTTGGTACCTATATCCGCTCCCTCTGTCTATAAGAATCTCTCTTGGCTACAAATTTATATATAAATCTTGATCTCAACTCATCTTACACCTTGGCTACAAACTATAGGACTTTCTCTCTTGATCTTGCTTGAAGAATGATGGATCTCCCTTAACATTTCACATCTATGCAATGAACAGTGTTCTCGACATCTTTGACTAGATATTGTTTTGTGTGTATCTTACAATGATTGGATATGACTTTTATCTTCTGAATTGGATATTTTCTCACGATATATGACATCACACAATCTCACTTGATGATATCTCGCTGCATTGAGTATGATTTCATTTGGCTCGTTCTAGTGTGTCATATTTATTATGTCTGTCTTCGTACTACAATGACATAGACCTTCACTCTCCTAAATCATTTTAACTCCAAAATTCACATCACCTTCGCTCTCCTAGATCATTGTAACTCACTTTGCATCACTATTACAGATGTGAATTTTCATCCCATACATATATATGGTCATCTCTATTTTCACATTTCTGTAATATATGTCATGTATCGTTGCTATGGTGTATGGTAAGGCATGTTATGTTTTAGCGTTGGCATGTCTCTGCGTTGTGTTGTATGGTAAGGCATGTTATGTTTCAGCATTGGCATGTATCTGGATTAATGTTTCCTCTCTCGAATTTCCATTTCATCATTGATATCATACTCGTATATATATTTGAAAGACAATACAATGTAGAGAATTCGCTGCAGTACTTTATATATCATTGGGTTACGTGTAGAGTCCATGTCACCTTGAAGTCAAACACGAATGACAATATGGAAACATTATAAGTATGGCATCATTAAATTCTCAGTTCAGTAATATTTATACGGCTTCTCAGTTCAACAACAATGATGAAATTTTTACAATTCCACCATCAGTAAAATTAACATGTACAGGGGTCAAATTTAGAAATAAATGAGGATTCATCAAGTCTAGAACCAGAGAGATCTAGAAGATCTATACATGAAAGTCCAAAATGGTGCCCTAAATTTTCCAAAAGAATAGAATTTTTGTTATTCTTATTCCATTTTCTGAGATAAACAACACTCAGTCAAAATATGAATCAAACTGACTCTATAGGTGATTTCTAGTTAACATATAACTTTAGTTTAAGCATGTACTTTATAATTTACTGAGGCAATTGTTAAATTTGATTTGAGGCACATAGAATATTCTTCTATGATATGTAGCCCAATTTTTGGGATAGTGCGTAGATTGAATTTTACACCTAATGGTAACCAATGACGTATATATTTGTAAGATTCCTTTTGCTAGGTTAGTATGATCATGATCATTTATGTGTCTTATAGAAAATTACCTCTCTATATGTGGCACATCAAAGAGTATTTATAATTTTTCACAGTTATAACCTTGTTGAATCTAACCTAGGTTTTGCAGCTAATGCTTATAGTAATTTGGAAGAGTGTAGTTTGAGTTCACTTAGATTTTTGAGTCTTTCCTATGAATTGCTCTTGAAATTTTCCACTAGCCATAGTCTTTGTTCAGTCCGAGTTGATTTGGAAACCATTAATGCTTGTGCATTTCTTTTAGAAAAATCATTTGGGATTTTTTATTGTCAGCTTCCTTCATTAGAATGGACTTAATAATTTTTTTTAAATAACAATTTTGATTACTGTTATTTGGATTGATGAACATCTCTCGCTTTTTGTGTGATTCTTGTTCACATTTACTTGGTTTTTTCACTCAAGCTTGGTGTTGTATATTATATTTTAAATGATATCTTCTTAAAATTGACTTGCTCCCTAAGTGTGTCCAATTCCTTGAATGGAAAATCACAAAGCTCCATGTAGCCAACCTACAAAAACAAATGTACTATTCGCATATTGTTTTGAACTACGTGTTTCGCTAAGTTGTTGCGACATGGCTTCCTATTGTGTCAAAGTATTCCAGGTACTATTTCCTTTGTATGTTGTCCCAAACTCTATAATCATGTTCTTGGATAGTCAAATATTGGTTGGTGGCACCACATGCCCCATCCTCACCATCTTTTTGTGACCTCAATTCGGAAACGCAAAGAAAAACTCAAGTTAAAAGCTTGTTTGAAATATTGCGAATATGTCTACTTAAGAAAACTCAAAACCTTGATAATAAGAATACCACTTGAAAAAACTAGAAACCTTGCCAAATTTAACATATTATTATCTAATACATTAAATTTGGCAATATATTCATGCAAAGCGATACTAACACATTGAAAAATTTTACAAAGGGAGAAACCAGAGGTTGCCATTTATTATTTTGTAAGGAATTGTTAAAATATCACATGCTTGACTCTTGAGATTCCAGAAAATGACATAAAAAATTAGGTGGAGAAACTTTCCCTACTCCAACTTTAGAGGGTAATGTCAATGTTATATATTATAACAAAAGAAAATGGGGATTGTTGTCTTGAGAGAAAAGTAAATGCAACCTTTCACACACACAGATGGACTGTAAAAATACAATGGTAATTAGAATTAGTTCAATGAAAAATTATAATTAGTCTGATGACAAATTATTCCCCATTTTCTTAATGTAGGAGTTTGAAGAGCATTATCCATCTTCTCTTCTGCAATCTGGTATTGTGTCTTGAAATATTAGAGATACTTCAATTGAGACATCATCTTTGCTGCAAATAAGTCAAGGTGCATTAGGAAATATATGTGTAATGGGTCGGCCTCCTCACCTGAAACATAAAAACCATAGCACAAATTCACAATCAAGGATGAGAACACTTCAATTGCTTGTTCCTAGCCACAAAAATTCCAGTTTTGGCTTGGCATATTCATTCAATTTAACTCATTATGTTTGTCAGCCTTTGGATTTAGTGAATGACTCTAGCTTAATAGGTATAGAAATACCATTAGGAATGGTACCAAAATATCAGGAAATTTTGGATCTTCCCTTGGCTTTGATCCCCCGAGCTTTGAATTCTTCTCACATGTGACACCATAATCATGCAACATTCCTTTCTCACAAAGGAAACAATCACAAATACTTGTTTCTTTGTCTCCTATCACACAATTTTTACTACCTTCTTTGAAAATGCCTCCATCTACACCACCCCTTCAACATCAATAATTTCCACCACTAAACCATCAGCATCAGACTAATTTCATGAATCTTGGTCAATCACAAGTTCAACTTCCTTCTTCCCATTCATTTTCAAGGACATTATTCATAGTCCTTTCAACAATATCCACTTCAATCAAAACATATTCAATAAATTCCTCAATAGCTACCACAGTTAGAACAAGTGTCACAATTTGAAATTGCTCCAAAGTTTTTGAATTAGTAACCAAAAAACCTTTCACAAGGTACCCAAATTCGACAACAGTTATCAATAAATTAGGAAGGACAATCGATTCTCCATACTCCATTTTAACATATTACTTCGTCTCAGGTACTAACACAATCCTAACCTCCACAAAAATCATAGTTAAGTTATGGGTATCCTAAACAATGGGATCTGTTGTGAGTAGTAGCATGATGAATCCTAATTTAGGCTTGGCATAAACGCCTACTTTACTTCCTGTAGGGCCCAATAACTTGTCTTCCTAGGTTTTAGGAGTGCAGAATCCTCTTCCTCTTTGCCCACCACCAGCTTCATTATTGGTAGCATCAGCATCATCAACATCATAGTTGAAAAATTCAAACACCACCTTACCATCTTCGATAGAAAATGTGTCATATCTTTTAAGGTCACTAATGGCACAAAGTTTAATATGTGCAGAAACTTTAGCCGCCTCTTCTTCTAATCCATTTATACATGTTTCTTTGGTTGTAATACCAAATCAATTCCTAGATAAAAATGCAACTATACTTTCATTTTCCACTACGACATGCTTATTTCCAGCCCCACCTTTTAATCCAACACCTCCAAAGTCTATTACAGCTGAAGCACCGATTGTTACTTGGGATATCATTGGAACTCAATTCAATTCAATTCAAATATACTTAAGTTTGTCATGAATTTTTTCTTAGTGCATTATATGATGATTTTCCAAGACATTTCACAACATGTGGTTTGCGCTTCAAGTTTCAAGAAGAGCACAAAAATCACATGGATTTGCATTTGCCTCGAAATCAAACAATATCTAAGAGTCGTAAACAAATAGAACCACAATCAGTTTCTCGTAAATGGTTTGTGAGTGCCAAGGAATGGCTTAGTGTAACAGAGATGTCAACATCTAGGGTTGTTCCTACTTTCTCCCCTGTGTAAACAACTTTGGATAAAAAAGATAACGAGGAAGTGGCAATGCCTGCTGATGAAAAATAGAGTGTTTGTGTTCTATGTGCATAAATATTTGATTATTTCTATAAAATTGAACTAGATGAGTGGATGTATAAAGGAGTAGTGTATATTCAGGATCCCATTTGATTCATGCTTAAGTAAAATCTAGGGTTAGGTGGTTATTATAAAATACATCTGAAGGAGATTTGATGATATTGTATGTGATATTTATAAATGAAATGCTAGAGATTGTTTGGGATTATTCTATAATCTAGACAACTTAAAGGAAGGTGCCCCATAGATTTCTAGAATATTGTCTCTAACATTTCCTTTGATTAATGGCCTTGCACAGAGAGAGAGAGAGAGAGAGAGAGAGAGAGATGATATTGGAGATGAAAATTTCCACGCAGATCGGTATGTAGAACACCTTTTATCTAAACCCTTGTTTTTTTTTAATTTTTGTAGTCCTGAGAAAATGAAGTTTGGGTTTATATACACATATTATTGAGCATGTTACAAGGTCTAGATGAATGAAAATAAAATTAATTTGCAGTGGGTTTTGTCTAACTTTTGTCCAACTTGTGCCTTTGTTCCGGCCACAACTAGTATATTTGTGAATAGTGCTACTACGGTTCATTTGCATGCAGGAAAAATCTACATAAATTTTTGAATTCAATTTCATATTTTTGATGTATCCATAAAGTTACTAGACTTGGAATTGGGAAAAACATGGTGATGCAGAAGAGTCGAGTTTGACTCAGTTTCGTAAAAAATAATGAAAAACTAGGAAAGTGAAAAAACAAATATATAAAAATATTTTAACAAAAAGAAAAGGTCTTGAGAATATTTTGATCTTGGTATTTTTTTTGGTCTGTTGAATTTTCATAGTATAAAATTTTCCAATAGAGATAAAAATTACCAAACATTAACAAAATTTGGGGTGATGAAGGTGTTAAAGTAAGGTAATTATTGTTGCATGAAGAGTTACACAGTTAGTTAAGTAAGCAAGTCGAGTTTTGTGATAGGTAAATTTGGTAAGTGAGTTAGAGAGTTAGTTAAGTGAGTGATAGTCAAGTCGAGTTTGGTAAGTGTGTTCATGTCAGGAAATTTAGGATAAATACCCTTCACCGGGTTCATTGTATTCATGGTGATCAAGAGAGATTGAAGATTAATAGAAGAACATCAGCTCATATGGTTTGTGTGTAAATTGTTTTGTGTTTCTCCTCTCTGACTTTCCAACATATTGGTATCAGAGCCGAGGAAGGATCACAAGATCCATGGGCGAGAAAAGCTAGAGAAAAAGGCTAAGAGCAAAAGGCCGGCAATTTTTTTTAATTTTTGCAAAAAATTTGAACGAATAAGGAAGCGCGCAGGTCTGCACGTTTTTAGTGCAGCAAACGCACAAGTCCGTACCTTCTTAGTTGAAAAACTGTGCAAATATCATTAAACTTGCGATTCATCGAAAAACCGGTTTATTCCGTAGTTTTCCTAGTTTTGGGGTGCGCAATCGGGTTTACGGCTTAAAAAAGCTCGCCGGCCATGAGCAAGTCAACGCTGATCGGTCAAGATTGCGTTAATTTGTTTTAAAAAGGCATATATGTATGCATTTAAAAAAAAAAAACAAAGGGATTTGATATTCTTCAAAAGGGGTACGTATTATTTTTAAAAATGAGTTTTTTAATATAATCTTTTTAAAGGAGTTTTTTAATATAATCTTTTTAAAGTTTTTTTTTTTTTTTTTGTAAAAGTGGGAGTTATTATTATTTGACACGGTGCAAGGTATTAAAGTTTTTTCATGTGAGATTTTGAAGGGATTTTATCAGAAGGTTATTTGAGAAGGGATTTTATAAGAGGATTTTTTTATATAAAAAAATAATAATAAGGGTTGCGAAAGTGCGTGGTATAAATAAATAAAAAATTGAAGTTTTTTTATTAAAGAAAAAAGAAAACAACAACAACAACAAGGTGCATATACAATATTTTGTGGTTATTATTGGCAAGAGAATTTAGAGCTTTGCAAATTCTGATAGTGCACAAATAATATTTTGGTGTTTTGTCAAGCATGACAGGGCTTTTGGAGAAGATTGTGCCTTACGGGGGCGCATATTAAAAATCATATTTTTTTCGGGGGCAATATGGAAGATAGCCTCATGCAAGCATGCAAGCAGCTATGACATCAGTCATGGGTCGCAAAGCACGACTGAATAATACTAAGAAAAAGTATAAAAAAGAAGAGGCAAACATTGTTGTCATGTTTAAAGAGGTTCAGGTTGTAGCCGAGGGACTAAGATGTCTAGCAGAAGACAAAGATTCCCTAGCTTTAAGTTTCGTTCAACATGCAAAGGATGAAATGGTTATGTGCAAGGTAGGAAAAGCTGCAACTTCGAAGGAATCATGGAAGATCCTGGAAGCAAAATTTGGTGCAAGGGGGAGTGACATGCAGTAGTAGAATATGTCACATGCAAATATGTCAGACGCAGATCTGAGAGCAAATGATGGTGAAACCCATTATGCAAGCAAGCATATGGATGAATAAGATGCAATAGATATTGCAAAGAGAAACGTTGAAGCCTCTGTATGTAAAATAGATCAAGATCATATCAATGCTCAAGCAGTCCACTGTAATATGGATGGTGTAGATGATGGTGAAACCCATTATGCAAGCAAGAAAATGGATGAAGAAGATGCAACACAAATTGTAAAGAGAGAAGTTGAAGCCTCTGTATGTGAAACAGATCAAGAGAATATCAATTCTCAAGCACTCCACCGTAACGTGGATGGTGAATATGATGTTGAACCCCATTATGCAAGCAAGCATATGGAAAATGCAACACAAATTGCAAAGAGAGAAGTTGAAGCCTCTATATGTGAAACAAAACTTGAGCATATCAATGCTCAATCACTCCACCGTAATGTGGATGGTGAAGAATATGGTGAATCCCACTATGATGAAACACATGTGGATGATGACTGCAAAGTTAGATGTGCATTGGTGAATCTAGAAGCAGCCGATGAATTTGGTAAAGCTGAAATTGTCGCTGAAATTGACAATGAGCACATGCATGCTCGGATATCCCACCATAGGGTGGATGAATTATGTTGATGATATGTGTGGTTTATTTTTTGAAACAAGGATTGATTATGGTAATATGGTAAGCGTTATATTTGATGAAGCATTGAAGGTCGAAGCTGCTTTTGTAGCAGCAAGATATGCAACAGTTGAAACTACTCATGAATCAGTACATGATCTAGTAGCAGCTAATGATCAAGAAGAGAATAAAGTGATTGAAGATTTTTTGATGATAATATCCACTAACAACATAACAGTGGAAGACAACCTTCATACAGTTGAAAAGAAGCCAGAGAAGGAAGAGGAAGAGGAAGAAGCTCTCACTGAAGAGCATAATAAAGATGTTTTTAACATTGCTTTTGAATATGTAGGTACTCAAAATAGCATGGGAGCAGAATTTGAAATAAAGGTTGTTAATATGTTTGATGCATATTTGAAGCTCATTGAAGAATGGATTCAAAATCCAATTGAATAAATTGATGTGTGTTGGGAAAAACACTGAGAGGGCGGGAGGGGGCGGTGAATCAGTATTTAGAGCTTACTCAAAACTTTTACTTTTTCTTTACAGAATTATATACGTGACTTTAATTAACCCAACTCACGTATATACGCGGATATCTTTAAGAAAACTTGCGTATGTCCAGAGATCTTATTATGCAGATAATTCTTTACTTATATCATTGCATCATTTATTCATCAGATGTTTAGTAAGCAGTAAACATGTGCAATAAGAATAGAATAAATCATCACACATAAGCAACACACATGAACACCAGGATTTAAGGTGGAAACCCAATTCAAGATAAAACCACCACTGTCGTCATCTCTGTCTTCAATATTTATTATAAAGAAAACTTCTTACAACCATGTACTGGTGCAGACTCATACCAGCACGCAGGCACCCCCCTGTAGAAGGCTGCAACCTTCTCTCGTTATCCAGTGACTACTGGAAGGGAGCTCCAACCCCCTGATCTCGTTTACCAGCCGCTTTTGGAAGGGAGCTACTACCCCCTGATCTCATTTACCAGCCACTCCTGGAAGGGAGCTACTACCCCTTGATCTCATTTACCAGCCACTCCTGGAACGGAGCTACTACCTCCTGATCTCGTTTACCAACCACTCCTGGAAGGGAGCTAGTACCCCCTGATCTCATTTACCAGCTACCACTAGAAGGGAGCTACAACCCCCTCACTAAAGGCTTCTACCCTCAGCACCACCATGGACCACGTTTCATCAATTTTCATACTAGATCCAACAACTTCCACACAACACATCTTGTAGGCCTCTTTTCATCATATTTTCAGATTGGACCCACTCCACACATTTAAGCTCAAAGAACATACATCAAACTGAAACTTATAACCCATTCAATTCATTCATTGAATCATCAACCAATCAACCAACTAACCACTGATCTTTAATCATAATAAACCACCAGCATAATCAGTATTCAAACAACTCAGATCTGTATGAAGACATCATTGACAGACAACAGTAATACAACAAAAAAGATCAGAGATTTCCTTCTGCACACTTCAGCGAAACCCTAGATTCCATATGTGCTTTTACTTCACTGAACCCACGTATATATGCGCTTTCATAGAGAAAAACCTGTGTATATATCTGCAACTATTTCATGACTGACCTTAGATTCCATACGCGCTTTTGCTGAAACTAACCCGCATATATACGCGCTTTCGTTGTGAAAAACCTACGTATATATCTGCAAACATTGCAAGGTTGCGCAACTCTTCAAAACAGATAAACAACTCAGATCTTACCCTTCACTTTAGAAAACATTCGCCACATCTCAGATCTAAACATTCCATAAACAGATCTAGAAGATATATAGTCATTTCAGGTCTAGAGATCCTTATCCATAATTTTATTCATAGGTGCATTATTAATTCATATCTATCAATAAACTGAAACCCATTCCATGTAGATATACTCTAGAGTGAAGTATTCATTCAATACCCAGACACATGCACACCTAGCATTATGATCTTCTTCTCCTTATATAGATTTAGCTTTTACCAATACCATGAGTCAAAACCACTTAACTGCTGATGGTATTCTTGGACAGAATCAAGTAGAAAATACAACGCTCAATATTGTGGGCTAATACCATGGTAATGCCTCTTGGTATTATAATTTTAGAGCGCAAAAGGCATACGCAACTTGGAGCGTTCGTTTTCGCATGTATACACAACTTCTCTTCATAAAAACTGTGTATATGCTAACCCTGAATGTATACACGGGTTGCCTTCACAAAATTAGTGTATACATTGCATCCATACGCGGGTTGCCTTCACAAAAGTAGCATATACATTGTGACATATTAAATTTATCATTTCTATGGAACTTACTGGAATTATTTTCTCTATCACATCTAAACTAATCTGTAGATACATCATTCTTACATATTTAACACATAGGTTGCTTATCATAGGCAACTCATCAAGTAGGATTCCATCAAGGACAACTTCATCAAGTAGGTTGCCATCAAGGACAACACATTACATCATATTGCCAATAATGTGAGTCTTAAAGCAGCAGCTGAAATAAAATAATTGAATGAAATGGTTAATAATGATCTTAAGTACAGGAAGAAAGCAACAACACATAAGGCTGAATGTGAAGAGAATGATATGGAATTTTCTGAAAACAAGGAAGAATGCAGTAAAACCATTTTTCTTCAATGGAGCCAAGAAGAGATAAGATTCTTCTAACAAGAAATATGGCAGAAAGAAAGTCAGGAATATGAAGCGCAATAAGAGGAGAAAAGAAGACAGTTTTAAGATGTAATGTTATGGCAGCAATCCATGGTTAAACGAATATTTGAAGAGGAAGGTGTAGAAGACAAGATCAGATTGTTTTTCAGCACAAATTCGAGACAAGTCAAAGAAAAATTTCAGCAACAACAAGTGAAGAAATCCTACACCAAGAAAGTGCAATAGAGAATGAAGAAATTTCGATGATATAGAATTTGGAAGCAAAGAAAAATAAAATAAAAAACTGTAAAAGTTTTGAGTCATTGTAAGCCCAGTTGAGACATAGACCAGCAGGCATGTTTGAGTGATATTTGAGTCATTTTTTTATTGTAAGCCTAGAAGGCATAGTTAAGTCTTTTTTGAGTTATGTTGAGTCATACGGTTGTAATTAAGGGGGAGTGTTAAAGTAAGGTAATTACTCTTGCATGAAGAGTTAGACAATCAATTAAGTAAGCAAGTCGAGTTGTGTGATAGATGAATTTGTTAAGTGAGTTAGAGAGTTAGTTAAGTGAGTGATAAACAAGTCTAGTTTGGTAAGTGTGTTCATGTCAAGAAATTTAGGATAAATAACCTTCACCGGGTTTATTGTATTCATGGTGATCAAGAGAGATTGAAGATTAATAGAAGAGCAGCAGCTCATATGGTTTGTGTGTAAATTGTTTTGTGTTTCTCCTCTCTGACTTTCCAACAGAAGGGTCTATGTCGGTTGTCAAATAAGTTTGAATTTGTTAAGTGTATCTTGACTCAATCAACCAATTCATAATCTTACTTTCTATTCAAACTCATGTTTACTGAGTTAAACTATCAATGGGCATGTTTGTCTCACATGAGTATGAAAAAATCATTGAATTGGAAATTTGTTTCAAACACGGATTGTCATTTGTTTGAGTCATAATTTTGGTAGTATTGGTTGCATCGGGACGCGCTTTACCACCCAGTACATGGGAGATGTTGTTACATAATGTATTACTATGTACATGAAAAAAATAAAAATAAAAAAATAATCACTAAAATAAATTACATGTTGATTGAATTACACTTGGAAAAAATAAATGCACATACACCCCAACCTATATCAATACCATTTATCTATGTTGGTATTTATTAATCAACATATAGGCCTTTCTACACTTATCCCATTCCTTCTTTTTTTTGCATTCAACATGGATATTTTCTTCCTTTATATATTTGATGAAGTTAAATGAATTGTACCAATCCGTACCCAGAGTTGAAGGGTAACATATTATCTGAAGATGTTGAAGTGATGGGGAATGACTAGGTTTTGTTAACCCCCAGATTAGCTTGTGAAATTGGAGGATTAAGATTCAATTCATTTTCATTAGGCGGGGTTTCAGTGATAGGTGCATCAAGTTTCATGGTGGTCAAAGTTCATTCTAGAGGAATGTTCACCAAATTTTTAGGAAAATGCTATTACTAGTAGTTTTCATGTTTTCTAGGAGCCACAGTTCCAAGGTTTGCTTGTGACAATTGACCATGTATAATTGGTATTTGTGAGCTCATGTTGTGAATGAGATTTTTCTGGGACATGCCAACATTTTCATGACATTTATATTTTTAGGCTTTTAGCAGTTATGGTTTTATGGCTTGCATGATGATCTTCAACATATATTTGGGCTTGTGGCAATGAGTCCGATGAGGTTATTTTTATCGACATCCAAGATGTTTCTATTTCTAGGCATGCTCTAGTTTGCATCAGTCTCCTAGCATGGTAGGAGTTACCTTCATTTTCCATCTTCCCTACCTTTTAGGATTCATGCTACTATTTTTGACATCGTTATATTTAGCATTTATCATTGTGGTGGGTATGGGTTCTAGTCTTATGGTTCCAGTGTGCATTAATTGCGCAAGTGGAGGTGTTCTTTGTGTGACATATGTTAACAATTGATAGGGTTGTCACTTGAGGCGTGCTAAGCATATCAACCTCCAAACCATAATTTGATCTCCTTTGGTATATTTGGTAGTTTGGTAGAGATTGGTCCCATGACCATTCATTAAAAACATCAAATAAATTAAGCATTCAACACACAAGATTTCAAGGAAATCTCATACACATTCTCTGACAAGCCATTGGATGATATAATACAATCTAATTGAGCCTTCACAAGAGCATGTCTGCTCTCATTGAATGGCTTCCACCTTAAGAAAGTTGAAGTTGAAATACGGCAGGGTGCAATCTGCGGATTAATTGTATCTAACTTCAACATCACAATTCCAATGAACTCGTAACAAGAGAAATATTTATATGGAATTTAACTAAGATTTTGCATAATCCTTCAGTGAGAGAATTAACTGTGTTAAAATTCGAATACCAAAAGCAGGGTGCTCCAACAAGCATTGTATATTCTTATCATTTCCCAGGATATCAGAGTCAAGTTGTAATGCAGGCCTCTTAATGATCACCATGGTTTCTTTAACATCCATAGTCTCATTAAATTCCTTACTAGGCAAGGTCTATTGTGATTTTTGAGAGAGAAAGGTTGTATATTGAGAAAAGGCGTTGGGATGAAGGGAAGGTTGTAATATGATGGTGAAATTGATAAACAATGGACATGATGTGATTGATGAGGGGGGTCTTAAAATGGTGAAGGAAGGTGAATCGAAATCTAGTGTATGATTGGTGATCAATGGTAGGTCATATGTCGTATATTAGGATACAAACTGTGATCAGTTTCAAATGAAAATGCATTTAAGGGGGAATCACAATCTGGAGTCAAATTGCAATGAGGTGAGTTCAGATGTGGTTAAGGAAAAGAGGGAAGTCATAGATTGAAAATGTGATTTGAATAGGTATACTTCAATTTGCTAAGTTACAAATCACACTTTCATATTGCAAAGATAAGGGATAAGGATATTACTGCCTAATTCGGTAGCGATCTGCAACAAGAGAAGTCAGATAATTGCAATTTACAGGCACAAGTCACTATTTCGATATGTGACGAGTCGGAGATCAATACAATGGATCAGTATCAACCTCGTTGTCATGCGATTGTTCACCAAAATATAGCCTCTCTTCATATGCAACAAATAAATTATTTTCCAATGCTGCAAGCTTTTCTTGTAGGACATTGACATCAAAAGTGGTGCTTTCAGACTCCATTTTCTTTGATTGAAGTGAAGGTTCAACCCATACAAGTTAATTCTTCATCTTGCTCAAATTAAAAGCATTTGATTCCCGTGTTTTATCAGCAAGAGATTCACGCTTATACATATTGTGCTGCAATAAAGTGGTATGCTCACGCAAAATCTTAGTTTCATGGTCAATGTTGGCTTTCTCAACCTAAAGTTTGATTTTCTCCTAAATAATACTATGAAGCTTGGAATTAATTTCTTTTAAATTTAGTTTTTTTTTATCAACATATTTTCACAAACTCTTTTTCTCCCTTACTACAACAAAAGTAGCTAATTTTGTTGCTTCCTTCTGTAGATTTGATACTTTATTCATCAATTGTGTCCTCTTTGTATTGAAAATTCTTGCATTCTTCTAGTGAAACTTTTTCATTTTCTAGAGCTACTTTTAGTTCTTCCAACATTTGTGGTTGATGATTAATACGGTCCACATCCTCAAGTTTCTTCCCCAAGGAAGAAAACACATTTTCATGGTTGCTCACAAGAATATTATGTTTTTCTATTCTCTTGGTAAATGATTTCTATGACTCCTCCAATATCTCTAATCGTACAAAGCATAGTATAAGTGTTCAATCAAAATTATGTGATTTACATTTATAATTCAAGAAATGAGTTATGAATATATAACTAAATATAACTATAACTAACCTAACTAAATTCCTACTTTTACATCAATCCTGTAGGAATCAGCTCAAGTAGGATTACAACATTTCCCCCCTTAATTCGAAGGGACATCTGACATGCCAAGTCAAGATCTAAATTTTTTGAATTTTTCATGCCCTAATGCTTTGGTAAAAATATCTACAATTTTTTCTAAAGTTGGATAATGTATCAGATGAATTGATTTTGCCTCTGCATGATGTCGAATCAAATGATACTTGGTGTTGATATGTTTGGTTTGATCATGAAACTTTGGATTCCTGTCCAACTGAATTACAGAAAAGTTGTCGACAGATAGAGGAGTCGAAGCTTTTTTTTCTCTTGTAAATGTTTGAGTATTTTCTGAAGCCAAATGATTTCCTTAGTGGCTTGAGTTGTTGCAACATATTCGACTTCGGTGGTAGAATCAACAGGAGAATATTTCTTGCGCGATCTCCAAATGATGGTTGTTGATCCAAGATTCATCGAATATTGAAAATCAACTTCAATTCCAAGATAATAATGAAGTAAACCTAAATATGTCATATCAAAAACCTTTTTCAATTCCTTCTTTATAGATGATATATATTGATCATTGTTTCCCGTAATCATCAAATCATCAACATATGCAACTAGATATACAACTGATCTTCCAAATTTCTTAACGAAAAGAGTTGCATCATCTAGGTCAAAATGTTTATAGTTTAATTTAAAAAGATGTTCGGCTAGTTTCTCATACCATGCTCATGGCGCTTGTTTCAAGTCATACAAAGACTTCATTAGTTTGCAAACCTTTTTTCTTTCCCTTTAACGAAAAAACCTTATGGTTGAAACATGTAAACATCTTCTTTCAAATATCCATTTAAAAATGTAGTTAGGTAGTTTGACATCCATATGATGAATTTTCCATTCTTTCTGAGCTGCAATAGAAAACAAAGATCTAATAGTTCCCCATTTATTCGTAGGAGCAAAAGTTTTTGCATATTTGATACCCTCTTTCTGTGTATATCCCTTCGCTACAAGTCTTGCTTTGTGTTTGTCTAGTAAACCATCATCTTTATACTTATTTTTATAAATCCATTTTCAACCAATAATTTTGATGCCAGCATGAGGATCCACTAACCTCCATGTACCATTTTTTATGATAGCATCATATTCTTTTTTCATTTCATCTTTCCAACGATCACAACTAGCACCTCATTCAAAGAAATTAGGTTCACAATCCACAGAAAAATTAAATTCACAATGAGAATAGTTACCTGAGGAACTGCTAGCCTTAAACTCGTCATATTTCTTTACAAATTTTTGAATACGAGTTGACCTTCGCAAATATTGTGTAGGAAGTTGTTCATGAAGTTGCTCATCTTCTTTATTTGTCTCGGGTCTTGCCATTTCTGTCATTTCTGTAGAAACCCTTGCATCAACCAATTTCTCATCAGCAATGGGATTATCATCATCAACCGATTTCTCATCATTGAGAGAAGGAAACTCTATAGACTGATCTAAAATAGGAATCCCCCCTTCAGGATGGGGAATTATATTATCTGATTCATAATAAAAATTTTGAGGCACAAAATTTTCCATCTGATTAAGTTGTCTATCAATAGTGAGGGAATATTTATTAGTTTCAAGAAAAAATACATCTCTAGAAAAAGCAAATTTATTGTTCTCTTCATCATACAATCAATGTGCCTTAGAAGTCATGGAATACCCTAAAAATATACATTTTTTTCTTCGTTCACTCAACTTATTTCGTTGATGTTTAGGAATTAAAGCATAACATTGAGAACCGAAAATTCGGAAATGCTTTACATCAGGAAGAAAATTATACCACATTTTATATGGAGTTATGTTGTTAATGATAGAGGAAGGGCAACGATTTCTAGTGTATGCTGCACAGAGCACTGCTTATCCCCAAAACATCAATTTTACATTCTTAAAAAACATCACTAACCTTACCATATTAATAAATGTTCTGTTCACTCATTCAGCAACACATTCTTGCTAGAACTTTGGAGAGAAGAATTGGGCATATGATGGAAGACCAATCCCAAGTCAGGAATGTTGTCCACAAATTTATTTGGTATGTTTTCTACTACATTGATTTATTTCATATAAGAAGAAAAATAATTGCTTTGATTCTTGTGCAGAAGCAAACTTCTCTTCCCGGTCTTTCACTATTTGCTCAGACTCAGTAAGTTGGTCTTGCTTCTCTTTGGTTGCAGCCAGTGCAATTTCTAGATTAGTATTTTTTATGTCGCAGACGGTGACTATCTACAATGTCACCTAATAGAACCTCATAATAAAAACACCTTCGACATAATTAAATCTTCATATTTACAATTGGTAAATACTAAATAAATAAACCTAAAATATATATTTGTATGCCTATTTAGTAAATACGTATGAACCTTAGTTAAGTTTTTAATGGTGTGTGAACCTTCATTAATTGTTTAGGTATGAACCTTAGTTAATTTTTTAATGGTGTATAAATCTTTGTTAATTATTTAAATTTTTTTAATAGTGGATAGATAAGGTAAGTCGATGAAATAGCTCCATTTCATGAAAATAAAAAATTGGCTATGAAATCCCATCTTTGGCGAAAATCGGTTATGAAAGCCCCACGAAAACTGGCTATGAACCTGTTTCCGTGAAAACCAAAGATTTTTTCCCCACGAAAACTTGTTATGAACATTTTTTCCGTAAAAAATAGCTATTCTTAGCCCGCAAAACCTTGCTAAGAACCATGTTTCCATGAAAACTAGTTATTCTGACTATGATGAAGAGGACCACTCTAGTTTACCCTATTCTGAACTCTCCATGAAAACTAGATGTTCTTTCCATGAAGCTAGCTCTTTGGCACCAGATTTTTTCCATTTACAGGAGGGTTTTGGTATATTTTGAGATATTTGAGACAAATTCGTGATGTGGTTAGAGATTTTTAGGGATTGCGAAATTTTCTATATATTTATATCTTCTGCCATGGATAGAAGAGAATTGGAGGGAACTTGGAAGATTTTGAAGAGGCAGACAACAACTAATTCACAATTGAAGTCTGCAACTTTGGAGTTGGAATCATGGGTAATTAGTTGGGTTTATATTTTTCTTATGTTCATGCATTTTTTACTACCTGTTACAACCCTGAAAAAATAGATGCAACCCATTAGAGACAATTGATCATAATAATGAACGGTCAATGGAAGTGCATGTTGGTTGTGTAAATTCATCAATTGTATATGCTCTTCTCCCTGCCCCAACAATATCTTACCCACTCAAGTTGTGCATTGAGAAATAATCGTAGGAAATTGTTGGACTCCCCTTGGTCTACTCGAACAATTCCCACCACCCTCGACCTGATGAATTTGATCCTTTTTCTAAATTCCTGATGCTTCCCCTATTTGTAAAACGCACAAGGGGGCAAGCCTGTGTTCGTTCCATGGATTTGATTTTATTTTGATAAGTGATCGATCAGTTAAACAAAAAATACTATTTTCTTATCCAACCATATTTATCTCCTATCACCCCGTTAGGGGAGGCATGGATGTCAACCGTTCTATGAGAACACTTCTGAACCACCTCCCTTCACTTCTAGATTGAAGCCCAGTAGCCTACACCTCCATTATTATTATTATTTTTTTTACAAGGAAAATGAAATTTGAATGAAGGCATATAAAATCATTTGAAAATCCTACATTGACTTTAATACGGTAAATTATATGTTAGATCCACTCAAGGGATAAGAGATATGGGCTCTCCAATTTTCTGTGTGTGATGGGAGTCTTATTTATTCTTTAGCTAATATGTTGTTTTAGTCCCTGGGGAATTTTCTTCAGCCACTTATTCTAATGTTTCAAAGGAACAAATGCGAAAGCTTTCAGTGGCACGCTCTTTTTATAGACAAGACATGGTACTAGAGATTGCATCCATGTGAGTGATTTAAGGAGGTCTTCTTTCAATGGAAGAAAATGTAAGTGAGGTGGGATGGTAGGGGTCATTAAGGTGCACCTAAATGTGATTGGTATAGTCATTACTTCTAGTACCATGAGCTAGGCATATGGATACCATTCTGTTTCTCTAAAATTGTGAAGGTTTTTTGCAGAGTCTACTACATGAGGGTATGTATTTCAAAGGATATAATTTTCTTAGTGTTAATGTGAATTCAATCCGTAGTTTTTAATGTGTGGTTATAAGGGTTAGAGGGGATAAGCATAGTTTGTTGAGTAATGTTATTTTCATCTATTATAGGCCTTAAGGTGTTTTCTATAGTGGTGGTTTCTAGGTGTTTGGGTGCTCAAGTTGTTGGGGCTGGTGGATTTCAAGGTGGAAAAATTGTAGTGGATATTAGCACTCTTCCAAAGACCTCATAGTGTAACTCAAAGGGTTTTTTATATATTATCTTTCTCCCACTCATGACCTTAGTTGGAACCTCTGGTGGTGGGATTAGGCCCAAGGAACCAGATGTAAAGGAACCTATGAAATGAAAAAATGGACATTGACTGTAACTATTTCCCTTCACACACTCAGTCGAGAGCATCATTATCCTCATGGTTAGATAAATCTCCCAATCAAAGAAAATATGAATGCATAATTCCTACTCCAACATCTGGTGCTTTCATGAATCATAATTAAGACAGGCATTTAAACACATTTCAAATTAGTTTCTAGTGGGGAAGGTTGGTTACCTTAACCGCTACTGTGCTTTTGGACCTTGCTTCCTTCCAAGCCTATGGGGTGGAAAGTTCCTCTATGTGAACTTGTCTTTTTGATGGATGGTAATTGAAATAGTTCAAGGGTGGCATATCGGTTATCTATGAACATGGCCTTGAATTGGATTACAATATTTAATAGTAAATAAAATACACCACTTCTTCATATGGAACAAAAAACTACCTAATCTATAACATAACTCTTTTCCTTAAACGCAAGCATAAATCAAATGAACCAAATTTAGTTCAGACAAGGGTCATCCCTGGCCCTTATATACATTTGAAGTTAGCTTAAATATGGAGCTTAGGTCGAATCCATGCACTGTAATCCAATGTTGCACAAATATATATGTAAATATTATACAAATTTAGGTGCCTCAATGGTTGGGATATTTGTCCCATATAGCCCTTTTAGACCTACAAGATATGTGTGTTGAGCTTCCTCAGTTCACATTTTTCTTCCATACATCACTTACATTAAAAAAATTTGGAGGAGACACTCAGACGTAATGTTTCCAACAATTATGTGCCATACTCTATTTTCTTGTCTCTCCTTCTTCACTTTTTCTTTTAATTCTTCTAATTTCCCCTTAAAATACCAATGCAACCCTTCCAGAAAGTGTCAATGAAGAGGAGTGTGGAAGAAATGCAGAAACCATTCACTGAACCTGCCAAAAATCTCCTTAATGATGAGTCCTACAACCATACTTGGCCATTTACTGACACTATTTATGTTAGCCATATGGAGAGAGGCATGTAAATCCCTTTGAGCCCATAAAGACATGTCCCTATTTGACTCTATGGGATTAGATTATGTGTCGTAGGTGAAAGATGGCACAAGAAAACCATTCACTTTTTCCTGTTCAACATAACTTGCAAACCTTTCCCCAGCTTTAGGAATATCTAAGGCCAAGTCATCAAGCTACCCTTGTGAAAAATTCCATCATCTGATTTATTGCCATAAAACCTTCACATTAAAATTTATGCAACAAATTCAACAATCTATCATTTTTTTCTCCATTTCCATAACCAAAGCATTTTTCACAACCTCGTGGTGGAAGAATGACATATTAAGCTCCGATGTACATTGGCATGCTTCTCCAATATTTGTCCCTATCTCATATTCCTCCAACAGTTTTTTTATTTTGTCCTATGCATTGTCAACTGTCTGATCAATGTCACCATGATGGAAAAGAACTTGAGGAAAACCATTTTGAAATATGTTGTTCAACTTCTGAAACTATCCTTCATATTTATTCCCACTTTATTCCTGCACTCATCACAATGTATATATCAAGCATATTTGTATTTAAATTTTCCTTCCTTTAAATTTATTTTGTGTCATACATGCCATAGATGATGTTTTTCCTATGGGTTTACAATATGAAATATTCATCTGAGTATATCATAATTTACATTGGCATGATTCCTCGAAACTTGTGCACAAAGTGTCCTTTCCCAATAGATCTCTTCATATTACCTATCGTTGGAAAGCTAGATTTACTATGTTACCTGGTTGAATGGTGAAAATTCATGTGTTATCCTTATGCAAAGTACTGGATAACAAGTCATCGGTAATCTAGCACAGAAGCACCAAGGATATCTTGAGTGTAGTAGCAATAAACTAGCCAATTTTCACCTCAGCTAGCGTTTTGTCACTTTGTGTTAGTGCGTGCTAAAAATTCAAAACCAATATTTTATGGTTTTAAGTAAAAATTTCACTGGTGCTTTATTAAATTGCATGAATGGAGAAAGAGGAGAATAAAATCTGCAAAATAGATTAGTTAATGCCAAACCTGTTGATTAAGAATATTTACACAAATAAATATTAACAAGAAAGAACTTTTTTGTGCTTGATTCAATACCATACTATCTATTGGTGTTTGTCACATTAAATTGGGTAAAATTGAGCTTTGATCATATCCTTTAATACCTCCCAATTTGTCACTAGTGGCTCATTTTCTAGTTCCTTTCTCATTTCATCACTCTCCCATCATGCCAAAGCATGGATTTCAAGATTCAATCGAGAAAATGAAATATTGTGTTTACCAATTACTTCATACATATTGAAGTATACATCCAATTGTTTTAGCCAATGATTTAGTTCGATGGAATCAAATTCCCCAACATAAGGGTTGATATCCACCTTGGATTCTATATGAAAAGGTACTTGTGCCTTACTATAATGCATTCTTCATTTTTGGTCGATTCTTTCACTTTTTCTTTGGCCTCTTTTATTCTTTCTTTGGGTCTTCATTTCTAGCCTTTATTTATGGTTCTTCCACACATTTCACCACCAATAATTGTGACACCATTGATGTTAATGTAGTTAGAATATGTTCAAGCCTATCTAAGCTAACTCTTGGATCTTTATATTGATCTCCTCCTTGATATTATTCTACCATTATTGTTGCTCTACTTCACTAAAACCTTGGAAATAACTATTGTCCAATTCTTCTATAGTCATTATTGGTACTTACCATACAAGTCTCGATAGGTGCAATAAAAATTCTACTTTGATACTATCTTACCTATAAATAGTAAGCCTATGCCACATCCATCTCACCAATATGGATGTCTCTCAAATCTTATTTTTACAATTTTTCGTTCACTACTCACTTAGTAGATTTCGTAGTAGTATATTATGTGTAAAAGCTTCTATAGCACTAGATTCGATGTAAAATATTCCATAGTAATATATTCTATTGCAGAAAATTATGTGGAAACAATTATTGGAATATAAAAATTTGTATTATAGTTAGAGTTATTATTATTTTTTAGATAAGTAGATATTTCCAACTATAAGAAAAAAACTAGGAAATTAAATACATTGATTAATGAATAAAATTAGTTCTTGAAGGAACAAAATGAGATTCCCAATGAAGAGATAATACTCAATTTGACATCCTAACCGACCAGTAAGAAGGAAATATTTAGTGGATGGATTTAAAATGTTTAGTGGTAGGGAATATTCCAAAGGGTTGATTTATGCACCTAACAACTATAGAAAATACCCAAGGGTGTATTTATACACCCAAAAAATATTTAAAATATTTATTCTTGGAGAAAATAATTATGAAAGAAAATTATTGAAATTTAAAATTATAAAATTTCCCGCCAAAATTTCCAAGTCGGCTTCAATTGTTCATTTCGGCTTCCACCAAGGGTTGTGACCCTTCACCCATGGCATCAACTATAAACAGGCCACCGAGTTGTTCTATTCGATAGGGAAAAAATTTCTCTTAGATTTTCGGTCTTCCTTTGGATGAATGGAACAGGGTCTTAGCACAGGATCTCGGCTCAGGGTTTCGGCACATGTATCTTATATTCTCTTGGTACCTATACCTGCTCCCTCTGTCTACAAGATTCTCTCTTGGCTACAACTTTCTATAAAAATCTCGATCTCAGCTCATATTACACCTTGGCTACAAACTATAGGACTTTCGCTCTTGATCTCGCTTGAAGAATGATGGATATCCCTTAACATTTCACATCTATGAAATGAGAAGTGTTCTCGGCATATTTGAATGGATATTGTTTTGTGTGTATCTTATGATGATTGGATTTGATGATGGCATCGCACAATCTCATTTGAATAGATAATTTTTTTGCATGTACCTTATGATGATGGCATCACACAATATCACTTGATGATATCTCGCTGTGTTGAGTATGATTTCATTTGGTTCATTCTATTGTGACATCTTTATTATTTATGTCTTCATAGTACAATGACATAGACCTTCACTCTCCCAGATCATTTAAACTTTGGAATTCACATCACCTTCGCTCTCTTAGATCATTGTAACTCACTTCGCATCATTGTTATAGATATGAATTTGCATCCCAAACATATGTGTGGTCCTATTTTCACATTTATGTAATATATGGCATGTATCTCTGTTATGGTGTATGGTAAGGCATGTTATGTTTCAGCATTGGCAAGTCTCTATGTTGTGTTCTATGGTAAGGCATGCATGTTTCAGCATTGGCATGTATCTCGATCAATGTTTCCTCTCTGGGATGTCCATTTCATCATTGATATCATATTCGTATATGTATTGGAATGAAAATACAGTGCAGAGAATTAGTAGCAGTACTTTATATATCCTTGGGTTATGTGTAGAGTCCT